>VZTF01007181.1:554764-964470 GCA_013397755.1 Cnemophilus loriae | reverse complement strand
TTCCTTCCTTCCTTCCTTCCTTCCTTCCTTCCTTCCTTCCTTCTTTTTCTCTTTCTTTTTCTTTCTTTCTTTCTTTCTTTTTCTTCTTTCTTTTTCTTTCTTTCTTTTTCTTTCCTTCTTTCCTTCTTTCTTTCCTTCTTTCCTTCTTTCTTTCCTTCTTTCTCTCTATCTTCCTTTTCAATCTTTCATTTTTTTTCTGCCTCAGAATTGCACTTATTTTTTCTAGTTTCTGTGTTCTTTCTACTTTCAGGCAGATTTTCATTTTTTCAAGGTGAGCTTTAACATTGCCCTGCAGGTTAAAATTTAGATACACTGCAGCCTGAATAAGAAAAACAAACACAAGAAACAGTGACTGCTATCTATATGGAAGGGGGGTGGTACATGCTTCACTCTGAAGGCTATTTCAGCACGTACCATATGCCATTTCTTTCAAACATTTCTTGAATTTCTACTCTCTTTGGTGGCAGAGGTTCAGTTATTTAGCAAACTTCTTCCACAGTAAGTCAGCAATCCTTGTCACAGCCCCCAGCTGATGCTGCAGCACAACTGCTCAGTAAGTAACTCCAGATATCACTCAGCACATTGATACAGGCTTGTCAAAATCTGGAGGGCTTATTTCAATAACCACGTTTCTTGCATTTGCTTGGCATATCTAACTGACAGATTTCCCCCCCATTGCTACCAGATTTCTGGAGCTCCAAAACAGTATGTTTCTTCTGATGCACAGTATTTATGTGTGAAATAAGCGTGCACACTGCAGTGAGATGTGTGAATGCAGCAAGCTTACATGTCCCCAAGTCATCTTTCAGAGAACCTCTTTGAATGCAAGTGGCCACGCTGCAGGACAGTTCTCCCTCTCTCATTCTCCTGACCAGCTGGAAACTGGTCAGCTTTGAGCTGAATAAAATGGCATTGCTAGCACTGTACTGTACCTAAATCCTAAACTCTCCTGAGCAGCACTGTAATGAGTGCAGGATCAATCCTGTGCTAATGTTGTCCCGTACGTGACTAATACAGCCAGCCAGTTTTCAGCTCAAAGCTTGCTTCTTATAGCCAGGAGACCAGAGAGTCTCGACATTTCCACCTATACCTGCCCTAAATGCTTACTCAGTGTCACTGGCAGGCTTTGCACGCTCCATGTTGAACTCTGTACTGCCAGCAGCTGCACAGGTACCAGCCTGAACCAGCTGACAGCTACCCAGGCCACAGCTCCAGGGTGACAGTCACACCTCTGGGTTTCAGTGTCAGCAAAGCCTGCGCTGACAGCAGTGAGAGAGGAGGTGACATGAGGCAGAGGACAAGAGTGTTACCCTCTCCAAATCAGCTTTTACAATGTGTGAAACTGGCCTAAAATGAGTTTCTTTTCAAGGTGAGAGGTATACAAAATGAACTTTTATGTTGATTCTACAATTCCTCCAGTCTTCTTTAAGGCACAGATTTCTGTTCAAATTGTTCAGTGATACTATCCATCAGAGGGTTCAGCCTTTGCAATATGTTTCACAGTAGTCCCTAGGTTTGATTCAGGAACAATAGATCATTTTGGTATTGCTTTATAGCCTGTTGTCAGCTGTAAATTTATCATATTTATTTATTTGTTGGGAAGGAATGTGTGAAATTTCTAATAATCAATATTATGTTGAATGTAGCAAATAGAAACAAAAATAAAGAGGCATATCAGTGAAAGGAATGTCAGAAATATTCATCAAGAAGTGCTAAAATTAGGTGTCAATCTTAACTCCAGTTAACTTCAAGTTAAGTGACAAAGTTAGAAATTTCTCACACACTTACTGATATTCCTGAGGTTGGAAGTGTTGACAACACTCAGGGCAGGGAAACTGCCCACCCTTTCCATAGCCTTCAGGATCAAGGATCTGCATGGCAGACTTCGTTTTTCTTTTTGAAGTTTAAATCCTTAGGAATATATGTATTGTAGTCACTACTGTGCAGATACATCTGAGCCAGCTTTAAAATATCCTGTTGGAGGACCTGTAGCAGATCAGCTGTAGTAGAGAGTAGAAACAGCTGGACCTCTGTGTGCACTGTAAGTCTATAGGAGAAGCAAAGTAAATTAGCAAGAAACCTGGTCCATACTGGTGTCACATCATCTATCCACAGCAGGACAGTGCTGATACTGAAACTTCGCTAGAATAAATGTAGTTTAGGTGTGCTGGTGTAATAAAGCCCTCATAAAGAGTCAAAAATTGTGAGTCTCCAACAATTACTAAATAGGGTCCTGATTTGAAAAAAAAAAAATGAGCAATGAATTAAGCAAGTGAGAGCACTGCAATAAGAAAGCATGGGATAAGATATTAAGTACTCCATCGAATGAGATCTATCTTGCTGTAAAGCTATATAACATCAAGTACACCAGAACTTCTAGCAAAATTATGATGGGTCTCTGGCCAAAACTCTATTCTACTCTGATAAAATAGGAAGGGGTGAGGTGAAGAAAAACACTGAGTTGCCCGGCGGGGATCTTCTTTTCTAGGTAAATAGGGGTAAGTTTGGAAGTTCCTCATATAGCAAACTCCAGAGGCTTCCTAGGAATTTGCTTTGTAACATGACCAAGCTAAATTAAGAAGAAATAGTACTATAATTTAAGAGGTAAAAAATGTGTTTCTGTCATTTGAATCACTAGAAGAAAATTTTTCTGGAAATTTAACTCAGCTTTCACCTGTACTCATAGCTGTAAACAAGGGTATCGCTGATCTCCCAGAGACACACACCAGCAGCTCCAGAATCTCTGCTCCTTCACCTCTTCCTCGTTTGGGTCAGTATCTTGTAGAGGAAAATGGACAAGTGTGTATTCACACAGTGGAAACACCATGGAGCAGATCCACACTCAGAAGAGTCGTTTCTTCTGGGGAAACAGCTCCTCACAGCTCAAAATTTCAGCTTTTTATTTGTAAAATAACCAATATTAGTGCTTAAAAAAATAGTTGAATCTGTCCCCTTTATTACTAAACAGATGAAAAATACCACAGTTGTTTTTATATTGTTATTTCATATGGTAAATAACTCTATTAAGCTAGCCTTATAAATGTAATAAATCTGTAAATTGTTTCCATCACCACAAATGCATAAAAAGCCTTGAAAGAAAAATTAAATAAGAATTGTGATCCTTAATGAATAAATGTTTCATTCTAAACACACTATTCCAGAAAGTCGTTTTTATTTTAACATTTTAGAGTTATTGTCTCTCCCTTTCCCCCTCTTTAACAGCAAGGTGCATCCATCTAACACTTTAGTAAGGAAGGATTATTCTCTGCCAGCATTATTAACAAGAAAATATAATGTCTCTTTCTTCCCATTATAGTGTCCTGTTCTGAAAGATGAGATTTGAGGTAATCTCAAATGGATTGCTCCTTTGCCAATCAGACTTCTTCTCTTGCAAAATCCCTTCATGATGTGTTTCTGATGATGAAAGATGAAAGTGGGTACTAAATCTGACTGATTTTCTTTTTTCTTGCAAAATAATAAATTCCCTGAATTTTAGTTTTGTTTCAAATGGCCTGAAATCTTCACAATATAGATTTGTTTCGTACAGCTAGTTGGAGGAGAAACTCTGAATTCACGCAAGAAGCTATTCTCTATTCTCAAATGGGGATATCACTGTTGGGAGTACTCATAGGTACTCAGGCATAGTTTCCTGAGGAGATGAAGAATGTGTGCCCAGTTCTGTATCCTGAGTGTCCAGCATTGCAACATTCATTTTCCAGTCATGTACCTAAACATCATGCTTTAAAGCACTTGGGATCCTTTAAAATATTTGGACATCTTTGCTCCACTTCGCATAAAACACAAACCATTGTCAGTAAAGAAGCGAGGCTGAAGAACTTTGTGGTTGGAATTGTCCCCAAAGGTGGATGAGAACTTCCTGCCCGTGTGCCTTTGCCAAACAGCCTGACATGCAGTGATACGGGGTCATGGTGCTTCTGGTAACAAATATATAACTACTTCTTGCTAAATGGAACAATTGCACCAGCAGTATCTGCCTCAGTTCCAGGATATTTAGCTTGAAAAAGGCATATGACTGTATTTTCTCTTGGTAGGGAGTACCCATCAGGCATGGGAGTGAACAAAAGAACAGATTCTGATTTTCTTGAGTGAACGTTCTCATGGTTCAGGCCTGAGATAGCAGGGAAACATCTCTTGGGTTTTTTCACTTGTCCCATCATTTTATCTGACTCCACATTCTGAAGA
This sequence comes from Cnemophilus loriae, assembly GCA_013397755.1. NCBI lineage: Eukaryota > Metazoa > Chordata > Aves > Passeriformes > Corvidae > Cnemophilus > Cnemophilus loriae. The sequence continues at coordinate 960,267 of VZTF01007181.1, read as the reverse complement.
AGGAACAGTTCTGCCATATTGGACTCCATGACTTTTGCTTGCTGTGGTGTAAAGCAAGTCAAGATATTTTAAAAACATTTTCATCCAGACCGATTTAGGCTGTTGAACTACAGAATTAATGATTCACACAACCCTATTAAACAGATAGGTAGATCTAAGCAACTAAATTACCTGAGCTTTATTATTAGTCAAATAGTAAAATTTTAAAAATATTTTGTTCCTGCATCTGTTCTTTTCCTTTTATATATGTGTTCTCTTGGTGTCTTCTTCGAATTTCCATTCATCTACTTCTCCAGTCACACCTGTTCATACACTTTTTTTTTCCCTTCTTAATACAACTTCTTAATACAACAGTAGTGTATTAACATATTTCTACATTCTCTTTCACTTAAGTTCAATCTTGTCCCAGCACTAGTTTTGCTCTCTTCCTTGATTTTACAGAAAGTGCTAATTCTGACTTTATTGATAAGTGTCACAGTGGTGCAGTTCTTTGGTATGGATAAACGTGAGTAAAACTGTGCAGAATCAGGTTCTATGCAAGGGCAAGTCCTGCAAAGCTGAAGCTGTAGCTAACATGATATATTTCAGGAGAGTGGAATAGGAAATTTCATCTGAAGAACAGGAATAAGAGGAATCTGATTAACATACAAATGAGAGGTAGTGACACTGTCCAAGGTGAAATGATGATTCCATGAAGAAAATACCAAAAATTATTTACTGTACGTCCATATGGAATTTTCACAGGGAGGTGAGTAGTTTCTTTGAATTTTTTGTTTAACATAGGTATGAATCAGGTTTACTGTTATTCTTCATATACCACTGCATCCTGTATATCCTTCGACATTACAAAACAGTTTTCAAGTACCAAAGCTAAAACAAAAACCCAATGAGGACAGATAAGCAGGAGACAGCCAGATGTCACCCATGTTTCTCTTTCATTTCTCCACTGCTTTAGTTCTTGTTAATGTGTTTACTGTACACATACCATAATGACAGCCACGAAAATGAAAGCCTATTAATCATCAAAAAGAGGACTGGATCTTATGCTACACGCTCCTTGGGATGAAATTTCAACTAGTTAACAGCCAGTAGATATTTGGTCTGAAGGACCGCTTCCAAGAGAAACAACAGTGTGAGATTCCCATGCAGAAGTCCTTCAGTCTTACTTTTGTGCCTCAGAGAGATAGGAATAGCCTATCTATGCATTAGTTAGCACATTATTTTTTTTAACTTTCTTCTGTTTTTCCTTTTTCTCTTCCTTCCCCCCCCTCCTCCAATATAAACTGAGTGGAAACTGTAGCTCTGCATAGAAAACTTGGGTCTTAGCATCTCCCTGATTCCCTTGACTGCACTTCAACCACAGCTCTTCATGCCCTGGTTTTCCTTCTAAGTTAAGATATGGTTTCATAACAGTGAAATGACTGTTTTTAGGCACACCGTGTATTATCTCATACTATGCAGAATCAACCTCAGCTGGCCATTTCAGCACCTTTACCTTTCCAGAGAAGTGCAGAGAGACAATATTGCTAACAACTGGAGTCCATCAGTAACTTGGGAAAGCATCAGAAAGGAATTTCTGTTGCACAACACAGAAAGGAAGGGTCACATACTGAAGACCAGGATCAGCAAAGCAAATTAAGTTACTGATTCCATCTCAAGAATGCAGGTAAGTTGTTAGATCTGTATATTTATCCTAGTTAAAATATTTATGCAACGCCTTGGTCAGTTCAAAACCCTGTAGGAGGAAGCAAAAGCAAGAAGGAAGAGCAACTATCCTTGCTACTTGGAGAGCTCTCTAACTCAGTTCTCCTACAGTGACGTGTAAACAGTATGCACGTCTGCATGTTCTCTTAGCAAACCTTGAGACTACCACGAAATGGCTAAAGAGGCAGTGTTCCAACAGCAATGTGACCTCCTGAAAGGGCTTTCTATCATCTGTGACCTTTTTTTCTCATCAATACAATGAGATATTTACACTGGGAGACTATAGCTGTTTCTTCAGTTTTCAATTTCCCCTCATTAACATCCACAGGAAAGTCTCAGCTTCTTTCAGTGGGTGTTGACATTTCTATTTCCAGAGGCAATAACTCTGTGATCTGCTCAGTCACACATCAACCTGAATTCTGCATTCAGTGAAATTAGGGTGAAAGCTGTAGCTGTGTTCAGAGCAAATAACTGAGCAACATGTAGATATTTTCTATGTATTTCAGCCTTGAATGGCTTCCTGATTACCCCTCTGAAGACAGAATATACCAGACTGTGCCAAAACCCAACCCAAGAGTCCCAGTGTAGTCTGAAAAGCTACAGGTGTCCCTGCTTTGGCTTGTTAACATCACACTGGCTTAACCAAAAGAGAGCTCCTTCATAGTAACTCTTTTTCTGAACACTAGGTTTCATCCTACTTGGTTTCCTCATTAGTCAGAGAACACCTGCTTATTGTTCACTTTTTGGCAGTCTTAACCTCCATCACGGAGAAAGAACCAAGTCTTGTATTTACTTTTTACTCCTTCCAAAATTAAGAAGCTTGGAGCTGTTACTGTTAAAATTTTACATTTCCAGTTTAAGGGGTTTTTTTCTGATGTAATAAAAAAATCACAAGAATTTATACAAACATATGTGCATGTGTCTTCTGGAATAAAATTAATGCTTAGAAGACTTTGTTAGTTAGCTAGGTTGTATTAAAATCAACAACAACAGCTAAACAAAAAAACAAGGAAGACTTGTCTTTGTATTTGTGAAGCAGAATAATGTTACTGAAATCGCAATCTATGATATTGCCTGCCTTATCTTCTTCCAATATGGAAAATGGATTGACTCTTAATAGAGTGGTATTGAGGATAAGAATGTAAGTTAGTAGATACAGTTAACAAGCTTTGAAGGGTGATGCAATACATATTTTTCTTACTAAAACACAGCTGAGAAATAAAGTCTCCAGCTTTAGTATACCATAAAGCAGCTCATGAGTAACCTGTTTTCTAGCATTAATTTTAAGCTGGCAGACTTCCATTATATAATGTTGACTTTGGAGTGAATTCCTTCAAAGCTCTCTTGAAGGCATTAACTTTCAACTTCAAAAATGCTGAAGAGGAAGAGAGATATTGGATCTCTGTGGAATAGTTGTGCTGTGAGGGCAATGTTGTTATTGCTCCTGGGTTAGAAACTATGCTGAGAAGGCTCACAGCCTGTCAGGAACATCTTGCATTTGGACTGAGCCGTCAGTACTCTCTACTCTGAAACTGCTGCAGAAAATGAATAGTGTACCAACAATCTTCATCACTTCTAATCTCTCAGTGCTAAAAGTATGGGAGAGGAAAAAACTGTGAAAGTGTTCACTACAAATAAATCAGTAATTAGAAGCAGAAGTGTGAACTTTTTGCTTTAAAAATTTACACAGTAAAGTGATGAAATGGCTATCTTAATTTTTTAATCGTTTTAGGAAACCTTGATATAACTGCTAAAGGAAGAGCCCTAAAGTCATCTTGAGGCTCACGAACTGTTTTTTTTGAACCTTTTACTAGGCATAATTGAGGTTTTGCAAACTGAAGACTGCAGGAAGCGTAAGTGACAGCACTCAGAACATATGGGTTCAGTACTGGCCTTGCTGCAATTCCTAGCCTGTGCAATATCTCCTCAAAACTCCCCCTGGTGCACCAGCACTGGGATAGAAGATTGTGCAGAGTTCCTGAGGGAGACGTTTACTGAACCGGCTGTAGACCAGCAGGCAGTAAGAGCACACCACTTTCACTTAGCAAACTGCTAATTAGACCTCCTGAGGAAGGGTTTCTTGGCTTGGGGTCAGCCCTGGGCTGCACACCTCTCTTGCTGGGGCAGGCCTGAGCTACTGATACTCATGTATGGCACGGCACTATGCACCCTATAAGTTTGGGTCTTGCTTGAAAGTTTCTTCTCCATGCTTCATGATATGAAGTGAATATGTTCTAAGAGCTCTCTGATTTAAAGGGAGTTTGCCAATGCTCAGCCTACCACAGCCCTTTAGATGTCTTTGTGTCAAACAAATATTAAAATCCATAACCTGTTGAATAACTCTTAAAATATCATTATGTTAGCATTCTCCAAATTCAACTTTCCAGGCTTTTTTCTTCCTCATTAAAAGAAATATCAGAAGAGGTTTCCCATGCAATCCCAAGTGACTGGCTAGTGGTAGAAACAATACAATATAACATCCAACAGGACATTGTAAATCTCAAGGTTTAAAGTCAGTAATGCTGGGTAATAAAATTTTGCCTTACTTTTTTTTCACTTTGTACCTATGCCCAAGTTTGCAGCACAGTCAACCTTCAAAGAGTCAGAAGATCAGGGAAGCCCTCCTAAAAGTTCTTCTCTTCCGCGCTATTGAACCACCTCAGAAATAAATACTTTAACAATATAATTTGCTGCTTCAAGGTGTTACTAATGCTATAGCAGCCTACAGATATTCTTTGCCAATTAAGTTTGGCTGAGGCTTTCCATCACAAATGCAAAAACTGAGAACACGCCTGCTGTAGCTTGCCATTAGACAAGTATCTACTGTCTGCAGGAAACTGACTGAGTGGCTTAAAGAGCGGGGAGGAGACATGAGGAAGAGGGAAACCAGGGATAGTTTCTTACAGAGAAAAAAATGTTATATAAATAAATACTGTAATAAAAGGGAACACAGAAAGAAAGAAAAAAGAACAATCCAGTAGGGCATAGATAAAAAAAGCCTAGCACATATTTTAGACACAATCTGGCAGGAAAGAGGATACAAATGCGCCAAAATTAACATACTGCAGCAGAATGCCAGTTTTATTCTGCCCATTCATCACTACATATGATTTCATATCCTGTTGATAAAAAAATGATGCTTTTGTGGGTTCAGTGATACTCCTGGAGGAAAGTTGCCCTGGGGACAGAGAAATCTGAATAATCAAAACATGGGAGATGGGAAACATTTGCAAAGCACATCTCTCATGTTTTGGGAGGAACACAACAACCTACTGGGAAAACCACTCTCGAAAATATTTGCTAATGACAGTCTTCAAAGGCTTTCTGGACAAGGTGGCCCTTTGTGCAGGAAAAGATGGAACTGCAAACCGCATGTTGCCCTGCTCAATCTGAATCTACATTGCTCAATCCTGCTGCGTCTTTGGTTGTGGACACATATTGCATTCTGGCTCTCCCTCCTTCCCTTTTAGATCTCACTGCTTCCTGACATCTTTTACAGCTGCTGTTGTGATTGATGGCTAACTCACTTCCATTAAAATGAGTTTTCTTAAATGGTTTGAAATAACACATGTAGTATAAGTCCTGTGTTTGTCTGTTTCTACCTAACATAGGTTAGAAAGCAATCAGGCAGGTGCATCAGATGGCAAACCTAGAAAGAAAATTGCACTGGAAGGAGTTAGTTAGACCAGAAAGAGTCCAGGAGCCACAGTCTCTTCAGCTCTCAGGGGCAGCACAGTGTCTTAGACTACATAAACCCAGGAATTTCCCACCCAGCCAGTCCTTCTGGTCCAGCTAGCTCATTCTTGAGTGTCCATCACAAATAAGTGCCCTTCAGCTGCACTATACAACATCTGATTTTTATGATGTATCAATGGCTCAGTGATGGGAGCTGACTCAAGATCAAATACAAGATATTTTCCATTTGCCTCCAGTCTGTTATCCTGCCTTTATCACCAAAGAGGATATTGTTTAATAAGATGTTAATTTTGTTGTTAAGAGGCTATTGCAGAAAATAATCTGTAGATGAGAGTGCCAATCTGAGAAGTCAAACCTAGTGATACACCAGGATTTGATTTCAAGATGGAGGATCTCTAGACTTAAAACAACCTGTAAAAACTGAACTTTTGGAAAGCAAGATTGAAGGTGTTGTCAGTAAAGCAGTTTTCTATCAGAATTACTCGTAACTGTCACACAGTTACAAGCTTGGTTAGAACAAATGTCTCTAGAAAGAAGCACGAATCCAGTGAAAGACTTTCTGATTGTCTACTTTGCTATGAGGCAGTCTAAATCTGAGGCAGGCTGTCTCTGCAGCAAGAAAATTGGATTTTTGTTCTTGTGGAGAACTTTGTGCATGGGTGCACACATGGAGGGTGTGTGTGTCCCAGTCAGAATAAAACCAAATTTCAGAATATTGTTCATACACAATGAAATAATTTTTCTCAGAATTCCTTTGGTGTGCAAACTCAGATGCCAAGATGCAGTCACTGAGATGCTAAGATGCAGTCACTGAGATGCCAAGATCCAGACAGTCCTGTGTGAGCAGACTAGGACCTTGGCAGGAGGGGAACCTTTTGGGGAGCACATGTGGCAGTGTCAGAAATTGGCAATTGCTACTCTGAGCACATCTTATATTCCCTTCTCCTTAGAACTCATTCCTAGAGTAGAGATACAGCACACCTCTCTACTGTTCATGGATATAAACATAGGTGTAATATCCTACCCAAATATTTTGCTTTAATTTTGCATTGCAAAAGTTCTGACTTCTTTTTAGGGCATACTCTTTATTATAATCTTCTTATATACAAATTACTCACACACTCATAGGAAGAAAAGAATACTATACAGACTCCAGACCACCGTTCTGTCCTGAAAATGTAACATTTTAAATAACATAGTTAATATAACTTTAATATTTTGTGAAACAATGAATATATGACAGCAAAAAAGAAATGCTAAAAGCTCCTTCCTCTTATAGTGATAAGCCATCTCCTTCAGCAGTAACAGCCGTGTTTTCCTGATGGTGCTAAATCTACCCTCTATAAGCCACACTACAATTTGGAAGAGACTAAAGAAACTGAAGATGTTTTTAACCATGATTTTGAAACAAAACAACCTCTACTTAGATAAGTCTTATTCTAACACTTGCTGTAACAGTGAAGGATTTGGATTTTTACAGTGGCTCAAAACTCCATGCATTCACAATGGAACTGTGTAAATTAGAGATACAAATTAGTAAAGCAAAATGTGAATTCAAGGTTCATAATAATTCCAAATCTGTCCATCATGACTGGTAGGTGATCCTTTGTGGTCCCAGAGCTGATCACCTGGCACATACTTTAAAATATTTCCCCACAGGTTTTGCTAGTTGTTAGACCCATTCTACTTTGGTACTATTCCTTTTGGTAACTCTTCTGGAGTTCTTACTATGTCACTTAGCATATGTGCATTTTAATGCCACTGAAAAGCTAAGGATTCTATATGAATCTGATTTGCATTCAGTAACTTTTTAATGACCTCATTAGCATTCCTTTTTTATCCTTCAACAGTGACTATTCAAATCAGAATCTTTTTGTTTTAATGGAGAGCTGTCAAAGAGAGTAGAGGTCTTCAGGTTATCTCTCCAGAAGTACTTTGGAAAATAAGGTCAGTGCTACAGTAGCTAGGTTGCAGAATTCATGGAATCATAGACGAGTTTGGGTTGCAAGAGGACCCTGAAGATCAACTAGTTCCAACCTCCCTGCCATGGGCAGGGACAACTTTCACTAGACCAGGTTCTTCTGAGCCCCATCCAACCTGACCTTGAACACTTCCAGGGATGGAACATTCAAAACTTCCCTGGGCAACATGTTACAGTGTCTCACCACCCCAAAGCTAAAGAATTTTTTCCTAATATCTGATCTAAACCTACTCTCTTCCAGTTTGAATCCATTTATGATGGGCTTTCTGGGCCAATTAAATACCTGTCTGCTTCTTAACCACCCCAGCTCACAGGTTACCATTACTGCTAAAGTAACTTTTTCTGCTACTTCTCCCATCAAGGAGATGTACAAAGTACAACAGTGGGGCAGTGAATTCTGCAGCTCACAAGTTAGGATCACCTCAGCCTGTCTGTTGGAACATGAGTTAAGTCCAGAACTAAGAAGCTGACCATACTAGCTCAGTTCCACTCTGTCTTCAAGAGACACAAACTCTCTAAGCCACTACTGTCTCTTTAAGACACCAATCTCTAATCCAAAATTTGGATCCTCAAAACCTTTTCTCAGCTTCTGAGTGGCTCTATGGACACATGCATGCTTTAGAGAGAAACAGTTTCCCCTCAGTGAAGCTATATGTGTACCTGGGTGGAAGCTCCTGGGCATGATAATGCTAAGCAGGTAGTTTCCAAAATACAGCAGGATGCATATGGCAGATGTTCTTCTCCCAGTGATCGGCAGCTACCAAAATTCCATGCACTGATCTTGGTACTCTGTACTCTTTCCTCTTTGTAAGCAGCTAGTGGCTAGATATTTATCTCGAAAATGAAAAACCAGAATCAATTCTGCCTGATAACAGGAATATCTACATCTTTCCTTCCGAAGTAAAGATCACCACCAAGCTCAAAACAGGTGTGTGATTCACCTAATCTTTAGGGTCCTGTCACAGGAAAATTTAGTGTGGGATGAGGGAAACAGCAGAGCAACTGGAACTCCAAAACTCACCTTGCATACTAGCTTAGAAACTCAGTTCTATTCTAATAAGATTTGTTCAAATCACTAAATATATTAGGAGAAAGGGCTGTCAAAATACTTCCCAAATTTACTCAAATGCTCGGCCAAATGCTCGACCGGTTATGATTTTGGATATTGTCCCTAGTGCGGCAGGCAGCATCAAGCTGAGACCAGAAATAGGAGAAAGGAACTTTTTCATCAATACAAAGCTGTCTTAGCTGGCTGGATAATTATTAATTGCTCTGGTTCACCCAGGCCATTGTGATTTCTGCTTGCCTCAGGAAAAACTATAGTCTCCTTCAGGCTGTAAACCAAACCAAGCCTCTCTGTTATGTCCTTGCTTGCAGTTATTTCATAGGACAAAAACTGTGGCACTCCTCACTCTGGGCGCCCTGCATTTTGTTAGCTCGAGGATTGCAATGTGTCCTGGGTGAAATGTATTAGCTGAACTTACAGTTCCAAGGAAGACTGCCATGTTTGCATAAACTTACAGTTATTTTTTCTAAATGTGCTGTTCAGACAGACTTTGATATTATGATCTATTTTCAATATTCATCTTTTCTTTTCAAAATGTCGAAGAAGAGGGAGGCCTTCATGGCTAAGATTACAGCTACATTTGGGCTGATTTTAAATGAATAATGGAGAGTATGTATCATGTTGTCTGGGAATAATGTTAGAGCTACTGAAAACTGGGGCTTCTGTCTCACAAGATTTTTAGTGCTATTATTTAATGACTGAGTTCCAGGCAGACAAAGAACATCTTCCAGCTGAATCTGGGTAACTGCAAAGTCAGGTGTGAAAGAGGCTGAAGCAAAGACAGCTCAGCACAGCACGGTGCTTTAATCTATCTTTTACAACATTCACTAGAGAACTCTCAGTCTATATCACCACATCATTCCTGGATTTTTTATTTTGAGAACTACCTAAAACACGCTGGCAGCCTAAAGTACAAGGATCATTGATTTTTGCAAACCTAGCTGAGGGCTTTAGGCTACAGAATTAGACTACTAAATCACAGAGCACTAAGCTCTATACTTGCAAGACACTGCACCTCTTTCATATAAGAATTTTCCAACTTTTCTGAGTCAGAACCCCTTGTGCAGAGATAACAATTTTTTTTTGCCTGAAGAAGGGCCATGACAGGGTCCTTTCATGACAGGCACAGTACCGATCCTTGGTAAGAAAGGCTGATCTAGCAAGTTTGTAACAAAATTGTGAGATGAAAAATACTGTTTCTTGATTTGTAAAAATATTTGAGACTTTGGAATAAATGCCAAAATAAAAAGAGAATCTTATTTTGAAAATGGATCTGTTTGGTTCATCATAGATCATAATAGTTTTGATAATTATATTTTTATTTTGACTTTTAAATGTAAGTTATTAATATTTCACTTACTAATACGATGAAGTCCAGGTCCTTTTCCAGTAAAGAATAGGATCATTACATCAGAAAATATCAGCAGTGATTTCTCAAACTTTTAGCAAATGTAGTTTCTGAGATAGGATATTTACTAACAATAAAATGGTTTCCAATCACTGTGGAAGGTTGCAAACTGCCTCTACTTTAATGCTCTGAATACTTATATCTAGCTAAGGAACTAGCCCATCGAGGGCTTCTCAGACCACTCCTCTCTTACCAAAACCACACATTCTTGCAAGAAGTATCCATAAACTTTTCCACAAGGCAAGCCCACACACAAAGAGGAATGAAAACCAAGAAGTGTATTTTAGAACAATTGGATAATATTGTAGATCTGACAGCAGAGCTGAGGCTGAGACTGCACAACAGAATTTTGAGTCATTAACATCAGCAATGAAGCACCACTTTGAGAAAGGCATGCTTTTGGTGATCATTTTCATTTAAAAAGCCCAGCACTTGAAAATGAGTTTTATTCACAACAGCTGCCCTCTGAATTTATAAAACAGGCTTCCTCTGGTGATCAGCATTTTAATCTTTCCTCCTTAAACATTGCTAAATATCACTGAGTGCTTCGACAGACGGTAGAGTGGCCCTGAGTTTTCGGGAAATTAAATGAAATTGATAAGCTTTTTTGTCGATAACTGTGAGAAAGACTGATATGTCACAGCACTTTTGATAAGAGTGAGGTACAGCCTTCACAGCTTGACAAACACTGTTATATAAAAAGCAGACGAGAATTACATATTTAGGGCAGTTGAAAAAAGAGACCCCATTGCCACTTATAATCTGTTCCAGTTGTATCTCGCAGATTCACAGAATATTCTGAGATGAAGGGGACCCACAAGTACCATTGAGTCCAGCTCTTAAGTAAATGGCCCATACAGGGATTGAACCCATGAACTTGGTGTTACTAGCACCGTTATCAGTACCACACTCTAACCAACTGAGCTGATCTCAGCTCATGAGTGATGGAAAATTAATAGCTCTGAAATGCCTATGAAATGATGTGGTGGTCTTGGTTCAGCTCCCAGTGTCAGCGTGGTGGTCTTGGTTCAGCTCCCAGTGTCGGTGTGGTGGTCGGAGCACACACCTTGCCTCCAGGCAGGTACGAAACTGCCTTGGTGAGGCACAGCTCCTCAAGGGGCAGCAGGTCCCAGGGGCTACTTGGCTGAGAAGATAATACGTGTCATTATCTTTCACAGCCTTTGTTGGTTTTTCATTTAATGGTGTTTCAGCAATCCCTTGAGAGATATCACACCAGTTCTCTTGACCAACCCAAGTGATATGTACTTTAAGGAAAGTTTCCTCTCCTTCCAAAACACGCAGTTTTGTTTATTGAACAGTCTAACTTGTTACTCATTGGATTTTACTAAAGAAAATCTATTCAAAATGTACATTTCCAAATATAAGATACACCGGAATTTAGACACCAATCCCATCCTATTCCTTCTTCAATGTATTTATAACATTCAGAAATAATTTCTGTTATAAATCCTTACTTTAAATGGTTTTTATTTAGCGTCAAAATAAATATTTCTGAAGGGTGTTCAAATTTGACAAAGTTTCAAGATTATTGTATTTTATTTATGAATCAAGAATTTATGTATTTACTAAACAACAAATAGACATCTAATTCCGATTCTCTGTGAACAACTGTAATGCACTCCATTGCACCTTAGCTCAGGAACTGACAAGCAGAACTTCTCTTTGCAAAAGGGTAATAATGGATATGTACATGATCAGATATCTATGTTGTATATTTAGATATGGTTTGACTTGCACATGGATGTACTGGCATCTTCAGTGCAGGAAATTGAAGACAGCATACATTTGATCAGTTTTGAAGTGTTTACATTGTCTAATCTCCTTGAACACTGTCAAAATATGTGAAGTGGTTTTACAGTGGCCTAGATTCTTAGTAAGGTGGTAAATGTTAAATTAATGCTATTGAGATGATTTGACTGCAGTCTTTCTACATTAAATTTAAAAAAATATTTTAATTAAGCTTTCTCCTTTATTTAGTTTAGACAAGTTCCTGTGTATGCATAATATAGGGACATGCACACACATACATTCTTTTCAAGGTATTTTGTTTCAGTCTGAGAGATTTCTAATCAGTTTGAGTTCATTTGAAATAAAATGGCCAAACTGAGCTGAAAAATGTTTCCAACCAGCTTTAAATCTATGTGTAAACTACACTTCAAACTGAGCGAGTACACCTCTTCCTTGTAGAGAAATTCCAACTCAAAGGATAAGAAACCCCATTTTCCATGTATACAGTGCCCTGGGCACAAATCCTTGAAAATGTTGTCCTTAAAATTTATTCTGAAGTTCATTGTAGCTGCAGCTTAATGCATTTACCGATATGCTTTAGTACAGTAAATGCCTTTTGGGCCATCTCATTCCATTCCGTAATTGTTTTCTGGGGAAACCCTTACCCTCTACTTGATTTATGCAATACAGATGGTTGGTAAAACTTGAATTTTTATTGATGCATAGTAATATCTTTCTCAGCACCCTTAAAGAAAGTGACATAATTCTTTAAGACATAATATTACACTTAGGAATTGCTCTAGAGGGTCATCAATCTTTTGTGAAACTCTTCCAGCACTCTGGTAGTGTTAAATAAACCATGACTAGAATGAAATTCAAAATAGTTTGAGTGATTTCTGCAAAATGTTCTCCATTTGCCAATTATGTAGCACTATATTTCATCCTATCAGTTATTCATTATTCTTTGCTAAAAATACAGAAATGGCAAGGGATTTTTGTGAGTTCCAGAAGAACTACGGACTACCCACTTCATGAAAACCAGGCATTATTTCACAAAACATGACAAAGCTGATAACTAAGTGATGATGAAATGGTATTTGTTTATAATTTTTGTTTTCTTGATAAGAAACAATATTCAAGCCCAGTGGGAAGAGTGTTCAAAGCCATTTTGTAAAAAGCTGACTGGATCTTCTGAGCTTACGTGTAATTCACATCCCATCCTGATGGTCCTTAGCTGGTACCAGAGTTCAAAAAGGAAAAACATAAAAGCATAATCTAAGTATGTTGGTCTAATATCAAAAAAGCCCATACTCATATCCATGTTCTTTCTTCATGAATCTGTTTGAAATACTTTATTTGCTGCAATGTTCATAATCTTGCTCTGCCACCTCCTCATGCCAACTTTCCCTTAGATTTGTCATTTTAGCTCAAATCCTAAGTTGAGAGCTTTAGATACAGTCTGAGTTCAGCAGAGTAAAGTTCACTTTAAAGCATTTTAGGCATGTTTATGGTTGGGGGTGTTTTGAATTAGATTCATACCTCAAAGCAACTTCAAGTCCTACATCCCTAGGAGCTCTGACCCAGGGATAGTGATGTCCCCCAAGAGCCTGGCTCAGCATTCTGCAGATTGAAGCCTGGACCTTGAAGAGTTCTTTGCCCATACAGAAAGCTGAGTAAGGAACCTGTTTAAGGCTCCAATGTAGTGTTTAACATAGAAAATAAAAGCAAGGCCCTAAAATAAGTTAATAAGGTGGATGCATGGGAAGGTGAGGGCTTGGTATTACTTTTTCTTCCTCATTCTCTTTTCTGGCCCCATAGGCAACCTTGTCCCAGTTTAACAGGGAAAAAATCTTGATGTTGCTCACAGTATGTTACATACCATCCTTATTACCACTGAAAATCAGAATACACTGACATAGGAGAAGGTTATGTTTTGAAAATCTCCGTTTTGTTCAGACTTCCCCTACTAGTTGATCCCTCACTACTGTCGCTTTGACATGAAGAGAGAACAGCAGTGAGAGGAGACATTTTCTTCTTCTACAGTAAAAGATGGTGTGATCATTCAGAGATATGATCAGATTTTGTGCTTTGATTTCCACACTCACTGAAAGTCTTTAGGCTGTCCTCCTTAATACTAAACATTTAAAAATAATGAAGAAAATCTAGTTTCCTAAAGTATGTATACTATAAGAGACAAAAAATTAAGGAAACATAAGAAATAACTTAGGAGAGTTTCTTCAAATTATGGAAAGGAAATAACAAAGTTTATCGCAAGTAAAACAAACTATTTATGTTCGCTTCTTGTACTCCTTTATGTCGAATCAATTCAAAGTTTATCTTGTGTGTTTTAAATAGTGATTTTCCATTAACAAGGCATATACAAAAAAAAATCCTAAAAGTGCTGGCCCTTTAGTCTTTATTATCCAGGCTTTGATTCCCAGAATATATCCACATTATGCAGTGGAAATCAGCTTAACATTTTAGAATAAGCCCCAGTATAAGTCCTGGTGCAGTGTTCTGTCAAGCTATTCTCCACTGTATGTTTAAAGTGCTCTCAGAACTCAGCCAACACCTCTGCCTGTGATTTCACTGAGTGCCACCTCCTTCAAGTCCCAGCTGAGGCATCTTTGCACCAGCGTCCTTTGGAAAAAGTGCACTCATGCCTTTGGTGGCAGATAGGCAGGAGCACAAGAGAATGGCTGTGGCTGGGAGACCATGCCTTGAACTCAGGTCTGAGGAGAATCACAGGGAATGAGAGCTGATTAGCAGACCGTAGAGCTGTGGGGGAGACAAATAAGAGCTTTATGGTATAGCTTCATAGAAATAGAAAGTTCGAGTGTGGCTAGAGGTAAATGTGATGTTGACCTGAAGTACAGCAACTTATTTTTAATTTTCCAAAAGACAATTCCATAAAAATCAAATAATTCAGGTTGAACAAAACCCAAGTTTTAGTGAACTATATTTCCGTTGAAGATATTTGACCAGTTCTAATAATTTATAAAATTTACAGAGGCATAAGAAGTGGATCGAAGTTCACCATCTGCTACCATAAGTAAAAACTTTTATTCTAAAGTTTAAAGCAAATAGGGCAGCTGTCATGACATCCTTCACACATGATTAAATCAAAAGCCTACAGGACCTGTAGAACTGACACTTTATTGCAATCCCAACATGTGAGACTTGAGTCTGAGAGTGATAATATTTATTCTTACTGTAACAGAGTAAGGCATGCCAGCACTGCAGAAGACTAGTTATTAAAAATATTTATATGATAAATTTATTCACTAGAAAGAGAGACAGACAGAGAGACAGAGAGAGAGCATTGTCTTCATTAGATGTACAAAAAATTACTAATAATCTTTAACCTATTATCCACAAGAGAAGAGCTACAAGTTCACAAGCATAATTTTTTCTCTCTTAATAAAATAATTTGTGATATACTTTTTGAAGTTAACTGAGATGACTTAAAAAAAAATTCAGAATTTCTGTTTCATGAATGGACAATGTTTTTTAACAGAAGCTATTGAGAAATTTTTTGAAACTTGTCTCTTGTGCCTCCAAGTAACTCATCTACTTCACAAAAGAATACCTCTCTTCTCTGAAAGTCATCACCTAGTTAAAACTCATAGTACTGTGTCCTTTCTGGTTATGGTTGACTTTTTCCAAATTGTAAGGAAAAAATCTGTATCGCTATATCTATAGAGCAGCATTTTTTCCCCTGGAGATTGACTTTCAAGGAGAAGTCTGAGCAGCTCATCTCACTAGATGAGTGTTCCAACTCTGTTTGAAACACAGCTTGAACTCAGTGAGTTTGTTTTAGTGCAGGTGCTCTTCCTGCTTCGTTATGTCCTTGATTATTTTCAGCATCATGACAATTTTGATATTAGTCTTTCTATAAGAAGGTGAATTACTGGTTAGACTGGTTCAAAACTGAAAACAGTCTTAACAGAGATGGGCCTGATTTTTCACAAACAGTAAGCTGTTTAAGAACTACACTCAAATTTTCAGGTAGAGGCTAATGAACTCATCACAACTGAAACAGATGGCACAGCCCATTTGCTAGTCTATTAACTTTTATAGAGCACTGAAGAATCATCATGAATAGAAGTAATCCAGAAAACAGGGCAGACTCCTGAACTAGATTTAGGACTTATTTATCATTTTGTTTCGATTTATAGGGTTTCTTAATTTTGTTACACAAAGGATAATGATACATAAAGATTTATGTATATATGTATGTATAGAAAATGGAAAGGTTGCATCGTAGAAAATATTTATAAGCAGAATGTAAACAATCCTGAGCTGTGTGCATCTGAAATAATTTATGGAAGTTACAACCTGTGATTAAATGGTATTTTGAGGTAAGTAAATTTCACAGTGAAATCACTTTCAAGTTATTTAAGCTACTTTGTACAAATATGTAAACTACCTCTACAATTCTTTCAGAAAGGTTATTCCATTTTTCAACGGAATCAAGGATAAAAGATGGCTGAAATTTCCTTTTAAGTTAAGGAAATAAAATGATTGTTTTCTTGTGTGTAAAAATATATTACTAAGAAAAACTAGCTCATAAGAGGCTCCCCATTGCGTATTTCATGTTAAATGTAATTCAAAGTCTCATTATAAATGTTTGACCCAGGGGCTGCTGCTTCCACTCAGTTGATATTCATTCACTCAATGAGCCACCAGAAAGACAATAATTTAAAAGCTGCCATGGGATGCCTCACTATATGATATATTGTAAAATTATGTCTGTTTGGAGACTCATCCTTTGTTGCTTTCAACAAGAAGAAAAGTTTATATGTAAGAATGTGTATAATTTCTGAGTCACACACTTCCATTTGTAAGGCAAAATACATCTCACAAAGACAATTAAGCAGTCAAATAGAGGAATCATTGTGTAAATTATCAGTAATTTATAAATGTTAACCATCCAAAATACTTTCATAATTTTTTGCAGTATTCAGTTACTAACATAATTTTTTATTAGATTCAGTTAAACACAATGACTGATCACATTCAATTCTTTTTGAGGGCTGTTAAGTGAAATTGAAACCATTATCAGGGTAAATTAGAATTATTCAGAATTTAGAAGTTAGGACAGGATTTCAAATATATTTCCTACAAATGAAAATGCTTCTTAATTAGCTTATAACCACTTCAAAGGACCAGACTCGTATGATCCACATGAAACAAGGGTTAAGAATTATAAATCGAGTGTGATTTTGTCTTTATCTGTTGTCGTGACTTAGGAATGGTAGTCCCTAAAGTGGTTCTCCCTCCAAGACTCCAAACCGCATTGCCACTCTCTCCCTCCCCTCTTTCTCTCACCTTTTTGCTCTGGCAGGATGGACTTGAGAATTGGAGGCACAAAAGAGAAAAAAACATGGGTTGAGACAAGAACGATTTACTGGAAACAGCAGTGAGATAAACAAAAGGATCAGTAGCAGCAACAATATTATTAGCAAGAGCATAAGACAAAGAAATTATTTCCACAGAAAGGCCATGACAAACACTGACCCCACCACGATTCCTCCCCACTGGAAGGAATGCCCTCCTCAGAAGAAGAAAAGTCCTTTACTCCCACCCCTGGCAATGAGGTGAGGCGGTATCACATAACACCCAGGCCTTAGCCACGCCTCTCTTCCAGCTACTGTAAAAAATTAACCTTATTCTGGCCAAAGCTCAGACACCTACACATATCTAAAACCTACATTTGCTCATATAAGCAATATCTGAACCTACGCCAAAGGATCCTTTCACATGTGAACAGGTAATCCTAAAGTATTTCACCCTATTAGGAGAGAACTTTTTCCATTTTTCTTTTCTTTTCTTGTAGTCTAGTGGTAATACAATCAGATTTGCAGCACCAAACACCTGATGTTACGCCTGACTTGGAAACACACTTAAAAAGAAATAATGTAATAATGAATAATAATAATAAAAAAACCTGGTTTCCTACTAGATCATTTTATATTTTCGTCATGCCATAATATATTATAAAATTTTCCCCAGCTAGTTACAACCTTACAATTCACCATATTTATTTGATAGGATTTATTATGAATTACGATATGAAACTTTAACTTCAGGGAATAAACATAGGTATTTTTTATGTCCAAAAGAGGCAAGGCATGAAAATTGAACTTATGAGTTAAATCTATCCTGTATAAAATCAATAAAAATCTGTAAAAATTATAACACTACTCACAGAAATAGAACTCAGTAGATAATTGTTCATTTCTAGGCAGGACATTTCCTGTCTGGGCCATATTAAGCAGGTATCAATAGTTCTTGTCCCATCCTTCTTTACTTGTTTAGAGCAATTTATTGTTACCCATTGTGCTGATTTTGGCTGGGATAGAGTTCGTTTTCTTCACAGTAACTGGTATGGGGCTGTGTTTTGGATTTGTGATGGAAAGAGTGTTGGGAACTCAGGCATGTTTTAGTTATTGCTGGTCTGAGTCAAGGCCTTTTCTGCTCCTCACCCCACACCACCAGGAGAAGGCAGGGGCTGCAAAAGGATCTGGGAGAGGTCATAGCCATAACAGCTCATCCCAAGTGACCACAGATATATTCTCTACCATATGGTGCCACGCTCAGCAATAAAACTCTGGGGGATGGTGACGGGGATTACTGCTCAGGGGCTGGCTGGGCATCACTTGATTGGTGGTGAGCAACTGTTCTCATTTGTATCACTCATCCTTCTTGGGTTTTATTTCTCTCTCTTTGTAATTTCCCCTTCGTTACAATTGATATGTATTATTTTTATATTTTATTTCCATTGTTGTACTGTTCTTATCTCCACCCACAATTTTTTTTTCACTTTTATGCCTCCAATTCTCTCCCCCATCCCACTGGTGTGGAGCGAGTGAGTGAGAGAGTGACTGTGTAGTGCTTAGCTTCCACCTGAGATTAAACCACAATACCTATCTTCTTAAAGTATTATGAAGTTTATGAAAAAAAAGTTAATTTCTCATTTAATGGACAGCTGTAGGTTATGAAAGGTGACAGGAAGCCTCACAGTGCTCTAATGCACTGGCAGACAGCTGGCAGAAGCAGGAATAAAAGTTCAGAAAGCTACATGTTGTACTTCCCAACTGCAATTACCAAGGTGCATAGTTTAAAAAAAGAAAAAAAAAAAAAAACAAACCCACAAAACAAACAAAACCACAAAAAAATTAAAACAAACACATAAAAAAGTCATACTTAAGGCAAAAAATTTCAGCATTAGAATGAGAGAATCAGTTCTATTAGCACATACTTTAGTGCACACTGCACTGCAATAAAAGAATGAGAAAAGCAGGAGAGTAAAGTGCATTTCCCACTCAGCAAAAAGGGGAAGGAAGGAATCTGAATACTGACCTCAGAAAACAAAGTAATATTTTTCTTTTTTAAGACAGAAAGTCTTAAGGAAATAAGTCAGCAGCTTTGAGTTTTTAAACAGGCCGGGAAAATGACAACAAAACCACATGCATGCTTCCAAAAAGACCTACCAAGGCAATCGATCAAGTGCAAAAAGCAATATTGAAGCAGGTTCAGATCCTGGAAAATCACAAACAAATTTATGAGATGTGACATTACTGACATCACTGGAAATAAAACCCAGAGTGAATATAAGGCATCCATTGCAATTGTAAAGAATAGTAAGGACTGAACTTTTGAGAGACGGTTACTTGTAGAAGCACAAACATTTTTCACAGTGAACCTCAAGCAGTGGATTGAACTGGTTTGCAAACAAGTGGTCAAGTTATATAATATAACAAATATGTGCTGCTTGGATGGAAATATTTAAATAAGAAATTGGGAAATTAAGGTTAAATTTGGTGGGGAAAAAAAAAAGTCATAGATTTTGCTCGGAAAAAGCAGCTTAAAAGTTGCTTAGAGAAAAGAGAGGTTGAACTAGCTCATCCTACAGCTGCAAAGAAAAATCAATTGGAAGAATAGTGGTATCTCAGAGAAAGTGTTTTCTGTTTTCAGAAATACTACAAATATTTTCTAAAAAGCATATAAAAATTGCTGTAAAGTGGTCTGCAATGTTATGAAAGCTGAATTGCTGGAAAAGGGGCAAAGTCAGAATATGAAGATAAATCAAGCTTACATATTCTTGAAGTCATGTTCCTTAAGCTCAACTTTCACATCACAGGGAGAGAACCAGTGAGCTACTGCTACTGCAGAAGCAAGGACTAAAGGGCTTTTGATCTCATGAAAACCTTTTCAGAAGCGGTCAGAGTTTAAAAACAAGGTATTTAAGGTTATTTTTTCAGTCTCAGTCTTTTCACCATCAGAAATGAAATTTTTGTGAAAGTATTTTGAACAATACATTTGCTTTCTGGTAATATTGTAATGTGGCACTTTCTTTGAGACCTTCTATGATTTCAAGATCTTAAACAAAATGTTTTCTGCAGATTCTCCTGTTACGTGGGTTATATCCACAATGTTTCAAGGTATTCACTTGATGAACATCAGAAAGGTGGTCAACATGACGATCCATAAATGTCATAAGAAAAAGGGCATTTGAAGTTTGAAGCCATTATAAGTTATTTATTAAAACTATTATGAACTGCTTGTACCTAGAGATAGTTAAAAATTTTGCAAAATTGCTTTTTCTTGTCTTTACAGTCTAGAAATATATTTAACTTTTAGGTGGTAGTACAAAATGGATCAAAGTTTGATTTTCACTGACATTCTTATTGAGAGAGAAAATAATTTCATGATAAACATTTCTTGTGATTGCCATTGATCCTAATAAGTACCAGTTGGTCCTTTTCCAGCACAGAACACTCCTCTTCTGTCCTTTAAAACAGAATTGTTAACAACTCTAATTTATTTCCCCATCCTTTCATGTGCAATCAAGATGAGATGTCAGTCTCAACAAATAAATAAGTTACTGACAGTGTTAACATCACATATCAATATTTTTAAAGACTGCAAGTATTATATCAGATGTGTTGTTTTATTTCTAGAATATTAGTCTTACTTTATACATAAATAACTGTAGAAGAGGAGCAATGTGAAACATTTCCAGTGTTTACTTTTTTATTATCTTTTTGACTGAGTAGATAGACTGGAAATGTACTAAAAACAATTGGGTGATTTAAATGCCCAGTTTGAAAATTACTTAGCTATTTTGATGGCAAAATACCATAGAATATCAGATGCAAAGGCATCAATTACCTTTTGAAAATCAAACTCAAAAATTCCTTAAACATTCACCCTATAATGGATTGGATTAATTTTTATTAATAATCTCTAATCCGAGTATTCTTAATATTATAATTTATTGCTTGGAAATACAATCTAACTCCATATAATCTACCTTTCATATTGCTTCAGAACAAATAAATATTATTCCTTTCACTTTCTAATCAAAAATAATTTTTCCTTGATTATACTGGAAATATGACATGGATATGAAATAATTTAGGTAATGGCATATGATCATTCCTAAGAGGAAGTGTGGGCTATATGTGGTGTATACTTCATACTTTCTGGTCAGTATATCTTTAAATTTATGCTGGCAGTCTCTCACAAACCTATTTAGAAATTTGAAGATTGTTCTGGGTGTTTGAAGTGTGACAAAATGGTGGGTTTCCTCTGAGTTATGTGAAAAAAAGACAAATCGTGTAGTCTTAACATCAGGGAAAATCACTGCTTAAAATTGCTGCCACGATGAGGCCTTTAGAGAAGGAACTTGTTACATCTGATGAGCAGCTGTCGCTTCCAGAACTTTGAGTATACATGGAGGAAATAGCCTTGGAACAAAAATAAGGAGGTTAGAAGTTGTGTCCTTGTCCCAGAAATGAAGACTTGCCTTGTACCTTCTGTATCTGTCTCTGCTTTATCACATATCTTGGCTCTTTGCACTGTGCTGTCTGGCTATGTTAGTCAGCTCCAATCAATCTAAATATTTTTTCAGTGACATTATTATTTCTGTTGTCATTGTCAGTTTGCAAGTGCACCCCAGTACTTTTCCTTTATTCTTAGATAACACGTCTCATAAAAGCTATTCCATTGTTCTAGTTCAATACACTCGCCTTTATTGCCTGCTGTTAGAGCTGTGTGGAAAATTTTTATTGAAACAAGCTTTTAGTACAGAAAATCAAGAAGATATTTTCATAGTGAAAATGCTCTTTCAAACTCCAGTCAGCTCGTTTTTGTTTTTGTTTTTGTTTTTTGTAATCTAAGTATTGGCTGTTATCATTCTTTGCAGAGCACGCTGGATATCAACAATAAAGGCTGTAGCAAGCATTCCACTCTCAGATATGAGTCCTCCAGCTCATTTAGATTCTTCTTCATAGCCTCACATGACTTTTCCCTCTTTCCTCAAGATTCCAGCCACTTCTTGTGTCTTATCAAATCATGTATTAAACTGAAACTTTGCAGGGTTTGAAATGTTGTGTCGAATTTGCACCTAGGGAGCTTCCCAGTGTGCTACTGTGCTGCTGAGTGCAGCTACTTAGAGTTCCAGATATTCACTGAAGATAGAATTAGACCTTCCTGGTCTATCATAGGAGCTGAATAAAATCCCTGGTAGTCAGTGGAGGTAAGAATGAAAGATATGATTAAAAAAATAAGCTCAAAAGATTGTGTCTTGGAGGCATACCACATCCATTTTACAAAACTCTCAAGGGGATGATGTCTAATTGGTAGTTGTTTGAGAAGAATAATGACAAAAAGATGGAATTACCTTTCCCTGAACACGCTAGAAAGTTGCAGGGCTTGCTTGGTTAAGAAGAGAGAAGTGAGCCACTCTTCTAAGGAAACTATCTATGAGACTAGAATAGTAAAAGGATATATTGAAATTAAGAGGAAAGTGTTTATAAGAACTGTACGTGTGCCACTGTGTTGGAAAAATGAGGAAATTACTCAAATCTCAGTACACCCAAATAAGACAAGTGTGCCTCAACTTAATTAAACATCAGTGTTTCAGAGAGATTTTCTGCCCACTATTTTGTCATTTGTTTTCAGAGATGAAGCATAAATTATGTTCCCATGCTGGGGTAAATTTGGATCTAGTGTGGTTAGATTGATTCATACTACCATGGCAAAAAGTCCTAGTGAAAGTCCTTGGTGAAAATCCAGACTCTGCCAGAGCATTTTATGTGGTAAATATCTCGTTTCTTCTCATACTTTTTTTTTTTTCTGAAGGCCTCCCTCCACACAATCAGCTTTGTATTTAACATTAGAGCAAAATACAACCATTCCCTGTATCTTTAATATGTAGTAAGAGATGCTACTGTTTGTGCCCATCTACTTTCAGCTTCTCTTAAAAACACTTGGTGTGAACGAAAAGAGAGGAGAAAATCCTGTGTGATTGGATTGCCCCTCTTAGTTTAGACACAGACTCCCTGCTTGTTAGGGGGAGAACTCTTAGATCAAAAGACCTAGTCTAGATGTTTATGTGCTGGAAAGCCTTATCTTTTGGCCTACAGCAGGTACAAAATTGGAAAACACTGAAAACAGCATGCTTTACTTTTTAAAAAATTCTTTACTGGTCTGATCATGTTTCCAGTGATGGAAGACCAGGAGGAGACTGATGTGAAGGAAGGGTTGTGCAGTATGTGCCAGCTGGGGGGTTCCTTACAGCAGTTCTCGTTGTGATGTGAATTACTCTGACTCTGAGGACACTGGACAAGATTTAACATGCTTTCAGTGTTCTATGCACTAATATTGGATTTTCCTTGAGCAAAACACAAAAGCCAAAATTTTGAAGTTCATTAATTGGAACACTTCAGCTGTGTTAATTACCCCACATGAAACACTCAACACCAGCTTTGCAAATTCCAAGCAAAACTAGGTATATTCTTCATCCCCCAGAGTTCACAGTAGTATTTTACAAGATGCTCTGGAAATTATTTTGAAACAAAAAAGATTCAAATACTTTTGAGAAAATTCTTTCTGAGTGCACAAGCAAAATGCAGGGCTTTTGCCCTTTCATATTTTCATTTGCTTCCAAAGTTTCACAGCCATTAGGAATACTTTGCCCCCTTGAGGCTTTTGCTGGCTCTTGGCAGGCTGGTATTTTCCCTACACAGCAGGCACTGACAGTGACAAGTGAGAGCACTGACTCTCTGCTTCTGGCTACCTGCTGCCTTTCTTCTCCTGTTTCCTGAGGAACAGAGGCTGATCTATGAAAACAAAGCAAGAGAAAATGATTTGGCAATCAATATTTTAAGCCCTGTGCCTTTATTTCCACTGCATTTTTAATATTTCCTCTTCTCTTTTTACTTAAGAAGAGTCTTTTCTAAAAGTAAGGCACCATCTTACTATTTTGTCTGCAGAGCTGGGGTAGGTGACTTCTCAAGGGAGTGTGGAAAACGAATTATGACTGTGCATTTGCTGGGTGTCTTAAAACTCAAACTTCATCAGCCAAACAAATGCCTCTGTTCAGAATAACAGATTGTCAACTCACAATAATGTGCAGTGTCTTTTTCCTCTGCCCAGGGAACAGGCTAGACAAAAGAAAAAAATAAACCACAAAACCAAAAACCGCCAAAATTCTTTCCAGGGCTCTCCTACTGTTCCTGAAATGTGACTGCACAGCACTCTGAATTGCTTTGTCCCTGTCCCAGTGTCAGCCATCAGACCCTTTAAGTCTGAGACCCTTTACCCTCTCAAGTAAATCCTCCCTTTAATAAGGAGAGTTTGCGATAGTGCAAGAATTTGTAACCCGACTTTTGTTTGAGGTTTTGGTGGGTGTTTGCTATTTAGGTTCAATGAACAGTGCAAACAGCAGCCACCCAGGAGAGTGCTGTAAAAACATCCAGGTTATTTATTCAAGTGATCAGTAAACAAAGAAAGGGATAGTTACAAGTTCAAACCTAGACCAAGACACCTGTCATAATCTTCATTTTAAAAGCAGAACCCATTTTCAGCATGTTCCATAGAGAAGGTAAAATAACAATGGCAAGGATTTATTAAGGAATATGGGAGAGAGGTTATTAAGGAATATGGGAGAGAGGAGTTTTGGTTTGTTGTTGGGTTTGGCTCTTTTTTCTTTTTTTTCTTTTTCTTTTTCTTTTTCTTTGTCTTTTTCTTTTTCTTTTTCTTTGTCTTTTTCTTTTTCTTTTTCTTTGTCTTTTTCTTTTTCTTTTTCTTTGTCTTTTTCTTTTTCTTTTTCTTTGTCTTTTTCTTTTTCTTTTTCTTTTGGGGGGGGGGGTTCTTTTTCTTTGGTTTTGTTTTATTTTGTTTTTTGTTTTGTCTTCTTTTGCTTTTGTTTTTCATTGTAATCCTCTTGTAGGGCCTTTGACTATTAATACTTAAACGAGCAGTAACACTTTGGGAAGATTTTACTTTTACTGGCCTGTGTGTAAAGAGATGCCCTACCATCAAAGCCATCAATGTGGTGCTTCTGAGTCACACAGCAACAACATTTTTGAAACCTGGTCAAAATACTTGGGTTGTCTCACTTATTTAAAATATTAATCACATGAACAGCAATGATCAAATTCACCTCAGGTGATGCAGACAAGGCAGGAAATGGTAGTCAATGAAATGATAACCACAGTGCAAGGAAAAATTCATTTGAAAAGTAAAGATAATATCAAACAACAATTTTGCCTTGTTTTTATTCAATTTTCAGTGACATTGCAGATTGTTTTTGCA
Organism: Cnemophilus loriae; assembly: GCA_013397755.1. NCBI lineage: Eukaryota > Metazoa > Chordata > Aves > Passeriformes > Corvidae > Cnemophilus > Cnemophilus loriae. Next base: position 935,055 of record VZTF01007181.1, on the reverse strand, counting down.
TGCAATGAACTCAGAGGCTGGCAAACAGGCTGCAGTTAACATTGAAAAACAAGAAAAATCAAGAGAAATAGAACAGTGGAATAGATTTGAAAAGGCAAGAAGTAAAAATCTATAAATAAGAAACGAAACAAAAAGATATTACAAGGTAATATAGAGAGGACAAGGCAGGAAAGCCATCACCCTTTCCCTTTAGCATTAAAAAATTCATGCAACAGGTTCCCTAGCCCATAAGAAAAAAATGATCTTCAGTTTGAAACAGCTAGCATTCCCTAACTGCAGTGTTTCAGCAATGTCCCATCCTACTCCATCTAGCCCTGTTGCTATTTGCTACTTCTCTGTCACAAACTTTGTGCTATAACAAGAATTCTGCCCCATATAAATTCAATATAATTACTTCCAAATGTTGCTGTGATCTTCAGTTTATTCTGCTCTCTCGGAGATAGCGTTTTTGTCCTGTCCACAGCTCATCATTTTTTCAATATCTGACTTCAGCCCACCCAAAATCCTACCTGCTGTCTCCCCTAATCTCTGACCTTTTGAGCGATTTTCTTGTCCCTGGTTCCCTGCATCTTTCTTCTCCTTCAGTCTTGAAAATATTCTTCTGGTTAAGGGGTGATATTTCATGCTTGGGTCCTTCCCTCTTGCAAACTGTGCTTATCTCCCAGCTCATCCCAGGCTTGAGTTTTCTGACCTCAGTAGAGGAAATGACAGTTCTCTCATTGGTTTGGGAAAGAACAGGATTTCTTTATTAGACTTTTCTTCCTAAGGGAGCAGGGCTTATGTTATTATGTTGTCTGCCTCTGTCAGAGCCATCCCTTTCCCCACCTTTTGAGTCAGTAAGCCTATTTCAGTCAAATTGCTTGTTTCAATCGAATCTTACTCAGAGTGTATGTATTTTTTAAAAAATTAAATTTTCCCAAGTTTCCTGACAGGAAATTTGGGGAGCTAAAGAACATTTTGCAGATGCCTAAACTGAAGGAAAGCCTTCAGTGTAACTCTGCCTGTTGTTACTGGAGTTTCTACACTGGAGAAGGTTTAATCAACAGGAGCTGTTGAGATACTCGAATTAGAACTGGTGCTTTCTTAAACTTCCAGTCAATCAGTCCTGACACATAAACCCATGCACCATCATGTTTCATTATGGTTATCAGTGCTCAAAGAACTTCTGGGCCTTCTTTAATGAAAACAGTAACTTTCCAACATCAGCTCTTCCCTTTGCCCTGAGTATCATGCGTGGAACTGGGGTGAGAGGGTGAGAGTCAGCCCAGGTCTCTATATGATAATAAACTTCGGGAAAGTGGCCTGCAGTTTCTGAGCATCAGATCTAGATCTCAGCTATCCATTTGAATAAAAATAACAGTTCCTTGCTAGGAAATAATTGTGCACATTGGGAATTTTTTATTTCTTTTTTTTTAACTTTTGAAGTACTAGCAGCTCAGCATATCTGTAAGCAAAACAAATTATAAAGGTTCCCCCTGCAGCATGTTTCACTTTTCCTTCCAAAAAAGCATATGTTTATGAAATTAGGGTACTCCCCCGAAAGGCCTTGCATTATAAGATACATGAAATAACTACTGCAGGCTTTGAAATCAATGTTGCAGAAGATAAGGATTGACCTAGGATGTAGCTGAGTCAAACCTGATTAATTTGTGCCTGCTTAAGCCACCAAAACATTTCACTGGCAGGCAGTGCAAATGACAAGCCACTGCTTTGGTCGTCTGGAGGGGATTCTTGTTAATATTTATGAAAACAGTCTGCAAACTGATTCTGTCTAACTAGGTCTGTCTGTACTACCATTATCTTATCACATCCCACAGGGATACAAAACCTCAATACTGAATTAATCGTACTATGACATTTGAAAGAAAGAAAAAGGAGAAACTATTCTGCTGGCTCAAACCACTGGAGATTACAAATTGTATTTATGATTGTTGTTTGAGAAGATGACAAATACACTTTAATAAACATCTGTCAATAAGCATCAAACTATTTTTTTCCCGATATTTCTCTGCCCTTTTTCTCAAACGTTTAAAGATGCTGGTCTCTACTGAAAACAGAGTTTAGCAAGAAGTTGCATTTAGCTGAAAGTGACAAGGTTACTGACTTTGCAGCAGTTTAAGAATATAAATGTAAACAGTAAAAATGAAAGCGGAGATATGATCAAAGCAGCATGAGAAATTTGCAGCATTACAGTACCAAATTGCCCATTATTTTGCATAAAAAGAACTTCCATTTAAGTTATCATAGAAAATAAGCATATTAATTATGTAATATATATATGCAAACTGACTCAGTTGCAACCATGGCCCGTTTCTGTGCACATGTGTATAAACGTGTGTTTCCCAACAAGTTACATACTAACTGCTTTTAACCAAAACTGACGGACGTGAGTATTTTAAAGACAATTATTCCTGCCAGCATATTTAAAACAGGAAGTTAAGCAGACAACTGACAGTGTCAATGAACTTCCCTAGAGGGTTGAGCTCATCCCTAACGTGGCACTAGAGAACCCAGGGATGCAAGAGCTTACCTAGGACCTCAGAGCAAGTGGGAAGGACCTTGAGCAACTTGGACCTGAAAATCTACTGACAAGACAGAAATTCATTATCTGCTCTGTTCCTCGCAGAACAATCATACGCTGGTTTTGTGGAGGATTGTTTGTTGTCAAACCACTGGATTTTGAGTGCTATGAGCCACAGCAGCCGGTGCTGTGAATAGGAGCTTAGTTTTCCGTGCCTGATATAGGTGAAAACTAGACTCAGTACTGGAGCTCCAGCATAAGTGAGGCTCCAGGATGTTTGGGCAGAGGTGTCCATGTGCATGCAGGTAGCTGAGGAATTTTCAGACCAAAGTTTGCCTCCTCAAAGTGTAGCCCCACTGTAGGAGAATTTCTGGATTTTGAATATGGGTACCCAAAGCCTACACACAGTTAATTCTAGAAGCTCCAGTCTTTTTTTTTTTTTCTTTTTCTTTTCATTGTTTTATTAGAAGGCAATATTACCTGAAAATTAATTTGCTTCAATAGTTGGCATTCTGATAATGCAATGGAAGACAGATGCACTAACTTCCAAAAAAAGGTTCAGTGTAATGCAAGACAAGTACAACTGAGAATGAGAGCAAGAATGTTCTAAAGAAACTGAAACATATGGCAAAGAAATTACTCTACAACCCTTTAGAGCGCAATAGACAATAATACCCTTGTTATAGAGGTTTTAAATAATTCTGTGCAACTTAATTGCACCCCTGCTATAAAATGTAAAGGTTGGTTTAAAGTGGCAATAGGGTGGTTATCATTTTCTTCACTTCTATTTATTACCTAATGTCTCCAACTCAAGAATAATAAAAAAGGGTTATTCCAAAAATTTATTCAAAATTCTTTTACAATACCAGCTTTATGATGAAATACTTTTCCATGGAGAGACTGGCTTCTTTCCATAGAATCTCCTCTTCTTTTTTTTGGGTTTTTTTTTCCATTAAAATGTTTTGTTTGAAAACTTAGTTTGTTTATGACAAGTGGAAACTTTCAGATGAAACATTAATGAAAACAGAATTGTATATAATTGTTATATATTAGTAAATCTGGCCCTATAGAACACCTAGAATGTCCTACGTTCCTACATCTTTAGATGAAATCTCAGTCCAGTGACATAACTGACCTGTACAAGAAAGTTTAGTGTTGAATCAAAAGTGTTGTTTTTCTGTTTTCATTTCCTGCTGTATGTGATAAAATTTCTATTCTTTTTCTGGCTACTCCTGTGTCAGCATAAATATTATTTCTTAGCATGACTTTCCTATATTCAAATTAATTTTCCTTTTTTAAATTTAGATGTTTGTAAGGAGTGATGCACTGACTTCTTTCCTACAAATTTAATAGGAATAATATCCATTCCCTCAGCCAGCGGTTTAGGATATGACTCACTATATATAAAGAGTTTACTTTCTCAATCCAGCCTCTGCATTACTGTACATTTTTATGTACATAGGCTGTGCATACCAAACGAACTTCCAAGCCAGGAAAGGAGTCAGAAGTTTGCCTCTGCTAGAAGCCATTTTGCAAAGCTTTAGCTGTTGAAAGCAGGAGCTATATTTTTGATTGGAAAGAATCAATGTAAATTCACAAGCTGCCTGAGTGTGGAAGGGACACTGACAGAAACAATCACTTTCCCACTGATGAAATATTTAAATCCTTTTGCACAGACTTCTTAATTTTTGCTATCATGTGGGGAAGATTAAAGTCAGGTTTGTTTTGATCAAACCAGAAGATGATGAAAGACTTACTGTAAAGCACTTTGGTATAAAAGTGATAAGGGTGTTAAAACTATCTAGGGAGAAGGAGATGGAAAAGCTTTGGATTCTGACTTGTTGTTGGACCAGCTTGTAACCATTCCTTATAGGAAATCTGCCTTGAGCTTACACTTTCCACAGAATATTGAAACTTTCTTGACCAAGAGCTGACTTCAAGGAACACAGGGGAAATGCATTTTAAAAAGCTTCGGATGAGAACAGAAACAGATTTTGAAGGGTATGTCTATGACTTCTCTTGATATAATGCATCCCCTGATAAAAATTCAGGTGTCTCTAAAAGGTCTGACCTTGGCTACTGGAGGCCAGCTACTTAACTTGCAGTTGAGTCTACTGCTGAGGTCTTCAAAGAAATTGAACTAGGAAACTTTGTTTTTCAGATAGTTTGAACAAAAATGCAGTCAGCTTGAGAAGGGGAAAAGTAATGTTCAATGGACATCACGGGATCCAGAACAGAGAAGTAACCACAGTGATACAAAAAGGCCTGCTGCTCAAACAACTAAGGTAATTCTCATTCGAAACAAAGTCGCAAGGAAAATGGAGTTTATTAAATAATAAATTGAATTTCATTTTCAATTGATGGCTAGTCAGAGGTAGGAACATCTTGAATTTTCAAAGTAAGGTCAAAATGTACTTGATTTCTTATCTTTTGTACTGTTTCCTTTTAGCATCAAAACAATTTAAATTCTACAAAGGTTAGGCAAACTGCTTCACATCTTGTCTTCACTGACCTAAAGCTATATATATTTTTCTTTGTCCTTTGGGCTGAAATATGACTGTTTCTCTGTGTGTGAGATAAGATAAAAGACCTCAGTTTTACCACAGCATAGATTAGGAAGGGATGAAGTGCTGACCTGGTGAATCAAAGCCTTGAAACATTGCAGTGTCTTCTTCTCACTGTTTCCACCATATTTTTTTCTAACCACAGAGTTCCTCAGAGCTACCTCCAGTAAGAATTTCATATTCTTTAGTGCTGAAATGAGTCTACAGGAGCTCAAAGGGGCAAGAAGGATTTTACCTAATAGTCTGAAACCTGGAGCCAAAGTGCATTTGGTATTCAAAAGAGGATTTGGAAAAACAGAGGTAGTATCTTGGTCACAGGTAAGTTTTTACAATAGCAAAAGGATTGTGAACAAAAGACAGGAAAGGCAGATTGAGCAATGGATCAGGGAAACTGTTTGGGCAGGAAATAGAATAAAGAGTAATTCTAAGTATCCACATACAGGATCTCTTGGTTGAAATATGCCTGGAGTGTAGTACGCTCTTTTGAATACTTAATCATCACTTCTGTTGAAAGCTCTAACAATAAAAAAAATGCAAAATCTAGATAAAGGTAGATTAAGTTCATTCATTATTGCAGTCTAAGATAGCCCATTCATTTCTGTTCTGCAAGACCTTCCAGTTTTTTCCATGCAAGAAATAAAACAGAGATTACTGTCACCATAGCACTGTAAAAGTCTTATGTAAGTTTTTATTTTTGTAGACCTGAGATCAAAAATTTCCTTCTCATGGTATTACCACTAACAACTTCTTTGAGTACACTTTTTTTTCATCTAGAAAGCACTTACCAGAGGACCAACAATTTACACATAAGTAGTGGTTATTTTTGGCCATATAAAAATATTTATCTATGAATAAACTAATGAGCCTACAGATTTCCAGCGTCTGTTTTTATATGATGTGGAGCAGTTTCCCCCTAAGCACAATTCATGAAAGCCTCTCCCAGAAGAATAACACTGGACTGTGCTTTCACTTTGCAGGGTGTACTGAGATCCCACATGCTCTGCAAGATTCAAGATCTCTAATTCTGCATGCAGTTTCTTCACAGAGCTCTGATCGTGGAGCAGATTTCTCCACTGGGATTTGCCTACACCCTGCCTGCAGCTCCACCTCCAGGTTTCCTTTTGGTGTCCTGGGTCTGAACAAGTTCAGGTTCGCTGCCACAGCTTGCTGCATTGCCTTCCATCCCCAGGCAAACACCAGAAAAAAACATGGCTTGAGCTTACATCAAATCCCAGGTGAGCCTGAGTTTCTCTCCAAATTATTTACGGGTTCACACACCTTAGCCACAGCCCGAAATCAGAATTTCTGACAAAATTCAAAGCTAAAAAATATCGCGTGGTGTCATTTTCTACTGAAAACCTTCCTTTTTGCTTTGATAAACATATTATAAATCAACATGCTCAGGACTTAGGCAAGCTGCACTGAAAACAGTACAGCTGAACAAATCATTCTAACATTAATTTTTAATACAAGTACATAAACAGAGCTGCCTACTCTGGGTCTTGCGAGCTCATCCTTTCCACAGGGATGCTGAAGAATCACAGTTTGTAAAAGTGTCCTGCTGCTGCCATCTGGCCGCTGGCCGCCCACTGAGCCGAATTGGCACTTCCAGAGGCAGCAGTCAGTCAGGGGAGGATCGCCTTCCACAAGTGCTGATTTAGTGCCTTAGGAGACAGATTGGCAGTGACATGAGGTAAAAAACCCCGGAAAGTACAGTAGAACAAGAGAAGGGAAAGGAGAGGAAAGAAAAGGAGAAGGACAGTAGAAAGATCTGCAGGTGGGACGCAGGCCAGAGAAAAACAGCAGAGGGTGAGTGGAACAGGCTACACTGAAAACAGCAGTTTGGGAGGACTTTAAAATGGTATCAAAATTATTCCAGGATGGGAATAGGGGAAGGCAAAGTCTGAGTTTCAACTTTCTTCAGTCTTCTGACTGTAAAGTAGTAACACCTATATGCTTTCATGAGGTTTTCCAGGCCATGGAATTTTGTGCTGCGTTCAAATAAATGATTTTGCCTCTAAATTAATATGCTGTTTTACATAAATGGTTCTGACATCAGTGATTTGCAGTTCCATTATGTGTGCTATTTGGGGATAATAGCAGCAAAGAAGTAGTGAGGGTGGACAAAGTCCAACATTTGGAGTGTGGCATCCATGTAAATGTCAATTTGGTGAATTAATTCAGTGCTGGCAGTTCTATGTTCAGCTGAGTTAAATGACTTGCCCCAGGTGATGCAGGTGAAGCTGTACATGCATAGAGAGGGCCTCTGTCGTTGTGGCTATTAGCTTCTCATTGAGTTTAATTCAGGTCACTGGTGAAAGTCATTTAGCATTGTCAACTGTTGAGAGTTGCGAAAGAGCCACCCCACAATGTGACACCATTAGTTATTTCTTCTAAGAGGAAAAGTCTTATTAAAACAGCAGGAATGCTGCAGTGTAATCAGACATGAAGTGCTCCATGCCTGCATAGTGTCAGCACGCTTACTTTGTGCTGTGCTAGGCATGGCTCTGCCTTCCTTCCCCATCCCAGTGACATTTCTCTCTGCATGAAGTCTTGTGTCTAACTGAGAGACTGTTGACATTAGAACAGCCAGAAAAGTTCAGTTAATACGCAGCAGACCACTGTGTGAAGGCTCTCTCTTAAAAGGGAAGAGGCTCCTGTTCCCTGCAGCTGAGCTTGAATATGTGAGCTTGAAACTGGTGTGGTCCATCCTGAAAGGTCCAGAAATGTTACTCCTTGGCTTAATTAGCCTTAACTCTTTGGAGACTGTCATATCATAAAAGTTTAAGCAGCAGCATTAACATGAGGATCTCCTACCTGCTATTTATTCCTACTTGTTTATTTCTGGCCAAGATCACAAAATTTTGCCCTCTTATCTGTGATGTATGAATAGCTAGGACCAGAACTGACGTCTCCTTGCCTCAAGCCGCACGTTAGGAATTGCCAGGAAACCAATTTCCCTTGATGTTAGATCTGCTTGCACCAGGGATAAATCAAACACTAAAGTAAAGGCATTATCAGTGTTTTTGTCAGGCTTTTAGAGAGAAAAATCCTTCTTATGAAAAAGAACCATTTCAGAAAAATTATTTTCGAGTTGCAAAGGCATGACAACTTAAGAGCTCCATGCTGTTGTGATCAGACTGCTGGTGGTAGAAGAGTTTGTTTACGGCTAGCTCGGGCCTCTCTACATAACACTGCAGATTGCAGCACACTTGTATCAACATCAGCTGCTGAAAAAGCAGTGTCCTCAAGCACACCTTTAAAAAGCTGTTTATGTGGGTTTGTCCTGTTTTATTGTTTGCTATTCTCTAGTTTTCTAGTGTGGAGTAATTCTCTCAGTCTTTGAAAAGCTGGTTTAGCAGTTCTCTGGTGAGCACTTCTAGGCGGGGATACGGATGTCATGTAAGGCGGGAACAGCACCCAAGCTTCCATGACCCCTGAAAAAAAATGCTTTAATGACTAAAGTCTTGTCTAAATCATGGAAACTCTGGGCACTGCTATCACAAGCAAACTTGCTCATTGATTTGAGGTTTCCTAAAACAGCTGGCTGCCTTGAAATGTTGGTGTCGTTTTAGGCATGTATTCCCTTGGAGCACTTTGAATCCCCCGACATGAAGAAATTTCCCATTCAGTTGAAGTCCAGAAGATGGTCATGAGTAGGTTCCTGGCTTGCCCTGTGTGCAAGAAGGGACTGGAAAGAACTGGAAGGGCTTTTATTCTACTCTGAAGTCAGATCACTTTCCTGGATCGAGGATTATCTCACCCTAAACAAGGATAGATTTAGCTTTTTTGTTACTGTTGTTATTTTCAAAATCTTACTTGCTTACAATTAAGTAACAAGTGATGTAGAGCAATGTCTCAGAGTAAAAACAGTAAGCTGGTTATGAAAAACAGTCTAAGTATTCCTCTTGTAAGCAAACTACAAACTAAAGAGAATATATTAAGAAAAGTCATATTGGGTTAGTAATATCATGGGCAATTGCCTCGAGGAGAAGAAAGTTTAAAACCCATCCCCCTCTGGAGTCTGATGAAATATCTAACAGTAGGCAACTTCCTTTACAATGTCCAGACTGCACAGCTAGGCATGCTAATGTACCCCTCTAAGGAGAACATTGTGCTCTGTTGTACAAAAACCCCAGAATATTAATGCATGCTATCTCTAGATACAATTTGCGAAATATGTTAAAGTTCATACAACTGCATTTCTTTTCACTAGAAAATGTTTTTCCAAATTTTGTCTAATATTTACCGTTTGTTACTTTCCTCTGTCTCCATATGCCTATGTCTCCACTCACTCATACAATTGCCACTAACACTGAAGAATTTTCTCCTACGAATTTTAGGAGTTTTTTAGCAAAGATTGGTTTCAGTAGATATTTTGTCACATGTGGGTTAAAATCTGCCACAGACAGACACATTTGGCTGCAAAAGAGTAATATGCGAGCAAGTTATGCATTTCACATGTTTAATCCTTTAGCTTTTTGGGTTTGAACAATTTAATGACTCACTTTGCACTGTAACAAAGAATGCTGTGTGCTCTTTGTCTCAGTGTTGTGCCTTCTAAGCCGTAATTACTATTCCTGATTGTTATTTCAAACATATGCTCTGGGTGCCCAACTTATTGGCAAAACCTATGTAAGTGCGGTGGGCTCAGCATCACCGTCACGTTGCAGTATCCGAAACAGCTTTCATAAAGAAATATCCATCTGGTCCCCTGCTTTATTTTATTCTTTGCTTATTTAGATCATAATTACTGTTGTGGGGTATCAGGGTAACTACAATTCAATATTGATCCTATGTGTAACATCTGTTGAGAGTGCCTGATCCGAATATAATTAGGTAGTTTGTTGTATTTCATTCTGAGTTACACCATATTCTTGTGCAATAATTTCATGTTTCTCAGGTGGTCGGTGTTTTGGCTCTGAAAATGGCACTTTGTCTTGGAAGAAGTAGCTGAAATTATAGTATTACTTTTATAGTTCTCAGACTTTTACTGACTTTATGGACTATTACAAAATTACAGTTGATTTTGTTTTCTGTCTTTCTAGACTATTTTTTATCCAGATGCAGAACAGTTTCATTATGTGTGTCTGAATGCTTTAGCTATGCTCTGCCCCCAAGAACCTGGGCCAGTACTTTATCATCTTGAAATGATACCAAATTCAAGCCCAGGAGGACTTAGGGGTAACACTGTCATCATCCAGTCTGATTTCTGCTTTGCAGTCTGCCTTTACTTACTGCACTAATTACCTCAGTAAAGGGAATTCTGCTCTTCCACTTAAGTGGGTAATACCATAGTAACTGCACTGCAGCACAACTGAGTTATCAGCAGAGGGAGAAATGAGGAGGAGATTGTTTTACACAGTTAAACGTTTTTTCTCACAAAATGCTCCTGTCACACTGCTGGCAGAGACTTAAAGAGCTTAAAACAGCATTTTTCTGTCCAGAATCCACCAACCGGAAAGAGCCTTCATGGAAATCTTTTATTTTGAAGCTTCATTCTTCGCAGCATTTTCTTCATTGTTAACAGCAAAATATATTATATTTGGATATATCCACTTCTGCAGTGGATAATGCAAAATTTAAGAGTTACATATGATATTGAGATTGTTACCCAGGGTAGAAAAAATATAGGAATATTTGTCAGGCCAATATTTCTTCTGTTCATCCTTTACTAATTTTCCACACATTAATTTTTGTCCCTTTTTCTTCCTAAGAAAATTACCTCTGAAAAAATTTCAGTTCACAAACAGTACATACATATCACACAGACCTCACTTATCTGGTATCAGCTCTAGAGATCAGATTAAAATATCTGAAGGTCACATAGATCAGAACAAAAAGTTCAACACATATGCACATCTGGTCAAGAATAAGCATATTTTATTACAGATCATGGCTCTTTTCCAACAAGGTCTACTGTCATGATACCTATACTATTAGTCTAATTAAAAACCGTTCAAACAGACGAACAAGGACAATGTTCCAAAATATCTCTGTGTTCATCTTTGACTGGGAGCTGTTCTGCTGTTTCTTTCATGTTTAACCACATACTCTCATTGTGGCTGCACCACTCCTATTAATAGTTTAGAGAACTATGTGTGATAATAAAATGACTGCAGAGCTTACAGCCACAGCTTCTGAATAATGGAGTATTTTTCCATAGTCAGAGTTTGCAGAAAAAGTTCCCTGATTTATTAGACATTTATACAACACATTTGGTATCTTACATGTTTATTTAGATTTTGCAAGACATTTTCCGTGCAACTGAGAAATGTAATTAGCACTCAGGAGAAGAGAATGCAGTTCCCAGATTTCTTGCAGGGAAGGCATTCCTGTGGATGGCAGGAAGAGATGAAGTGCCACATTCATCTAGGTGTGGCTTAGCTCTTACTGTTGTTCGATGTACAGATTAATGAGAAATTCAAGACACCTACTCTCCAGGCTTCCCAGACACGCTGTACTGTCAAATAGAGGTAGCTTTGGCACCTGTTCCAATAGTTGGTTGGCTGGCAATAGATTCCCTTTCTTAGGGGTCTTGTTTCTCAGGGTGTGCTGTCTCTCCAGTCCTGAGCCAAGAGATAATGTGCATATACATTGCACAGGCATTTTGGGCCTCAGCTCTTGGCTGTTTTTGTGAAGTAATTGGCAGCAACAGTTTCTACAGACTGAGAATTATCAAGTATTTATTACATAAATAAGGAATTTGAGTTTAATTCATATGAAGAAATGTGGAAAACATTTTGGTAACACCCTTTCGATTGCTGTTTTTCATGCTGTGAAAATGTGGCAGTGTTACTTTTGATGGATGTTGTGTTTTGCAGGAATGTGCCCTTTCTTCATATGATTTTATATTTTTCTGTTCACAGGCCTTGTTTCTTTCTATTTTGCTGTCTATTAGAGTAGATACATTCAGTACAAGATAAATTGAGCATTAGGAAATGTTATAAGTTCTGGGCAATATTTCGCCATTTATCAGTGAGACAAGAGACTGTCTTGCTTAAATGTATAAAGGAAAATGATTGATTTGAAAAGTGAAACTTCAGTCATCCTTTACTGTTTTAGTTATGCAGTGATCCATAGTCCACTACTGGACTAAAAATGGCTAAAAGGTTGTCCTATTATTTGTCAGATCTTTTGGTATTTGTTGGTGTTTTTTAAATTTTTTTAAGTGAAATTGAAGCCTGAGAATTGACTGTCCACATTGCTTTTATGCGGTTCAATTTCCTCCAAAAGGATCAGAGTAAGGCAGACTCAGAACAGTGAAGAAACTGGAGAACTAGTCATGCACCTTTGTGCCCCTTGCTTACCATTAACTTGTCTGTACTTCACCAATGAGGGTAAAACTGATATATTTTAATGAAAAATGAGTTCAGGAGTAACCCAGTGTAGCTCTAAAGAAATCAATGAAATAAAGTAGAAGTAAACCATAAAAAAACATACATCAGACTTCAGTTGTCAATTCATTTTGCTATATTTTAATAACTCTAATTTCTGAGGAAAGGGACGCACAGCACACAGAGCCAGGTGGTTCTCTCTTCCTGATTTGTTTTCTGTATTGACTTTAGCAGAGTGGAGGCAGCATCCATGACTGCTGTGGATGGTTTAGACTGGCTCACATATCACATGCATCTTATGTTAGATTTCGAGTATATTGAGCTTGATCTATTTAGGTAAGGCATTTTGAAGGATGTTTCATGTAGTGAATGGCGCATACCTTCTTTTTTGATGTGTCTTATCCCATAGCTCGTGGCAGGTCAGTTCCCCAAATCATGGAAATTCGGGAGTTGTTCCTATGACATCTGTTGTCACTAAGTACCAAAACCTGAAGGAGTGCTTCCTTCGAATTTGGTGAGGGAAAAAAAATGAAAAATAAGAAGGATGAGTAATTTAGTCCTGAAATCCTTCACCCACATATCTGTAGAATATGTCAAGATGACCCACTTTTCAGCTACTCACCCTTCCTCAGGGGACCAAGTATCTCATAATGGGAAAGGAGCTAGATGGTGATGACAGGAACTGAATGAGTTGTGACAAAGGAATAGGCGTTTGAGAGGACATTAACTAAGCATGCACCACTCAATATTTAATCTAAAACTGGGCTTATTTAATCTAAAACTGGGCTTCCCCATGAATTTGCTTGAATGGAAAATGGTGTGAAAATGTAGAGAGTTGTAAGGAAGGGCTATAAAAATGTTCTGACATAAGAGATTTTCTATTTTCGTGGAAGTAGGGACAGATTTCGCAATGCATAAAATACAAGTAAAATACAACTCGGTTACCGAAACTGCACTAAATTGTGTGTGGAAGAGAAAATTACATTTTTCCACTCTATCAAATTGTCTAATAATAATAGCAGCCATCTTTTAAATGCTACAAATCAAGCTGTCACTTCATATCATACAATTTGACTGCTACGTTTCCTTTTTCTTTAGAAGAGCCTCATGGGATTAGGGTGGAACAAGAACTGTCAATTTATGACAAGAAACATTTCACATTCAAAGTTGCAAAACTTGCTGTAGGTGATGAGATCTGGAAGAAACTCCTCCATAGTGTTCCCCATGAGACTAACAAACAGTGGAAATTGTTGATATCTCACATATTAAAATTTACATGACAAGGACAGTCCACAGTATTAAAGCAAAACTGGAATTTTCCAACAGTTTTATTAAACTGAAACCAACTTCCCCTTCTGCAGTTATACAGAGCTAGAGGGGTTTGAGATTTTTTTTTTATTTTTTTTTTTTTTTTTGAATGTGCAGCTACTGTCTTTTAAAGAATATCTGGAGAAATAAGATTAACTTTCAAACACTGTGCTCCTGGTCTCTCTTTAATATGGCCTTTTCTGCAAAGCCTTCAAGACTATCAGCTGAAGAGCAAAATTTAGAATCCTAAAATAATTTAGTCTGGATGGAATCTTTGGAGATCATCTGGTCCAACCTCTGACTTGAAGCGGAGCCAACTTTGAAGTCATATCAATCTTCAGGGAATCCCTAAGTATTTTCAACAGTATGTTCAGAAGTTACTCACCTTTCCCATTTAAGTTGATCTCTATAAAAAGGCAGTTCTGTTTTACAGCCTTGCAGTAAAAAATCAAAGTAGCAGCTAAAATACCCATATTATATCAAATTCTTTCAAGTAGACAATAAAATTCTTAAAACTATATGTTATTTTCTACACAAATCATTTTGAAATTTACTCATTGATTTTTGCTAGGGAAAAAAAATTTCATGTGGTTGGAGAAAACCAGGAAGGAAAGGATCAGAGTGCTTTAAAGCTATTATCATTAAGAGGCCTTGGCCACCATTCTTTGCTTCTCTTTACCGCTGATTATTACTTCTTCCATAAGAAATATATTATTATTATTATTATAACAGGTCTATTTGTTAGGGTGCTGAGGGAGGAGCGTTTGTTTTCCTGCATGTTTTTTTTTTCTGAAGTAGTTACCTTTGTACCACAAGAACAATGAATTTGTAGTTGATTTAAACGTATTGTTTGCTGTTTTCCAAAAACAATATCGACTGAAAATGTCAATGACCATGAGTCTCGCTCTGTATGTATCAAATTTATTTTAGCTGTGCATTGCTTTGGAAATATTGATTGCATTTGAAATTAAATCCTACTGTGCTGTTCAAGCATTCAGTGAATCACCTGCAATAAATTTGATTGCCGGACTTGTTTAACTATAGTATCTGAAAAAAAGAAATCAATGGCATGTGCCAGTTGACCTATAAGTTAGCAAATGTAATAAGGAAATATTGTTTAGTAACTTCAGTCTTTGTGCTGCAACTACTCTTGAACACCAAAATGCAAAAAAAAAAAAAAAAATTCAGCCATATTTCAGCTGCTGTAAAACAAGAAATTCCTATTCAATTCACTGACTCAGAGACTGCAGAGACTGACTTTTTACCCAGACTAAGTGTTTTTGATTTGTGTTTAGGTTTTCTCTATACTCTGTATACTTTATATTCTGTTATATGTATTGTTAAACATTTGTTTAAGACTTTACAGACTTTTCAGCTAATTGAAATTTTGTGATTTTTGACTAGACTTCTGCATCTGGGTCTTTTTCTTTCTCAGAGTTGAGGTACAAGTAAATACACCTAAGAAATGGATATGTGAGAGAGTGTTAGAAGATGCCTACTTCAGACAGCTGAGTTAAAAATGAAGTGGCAATGCTGACTGAAAAACACCACTTCTTATCAATTGTCTTCTTCAGTGTTGTGTACAAGTAGCCATGTAAACACTTTAAAACAGTAAAAATTTCGTATTTATTAAATACAAAATTTTGGCAAGCTTATTTTCACCCTGCACTCACTTCGCGTTCATCATCAGTCACACAAGTTTCTTCACATACTAGGTGAGCAAGTCTAGATGTTTACAAAAAGGCACAAAAGAAATAATTTTAAGAGAAGAACATACAGAAGAAAATGCATGAGTGTTCCTAACTGTTTCGAGCAGTGAGCTGATTGATGTGCATGATAAATAAAAGGACTTGTTTGTGAAATGAGCAGGTAAACAGTCAGAATCCTTGTCTGTACCTGCCTGCAAATGTCCCAAGAGAGTGTGGATGCTATAACCAGAGAAGAAGGACAAAATTGGATGAGATTTAGTAACTAAGCCACACTCAGCTAGAAGAACATTTTGTGTATTGCTAAGTGTACAAAATGTTACTAACTGTCTAGTTATCTTTTAAGATAAGCAAGTTTTTATTTAAAATGGGCAACTTTTGTGCAGCAATAAACTTATTCGAGTCTGAGATTCCATGCTGGCTTTCTACAGCCTATGATTTTCTATTAAATTTTAACACAGAAATTAAATGTAAAACGCTAAATATGATCCAATGCAGCACAATGACATCAATGTCATGGCTACCAAATTCAGAAGTGGCAGGCTGCACATTGCTCCTGCAATCCAGGATCACTCGCTCCTGTGCTGCTCTGATCCTAACTAACTCAAGGCAATTCCCCTGAAACCCATGGATTTACTGCTGTGACAAAGCTGGGTGATGCATGACCAACCTCTGTCACTCATTCTTCTGTGTCAAAGCAGAGAAAATCCTAGAGATCTCAGACTCAGACTGCAAGGGGATTAACTCACGTGATTGATAAAAAGCCTGACAGAAGCTCAGGCAGATTTAGCTGAAGCACTGAAGACACTGAATGCTTCAGCTGCCCATTCTACTCCTCTGCAAGTGTCCATCTCATTTATTATAAATGTTTGTGCAACTCTTCCTCCTTTGAGGTCCATGCTGATGGACTACACAGCAAATAGGGCAGCTCATTTTGCTGCCATGATCTCAGTAGGATGAGATGGATCTCAGTAGGTCAGAGGGCCTGTCTTGAACCATTACCATTGCTGAACACTGCAAAATGCTTCATCTTCTGGCATACATTTATTCTACTGAGAAATACAATTTGCTTTATTCTTGTGACAGAGACCTGTTAAGAAAAATGGATTAGCCAGTGCTGTATTATGTTATGTTATGATTTGTTGTTATGTACCAAACCTCTCCATGCCTGTTGAATCACAGATAGCCGTGTGTCCTGGCTTTGGCCAGGACAGTTAATTTCTTGCAGCTTTAAGAGGGAGGAACTTGGAGTAGTGTGGGTGTGGTGAGTAGATTATTCTGTACCACCTCATGTCAGCATTTGGGGAACATTTTGCCTTACTCACTGCGTCTGAGACAAAAAATCACGTGGCTTAATTAACAGAAAAGAGGGTTTAGGCTAAATATTAAGGAGAAAAGTTAATTGTTAGGGTGGAAAAACACCAGGAGAGGATCAAGAAACCATTAGACCAGGACAGCAGCTGCATGAGACAACATCTGCACTATTAGTGTCCAGATTTTATGGACTGAGAAATATCAAATCCATCCTGATGACTTCTCAACTTTACTTATTAAGTACTGTAATAGCAGTGGCTGTACAGTCATTTGTTTGAAACCAGTAGGCAAAGTAGATGACATCATGGGTTGCAATGTTGTCCTCTATGACAGCTTTTTGGGAATTTAAGCCCTGGACATGAATGTGGTACTTATTTTAACCATTTTAGGGTTTCAGAAAGCATTCAGAGATATACTTGTATATTTATGTGTTGCTAAAATATTATTTTGCTTTTTAAAAGATAGTCAATCTTCATAAACATACTTAGAAACTGGGGGGACAGGGAGGAACATTGCCTGTGTTTATCTTCAAGTCCACTTGAAACTAATCTCAGAAATCCTTAGGCTCTCTCCAGTGCCACAAAGCAGCTATAAACTAGCTTAACCAGTCTTTTGAGAATGTTCTTACACAAGGGAATTGTCAACTAGGCAGCAGAGAGCTGACACAGCGGCTCTTACAAAAAATGCCTTCCTAAGCTTTCAGTGCCTAAGATGTTCCCAGGTTATCTTCCCAGGGGCAGATTTTCAGCTTCTAGATGTGCTGGCATGTAAAATAAACTTAAGCAACATTTGATTTGCTCCAAATAACTGGGGATAAAAAAAATCCCTATGCATAGTGGAGCAAAACTCTGATTTTGAGGCACTCCAAGTCCATGCAGGAATAAATTAACAAATACAAGAAACAAAAAACATACAGTGTTTTCAAATAATGTTATTTCTGAATTTATTTTCCCATATGAAGAGCCAAATCATAAATCATAGAATGGTTTGAGTGGGAAGGGGCATTAAAGATCGGCTAGTTACCACCCCCTTGCCATGGACAGGGACACCTTCTAATAGACCAAATTTCTGAGCCCCATCCACCCTGGCCTTGAACACTTCCAGGGATGAGGCATCAACAAGTTCCCTGGGCAACCTGTTCCAGGGCCTCACCACCCTCACAGTAAAGACTTTCTTCCCAATATCTAATCTAAATCTACTGTCTTTCATCCTAAAGCATTTCACCCTTACCCAAAAGTCTCTCTCCAGCCCTCTTTAGGTCCCAAAAAGTTGTTCTGAGGTCTCCCCAGAGCCTTCTCTTCTCAAGGCTGAACAGACACAACTGTCTCAGCCTGTCTTCATCAGAGAGCTGCTCCAGCCTTCTGATCATCTTTGTAGCCTTCTGTGGACTCACTCCAACAGGTCAATGTCTTTCCTATGCCGGGGGCCCCAGAGCTGGATGCAGCAGCACTCCAGGTAGGGTCTCACGAGAGCAGAGGAGAGGGGCAGAATCTCCTCCGTTGCCCTGCTGGCCACACAGTTTTGGATGCAGCCTAGGACACAATTGGCTTTCTGGGCTGTTGGTGCACATTGCTGAGTCATATTGACACTTCTGCGCACAAGCACCCTCAAGTCTTTCTCCCCAGGGCTGATCTCAACCCATTCTCCACCCAGCCTGTATTTGTGCTTGGGATTGCCCTGACTCAAGTGCAGGACCTCACACTTGGCCTTATTGAACTTCGTGAGGTTCACATGGGCCCAGCTCTCAAGCCTGTCAAAGTCTCTCTGGATGGCATCCCTACAGTCCAGTGTGTCAATTCCACCACACAGGTTGGTGTCATTGGTGTCAGGCAAACCTGCTAAGGGTGCACTCAATCCCACTGCCTGTGTTGCTGACAAAGACATTAAAAAGTGCTGGTCCCAATCCTGACCCCTGAGGAACGCCGCTCACCACTGCTCTCCACTTGAACACCGAGCCATCGACCATAACTCTTCAATTGTGTCCATTCAGCCAGTTCCTTATCCACAAGTGGTCCATCCATCAAACACACGTCTCTCCAAATTAGAGACAAGGATGTTGTGTGGGACAGTGCCCAATGCTGTTTACCTGTCCAGGTAGATGATCTCTGTTGGTCTCTCATCCACCAGTGCTATTACTCCACCAGAGAAGGCCTCCAAATTCGTCACGCACAGTTTGCCTTTAGTGAAGCTATGTTGGTTGTTGCCAATCACCTCTTTATTTACCATGTGCCTTAGCAGAGTTTCCAGGAGAATCTGTTCCGTGATCTTGACAGACACTGAGGTGAGACTGACCTGCCCGTAATTTCCTGTGTCTCCCTTGTTTTCCTTTATAAAATGGGGGTTATTTTTTGCCTTTTCCAGTCAGTGGGAACTTAACTGGAATGTCAAATATGATTGATAGTGGCTTAGCCACTTGCATAGCCAGTTCCCTCAGGACCTGTGTGTGTGTCTTGTCAGGTCCCATGGACTTGTGTACTTTCAGATTCCTTAAATGGTCTCAGACCTGGTTTTCTCAATAGAGAATGGTCACTAACATATGGCTCTTGTGCAGAGTTGGAGGTAGACCCTGTGATTTTGAATGTGTAGTTTCACCTGTGCGACCAAAACGCCAGCTATTTGTGTCCACCTTAAAAACTTTTGCGGTTCTTGTCACTGCTGCAAGAATGACCCTTAACATGTCCCTTGTCTAATTTGTCAGTGGAAGTGGTTCTTTCCTTACATTGTTCTAAAAGCAAAGCTAATCAAATTACGAGAACATTAAGAAACATAAAAACAAAATATAATTATATTTTTTTTTTCTCTTGTGGATAGTAGTAGAGGAAAAGAGAACAATCTGTCCAGGAGAGATCTTGTTGATAAATGGAACTACTGCCACTCGGTGATTCCTGTTTTAAGCACATTATGATTTACTGTGTTTTATTTTAGGGAGCAGCAGTTTCTCGTAAATCTGTGAAAATCTGCCCAACATCCTGTTTTCTTCAGGCCACACAATATCGACCAATTTGGTACAAGAAAACAACCAAAATAAAAAACAGCATATGAGTCGTAGGGATTTATCAGTATGTTTGAGCAGGTAAAGGTGGGAATGCTCTGAAAAACTTCCAATTATCTCTGCAGAATACAGTGGAAGTAATTAATGAAAACAATCTCAGCATGTAGAACAAGACTCCACCTCCTTGTTTAAAGCTTCTGATTAATTATTCCCTATTCCCTTTCCATTATTCTACTTTGGTTTTCTAGGACTTGAGTGGTAAATTCTTACAACTACTGATTGTTGAAACTATTATGATATGCTTACCTCAGGTGCCAAGACATTTGAGTGAACTACAAGATTGTTCCTCGTCATAATGCTTAATTATAATGTTTTGCTAGTTGTTCATAAAATCACTTAATTAAGAGACAGATTGAATCAATTTTTAGCACATATTACTGGTCAAGCAAGTACGTGACTCAGCCTTTTTAGCTGCTCTCCATCCCATTGCTGGAACTGCCTTTTCAGAAGAGACGGAAAGCAATGCCTAGAAAGTGATTTTTCACCTCAGAATAGAGGCTTTGAACTTCAGCTTCAAAGTCTGTGCTTCCTCTACGAAGTAATAATAGCCATCATTTTTTATAGTGCTACTTACCAGCTGCTCTGAAGCATGGTACAACAGAAGACAGTATCATTAAGTCCCAGCAGAAAGATAAAGCATTTGAAACATTTGAAAAAAAAAAAAGAAAAAAAAAGAAATGACAGACAAATAGCACCTACTAAGCCATCCCAGAAGCTTTTTTAGGTAGTGATCCTTGGCCTCTCTGCTCAACCACACTAATTACTTTGTACACTCACTGTTCGTTGTTGAGATGCAACCCCTATTCTGTTGAAAAACATGAATGAGGACCAAGTATGTGGATAGTCAACCTCTGGATTTGGGTTATTGCTGCAGAAATGATTGTGTACCAGGGTGGATAACTTGATGTAAAATACTAGTAGATACAACACAAAATTTGCATTTTATTATTTGATTGTAGCAGTACACCTTTTAAAACAATTACTAAAGAACGTCTTGAGTAGCTGCAGCTTGGTAGACTACCTATATACTGCCTATTAAGGGCTTTCTTCACCAAGATTTGTATTTATGGTAACTAGAACTGAGTTATTAATTGTTATATTAATTTTTTTTATTGTTTTCCATCCAATCAAAACTCTAAATCTTAAAAACAGTCTAGAATACAGCCAGTTAATGAAAACCTAAACCCACTTCTTGGAAATTTCACAAAAGACCAACAATTTCAGAAAGATAAAATTACTGTTTGCTTTGTTTGGCAGTAGCTGTTGGCTTACACCAGTTGTGGCCCAGCTTTCTAGAACCACTGAAAATGTATTTTAAAAGCAGGAATGCAGAGAAGTGATTTTTACCCAACACTTTGAACTTAAGCCCTGTGATGTGTTATCCTACTTCAAATGGTAATTTTACAATCTTTCAGTTTTCAGACTCAGAAACCCTGACTGCAGGAGAACATGTGAAAACCTGAAAATAAAGAGACAAATCAATTTCAAATGGGAGTGCTAAAGAGTGCAATGTATTAGGGCACAGGACATGACCTGCAAAAGACACACGGATGAAGAAATGCAAGCTCTGCAGTGATTTCTAAAGTCAGTACAAAAAAGGGGGAAACTAAAGTCCTCTTTTTTTTGTATTTTTTTCATTCAATTTATTTACTGTTTTCCTGCAAAATGTTATGAAAGCAACAAGACTGGAAAAATGTGTTTGCCACAGGTTATGTACCTTCCATTCCATGCTTCTTACAACTAATAACCATAGTGCTATACTCATGAAATGTGTACCTCCAGTCCTAATCAGATAGTTCTATTCTTAAATTAAATTAGTAATGGAAAACCACAAACTGATATGCATGGGAATAAAAAAATGAAATATCCTTTCCTCCTTGCTGAGCTTAAACCAAACACACTAAACTTGGGAAAGACCTAAAGGTCACTGCAGACAGCAGAGACTTAACAGGACAAGGCACTGAAAAAAGGACAGACTGCAGCACTGTGGATTTCTCTGTTTATTAGCGGCACAATACCATGCACTCTCTAAAGCTTCAAATCACTAGTTTTTCTAGTACTTGTATCTGTAATCATTCTCTGACAAAAGTGGTAGCTAAAAGTCAATATCCAGTGCACTTGTGGAAAAAAGGGAATTTGCAGTCAATATCTATTTCTATATTTGAAAGGTAATTTAATACAACACCCTGACTTAATCTGAATAATGACAGCTGAACAACTCTTTTGTTCATGATCATATTTTAGACCAGGTCAGATGAATTTCCGAAACAGTTTAAACTAATCAGGAACAAATCACTTTTCTTCCCGCATAAGACTGGTCACACAATGAGGATGGGAATAACTTATTCGGGAATAACTTATTCAGTAATAACTAATCTAAGAACAACTTGATATATATATATAGAATAAACCTTGATCTGGTAGCTTTTTTTCCCACAATCTGTTCCTGCAAGAGACATTAATCTTGGCAACTTTCAGTCTCGGAGGAGAACTATTGTCATTCCCGTAAGTGCTTTTAAATTATTCCTGGTTAACCATAAACTAAACTATAAATACACAATTAAGGATTAACAATACCATTTATCAGACATGACATACAAACCTTCCATGCTATTGTGAGAAGTACTCAACATTAATGTCTATTTGGAACAAAAACACCTCTACGTATTTTAAGCAGAAATATTTGTGGTACAAAATGAATGGTTCTTATTAAAACTATAGGTGACATCAATGCTAGAACTGAGAAAGTTTTGAATGATTTTAGATAAAATAAGATTAAGCGGGTTAGTATTCTTTCTTGGGGTGAGAAAAGAACGCGCTCTGAAACACAGCCAATATCCAAGTGAGCAGTGTCTTGTCATCTGAAGACAACTGCTGCCAGAATTTTACTGTTTTGTTACTTGATCCTATTAAAAGGAAAAAAAAAAACCAGAAAAATTCAAATATGCAAAGTTCTGTTGCTATTGTTTTCCTAATTTTAAAAAATAAAAATTAACAGTTTTAATTGGGTTCTACTGCTTTGGGAAATTACTAGATAAGCAACCAAATTCAGTTAGAGAAAAATCGCTAGGTGCTAAATGTATTGCTGTTACATCCTGTCTCTAGTAGACCTGCATGACCTTCTGTATAATCTCTCTGGCTGCAATGCACACTAATTTCAGGGAACAGGATGAAGCTTCAAAAATGAAATATCCGCATCTAACCACTTAGAAAACATGTGTCAGTAACTGCTGATGAACATAAAATTAGTCTACCATTTTAAAACTTTGATAATTCGTGCAGAATTCCTAGGATGCTGAAATAACATCTGTAGATAGGTGCTGTCCATGGCCAGTTTTCTTCCTTTCCTAATATGTTTCTGGAGTGCCGTGCCAGTAGAGCCCTGACTGCAGAAACCATTGTGTTGGAAAAGAAAATTTCAGGATGCTGGTCTTGGAAGGACTGTGGATGATACAATCACTGCTGCTGTTTCTTGAATGAATCCACTGGTAATACACAGCTCTGCCTACAGAATAAGGATCTGCAGTTTTCCCTCTGTCTACCTCACTGTTAACTTGATCAGATACAAGCATGCATTTTGATATTGCTGCAGTCATGAAGGAAGGGCTTGTTCAGAGGTCATTCTGTGAGATGAATTCGCACAGTGCATTTCCTCGAGGAGAAAATTAAAAGCACTCTTAGCACATTGTCAGTATTGCTTGCAAAACACAGAATGGATGTTAAATAGTAATTACCACTGCGACAGGGTTTATGTGTGGCTGAGAAAGCTTTTAGGAATGACTGGTGTCTGAAACCTAATTTTTGAAGAAGTTTGTCAAATTATTTATAGCAATAATAACCATAAATTGAGAATGAATGGAGGAGGTTATACTTCATGCTAGTTCCAGTCTTTTGCAGATAACATAATCTGTAGGAAATAGACATCAGAAGTCCTGTAAAATATGTAATGGAGTCCCACAATGGTCTGCTCAGTGTACCTAGTCAAGGATGCTATTATGCCCAAAGAATGTGAAGCAGCTATCCATGAATGCCTGCAAATGCAGGAGGGGCAATACTGGCCACATTAAAGGTAATGGAGTTTTTGTCTCTGCCTACAGCAGGGTACAGATTTTATTCCAAGAATAATGCTCTCTTTAGTTTTTAATGAGGACTGCAGTACCTGTATCTGAAATTTTTTTCTCTCTTCTCACTATTTCCTGTATGGACCTGCTACAATTCAGCCTTTCTATAACGCATGTACTGTATGAACCACAGGAATTTATTAAAAAATCCAATTCATCATGTAAAAAATAAGGAAGCATTCTTTTTTATTTCCAAGATGAATCACTGAGCTTGCTGGGTTTTCACGAACTACTAGTCTACTGAATTTCCAGACAGCCTTGTTTCTTCTTAATATTTATGACCAAAGTACCTGTATCAGGTTAAGCCTGTAATAGGAAATTATATTAAGTAAAAATACTTATGAAAATTCATATCCTAAACATGATGGCTACCTGCCATAATATTACCTGCACCGTTCTGCTATGGACTTGCTGTTTTAATCCTTCATAAATCACATTTATTATCTACTGCTTATTAATAAAGCAGAAAACTAAAGTGAAGAACCAGTGCAAGTAAACAGTTTACCAGTAATGGATTTTTCTCCTAATGAGAATCTTGCTTTGCTATAAGCAAAAATAAACAATGGCCTGTGGAAAGATTCCCTTCCCATTCAACACTGGGTACCAAACTGAAGTTCTTCATACCGGACTGCAGTTTCACTGATACAGTCCTAAGAGCTCTTTAAAATTTGGCATTTATATCAAGTTTAGCTTGTTCAAAAATTTTGTTTAAAATAGCAATGAGAAATATTTTGCCTTAGAATTTCCACATTTCATTTTGCAATGTAAGAGCTTCATTACAATATTATGTAATGATCTGTCATACTGGTATCATTTTTAAATGAATAATTTTAAAACTGTGAGGAAGCATTGATCTATCCATTTTTTACTTATGCAAAACAGAAACTGGGATATTTCCGATCCTGGATTGCATGAGTATGCCTGAATATCAGTAAAATTCCAGCATGGTTTCTATCAATATCTGTTTTATTGACACAGGTAATATTATATTTTTTGGAAGTGATTATAAAAACAGTAATAGTTATTAGCTTTTCTTAACTTGATGAACAATAAAATATTTGAACAATATTTTCCTGTGTATACTACAGTTTAAAGAACATGCTGTTATTGTGTATGTAGCATGAAGTTCAGAAGGGAAAAGATTATATGAATGGCAAAAATAAAACCTTCCAGAGGACTTCTTTTGAAAAATACGTCAGTTCATAGTTTAGATTTCATAGAGTGATAACCCTCTATCTTCTGTTTATACAGCTAGAATACTTATAGGTGAAACAAATCTTTGGACTGTTTTATGCAAGGTATTTTTTAACACATGAAACAATCACACATCTATCTCAAGAATATCACAATCTTAAGCCTTGACTGCAGGCAATACAATTGTTGGTTTTAGTGGTCAAAAAACTGTACTTAAGCAGTAGCCCACCACATTATTTGAAAGCAATCTCAACAACAACTGCAAAAAATGCCAATGGACATCTCCAAGTGCATATCACATTTGTGAGAGCTAGAAATCAATCAGAAGAAATTAAAAATTTGAAAGATGAAGCTTAATAAAACTAATCAAAGTTATTTTCAGACATCAAGACACTTCTAGAAGATCTTCATGC
Organism: Cnemophilus loriae; assembly: GCA_013397755.1. Classification (NCBI taxonomy): domain Eukaryota; kingdom Metazoa; phylum Chordata; class Aves; order Passeriformes; family Corvidae; genus Cnemophilus; species Cnemophilus loriae. The sequence goes on along the minus strand of VZTF01007181.1, from coordinate 909,525 downwards.
AGGACACAGCAAGTACTCTGTCAGTAGTACCACAACACACATATATGTGCCTAATTCAACACCAAGGAAGAACAAGTCAAAAGAAAAATACCATAAGAAACCAATATATTCAGAAAGTATGCAACCATCAAGCTGCTTGGATTCTGTCAGTTTTGATCTAGAAGGCTTTCAAATTTTGCCACTTTTGATCTATGTGATCATGTACAGTTCTCAGACATGAATAGACCTGGCTGCCAGCTTGAAGTCAGTCTCTCACTACAGCAGAATCCAGTGTAAGATTCCCATGAACCAAATCCAACACATATTTTATGGTAAAATTGCAACCAATTCAAAACTCCTTTCTACACAAGGATGGCAAATTATAGGCATATTTCTTTATAAATATTTAACTTATTTCTCTTTTGGACAGTTTAGAATAACCATTGAAGCATCAAAGACAGCAGGGAAAATTAAAATTCTGTCTCCACCTTCCAGTTTCCAGGTATTGAATATTTTAGGAATACCCCAATATTTTAAGTTGTCAACAAATTCCCTTCAGGTGCATATAAATCTTCATTTCTAAGCTTAAGAAAGGAAGCAGCAGGAATTGCTGGCAAATGATCTGAATAAAGTTTTTGTCTTCTAAACAGACGAAGATGATATGCTATGAATCAAGGTATCTTGGAGAAAGTAAACCAGTGAAAAATTCCCAGGGCTAAAGCTGTTCTTTGGAAAAACAAGAAAAATACCACTTGTCCTTCCAGGATATAACTAATAAGGACAAGGACAAAAAACACCTGTAATCACACATACTATATTAAAATGCTTTTGGGAAGCTGCTTTGACTTCACACAACCACAAAAAGTATAATCAATGGGTAATCATTGAGTGTAAGCATTTAAAGGACCACATAACTCACAGTGCACCGTATCTGAGCTTTTCTTCCGATTGTCCTCTCACAGGGAGTGTTAGTTGAAAGACTCACAACAATATATTGTAATTGTATTACTACAAATTGCCATATCTTCAACTTTGACACTCTATCAGTTCCCTACAATGTGTCAAAATGAAGCTTAATATCCCAGTACTTAAAATAAGAATCCCTAGCCTTGTCATTATTGTGGGCACAATAGCAAGCCTTCTTGGAATTGGTCATCCAAGCCATGGGGAGGCTTGGAGTTAATTATGTCACCTTAGACAATAATTTGCTCCTTGTGGTGGTAGTTATCTCTTTCCACAGTTGCTTCTCTTTTTTTGTTGCTTTGTGATGTCCCATTAATCACAGCTACATTTAATCTGTGTCATGTGATTCATCATCCTTTATCCCCGCAGCTGTTTCCATCCTGGACTCTGATAAACTGCTAATTTAAGTGGGTGATGTCCAACCTTGAATATCACAATGGCTTGTAGCATACCACTGAGAATTGGCTACTACATTCACACAGCCCAAGATTTTTAGTAAGGCTAATTATTCTACAGCCCTTGCTCGTTTGTTGGGGTGGAGATCATCTGAAATGAGGGGATAGCATTTTTAATATGGGCTTGACATGACAGGGCATAAAAATATGCAGAGATTTTCTAATGCAAGAGTATGCTACTTTTCTCTCTTTTCCTTTCCTATCTTCAAGTCTTTCAAGTTTCTTCCTAACAGGACATGAAGCTGACTATATTTAGTGGACTGTGGAGAGGTGAGAGGAAGACAGAAAGGTTTTGCTATTTCGAAACACTTTCCCACTGTCCTCAGTCACCTTCTTCTACGATAAGTGTAATACAGCAGGGGAGAGAAACGTTTGCATAAAAATAAAATGAGACCTAAAGCAGGTATAGTATCTAACACCAAAATGTGGAGAATAATAGGATTTCAAATAATAATATCCCTTATTTCTGTTTTAAGTGGGAGGATTTTTCTATGATTTTTCAATTTATACCTGTGTTAAAAGACAAGTAACAATAGTGTTCCTTCAGTGGGAACTGATAACCCATTAGTGTGGTGTGTATGAGAAGAGTGTATCAAAATTCCAGAAAAAAAAGTACTGTTAGATTTTTTTTCCTCGAGAAAGAGCCTGAGGGCAGGTGTAAGACACAGACTCACTCTTACCACATGAAAATGGTAGCTCACAATGGCTTTGCAATAGGACTGGCTGCACCAGCCCAAACAGTGCAATAGATTTCTATGTAGGAAGAAAAAACTTTTCTTCACAATCACTTCAGTCCACTGCCTGAAGCAGACAGAGGAGCAGGTGAGAGACAGCAGCAGAAAATGTGGCATCATTGCTGTGCTGACGATATGGCATTCCTGGTAAGGTGTGATTTCCAAACTTTATGTCGATGTGGTGTTACAAATGGCTCCCAGGTAAATCCTCCTACGAGCTGTGCAAAAGAGCATGGCAGAGGGGTGAAGAGGAGCTGACAGAACTGTAGAAATACCTGTTCATTACCAGAGCTTGGTGGAGCACAAGGCACATCTCATGGTGGCAATCCTGTTTGGCTACACCCAATTTCAGACTGGAAGAGATTCAGCTGGGAGTAAGCTGACTGACTGGTAGCCTCATAGTCTGTGAAGTTTAAATAAATGACACTGCAGAACACAGTTATACTCTCCAAGTCTAGAAGAGTTCATGCCATTGTCAGCCCCATTTGCTCTACTGCTTCCACCCTACCTTACTATTTTTGCTTCTGCTAGAGAAAGATCTCAGTTTTCACCAAAGATTGGCATTTAAGAATTGAGAATTTACTATATTGTTTGCTGGTAGAAATGCTAATAACTTTTGAAGAAAAAGAAGAACAAACAAATGAAGGATACATATTCTATACAGAAATCTCATGAACACTGGTCTTGTCTAAATTAAGTTTAAAGTGTGAAGAGAGTGTGTGTTAATTAGGTTTTGATGAGTCTGCCTGATGGGAGATTTCTGGTCCGACTTGGACAGCTTAACAGATGCATCAGGCAGAATATTTCTTCTTCAGATTTCTAAAGAATCTAAGTCAGCGTGATAGCTGATAGAAGTTAACTCCAGCTATTTGAAGTTCAGTCAAGGTAAGACTTACAATCAGATCCTAATGCTGCGTAAAACAAAATTTTGAAAATGTTTGTTTTGCTTGATTTTTACTATTCCACTGATGACACCTTAAATCTCAGCTAAACCAGCATATTTCTAATGATCATCAAAAGATGTAAACTCTCGCAGAGGCCAACATTTCCACTCTTTGATGATTCACTCAGGGAACAACTTAGCAAACCTTTTAGAGAACTTTCTTTCACCTGTTTGGTGACTACACCACTCATGAAACTTTCCTGTTGAAACAGGCATGCTTTGCAATGAGGTCTCTTGTTAGGGGCTTTATTACTCATGCTTCAAGAACGGGCTTTCACAGGATTAGCCAGCTATAACTTTAGGAGGAAAAATTAAATTAAAGAATGGGATTTCACTTAAAAAGAAAACCAGTTCCCTGCCATTGTATTGCCTGTAGTGAAAAATACTGACTCAAAAATATGCTTGTTGTACAGAGCCCACACTCTCTGAACATAATCTGCTATAGTTTTGTCAAAAGCTGTGTCGTAACTTCATAAAAGGTTTTTTTCGCTTAGTTCTCCATGAAGAAGGCGTGTTGTTCCACCTACTTGATCAAACCCTGAGGGCAGAGGAACATCACACATTTTTAGGCATGAAATTTTCCCTTTCAGTTCTCCAATCCAACCTCAGACTGACAGATCCACAAGAGCTAGTGAGACAGTTTCTGCTCCCTGCTAACCTCTTGGCTGAATCACTTCTCCTCATAAGATGTCTTCTTAGAGAAAGGACATTTTCTCTACTATCTCACCGTATGATATAACAAAGACAGACTATTTTATATGTGATGTTTTGCGGAACTCATCTCATGCAATGGCACTTCAGAGCACCATCATCCACATCGACATTTTCCTCTGAGACTTGAGAGCTTCTCCAGAGACACCTGGGAGATGCAGGGAAGACTATGAAAAAGGCACTTCAGCCTTCAACATAATCTCTTCCAGATGGAACAACCAGACTACCTCTGCTCTACCACTCCGTTTACTTTCAGAGGCTGTAGTTCTTCTTTATTTTTTTAAGATCCTGTAGCTTCCTGCTTTTGTTGGAAATGCTTACCGAAAAAAAAAAACAAGTTCCCCGTCATTTGCATGAGCACTTTGACATTGTGTGCAAGCGCATCCTGTGCTTAACATGCCCATCCTGGGGTGGCCTCAAATCCTGCTTGAACTCCTATGGGAACAATTTGGAAAAGCTCCTTCATTTTATGACAATGTGCCACGGTTGACAGTAGCACTGAACAGATCTCTGAGACAGATTTTATCGAAGATTCCTCCTGTAATCAAGTCATTCACATACATTCACTTTTAAAAGGCTTGTCCCAGCTCGGAAATTTTTGTTCCAATTTCTCTGCATCTCAGCTTCCCTGTACTTAAAGAGGATATATTCAGAGGCAAAACATTAAGTAAGGACTAGTTCTTACCTTTCTTTTTACTAGAGCTAATAAAAAGCACCACCATTATATGAGAACTTTTTCAGTTTACTATTTGTTTGCACCAAAAGCTAAGACTGTATGTAGGATACAAATGTTACATCATTTATCTGAAAATTCCATTATACTATTTTCTTATTCTGGTTGCAATTATGATGCAAGGAATCAAAACATATTGAAGGAAGAATTTTGGTCGGTATGATAGATTAGGTAAGGTCTTATTTTATGTCACATCTTCCACTAGTTAAATAAGATACCTGACACTAATTACAAGTGTAGAGGATTAGCCACAGATGCTGAGCATCCTCCTAGAACATACACACCCTCCTGCACCTGCAAGTCATTGTACAATTGATCAAAAGAAACAGGTGCATTTCAAGGCACCCTCCTGCACTGTGGAAACCTGGCAATGCTCCACGATTAACACGAAATTTCTAAATGACTTCTCACTTTTAAAAGCTGTATCGTTGGCACATTATAAATGCATGTTGAAAGTCAAGGACAAATGTAATATAAATTGACAACATTCTTCACCGTGATTGATGCTTGTTATTTTGCATAATTTGTTTATTGTTTGGTGTGTATTTGTTTTTTAGAATGTCTATTCAAGCCAAACCCTTGAGGCATCAACAGGAGCAGTCTAATCTCTCCGAGGACATATTTTATGCTATTAAAATCTCACAGAGCATAGCACTATGAAACCAACTAAATTAGATGAGCACTGGAGTTCCCAGGAGTGATGGAGGTTATACACAAACCTAGGTAACCAGGAACTGCCCAATTAACATATATTTCCTTTATTAATAGTAGATATATTAAAAAAAAAACAACCTACTGCCAACAAAATCACACTGAAACTTAAGTTAATGCATTAATATTTGTGAAAAGATGTCAAAGGAAAATGCCAGCTTTTAAAACAATTTATGCATTTAGGTTTTGATTCCTAGAACTGTTATCTGTAATCCAGACTAGCAGGAGAGCACATGTTTAATTGAAAGAAATGTTGCAGTCCTGCTCTGCTACCAATTAAGTGAAAAGGACAACTCCTGGTGTTCAATCACAAGCCTTCACTGTTCTGCACAGTCAGACCCAGATTACCTAGCACTTTGCAGGAGTGAGCCCTTCATTACCGCTTGTCTTTTCTCTTCAAATACTGACACAAGGGAAAGTCAGTATATGATTATAAGGTCAATGTAAATTTTTTAAAAGCCCACAGTTTGAATTACTACACATAGCAGCCATACTATTTCAAAGCAGCAACAATCTGGTTACATGAGACCCACTTTTAGTAATGGGCTCTTCGTTTTGCCATAGGCAAAGATATTTTCTGCTTCACAGCTGTCTCTCAATCAATCAGAAAGTAGCTTGTATTTCCATCCTCTGAGAATCTTAATTTTCGACATTAACAGACACATCAATATACACTTTATAATTTTCATACGTTATTCATCTATTAATCCCAAGATACAGACATGTAGAGGTAGTTGGATATTGACTTTAAAATAAAATTATTGCAAATTTTGTTTCATTTTCCACTTACAGCAGAGAAAATATATTCTGCCAAGTTAGCTGAAAGTTGGCTGTATTTTAAGAACTCACTATGTGCAGCTACTGTAAATGTGGAATATATGAACTTAGATGCAGATGACATTATACTGTGGTTCCTTTCAGTCTTGAGATAATCATATACACAACCCAGCTTGTTACTTATTTTTCTTTACATCCAATGATAATAGATATGGCTGAGTCATACGTTTTTTACATACTGCCTGCATTACTGCTTACAATACAAAAACTGATGAATTTACTTAATGTTCCAGGTAATGTCTAATTGGTATTATTTTATAAATTACATCAGTCAAAGAAGAGCCTTGTGACATTAGCAGATAATTTTTGTAAGAAATGATAGAGCGGTGGAAAAGAAATTGACAAATTTAGCTGCTTCTGCTGTTCTTGTTCTTTTGGACCTGAACATTTATCAGCTGGTTCCACAATGGACCCACATATTGTTATACGAATATAGAAACTGATCCTCAAAGTGGGGAATGCTTTAAGAGCTAGGACATGAGAAATTAATTATTCTCATCTTGAAAGGAACAAAAGACATTTTCTCAAGTACAGTAATAAGTGTTAAACAATGAAGATGTCTGCAAGATCCTAAGCAGAGGCAGAGCTAATGATGGATATTGTAAGCCTCAAGTCCTGCCCAAAATGTTTGCAGGACTGAGTTCGATCTAAGTGCCTTGCAATTTACAGCAATGCTGCTTGATCTTTGCCAGTAATTAGTGTGAAGTGTGAGGTGGACTTTGAATAAAACACTCAGAGAAAATAATGCTGTGGATATTTGTTACTTCAGGATGATGACAAATTTTGAACAGTTGTATTTAAGCTAAAGGGCATCTGAGGTCCATGGAGTCTCCTAGTGGTCCTGATCCTGTAAGAGCCCAGATAAGAAACACAGATGGAGTAGCCCACGTATCATTTCTGGCCTGCATAAATTTCTTTCCTTCTCAGGCAGCTAAGAATATTTATATGTATCCAGGTTTATCATGAGGATAGGCTGGGATTCCGCTACAACAGTCCAGTGACACAAAGCTATTAATAATGTTGCAGGTGCTGAGCTAATTTTAAGCATGCTTCAGAAATGTCAGCAAAAGAAGAAAAACATAGTTCAGGCTGCTCTTTTTGCCCTATATGGGGCAGAGGGGGGGGCGGGGAAAAGAGAGGAAAAATAAATGTGTCTGATGGCTCTCCTGGAACAAACAGAATGAAAGTATTGGATCAAAGACTCTTAGTCCTTTCCTGACAACAGTTGAAACACCACTGTATTATAAAAGGTGCCTGTGCAGGTGCTGTTCCCCCTCACAGCAAATTCCCTCAAGATGTGCATCCCAGTGTGCCAGGCTCTGGGAGAGCTATTTTTGGATACATATCTCAAATTTCTCCTCTGAAATCTAGAGTCCTATCTGGTCACTCTGCCTTGAGAGAACACCTATTTTTCACTGCCATTTTCTCATCCTGGCATGGTTGGACTTTTGAGAAAAGAAACAGATTCTGTAGGCAAGGCAATATTAGAAAGATGAAAAAAGCCCTTTCTATTGCCCGGGCAAGTGTCGTCTACATTGCAAGGGTTTTTAATTTCATGCTTTTACTCTCACACTTACAGTACGATCTTCAAAGGTGTTTCATAACAATTATTTTCAGTCATTATATCCAGTGGAAGTTGCAAATGGCATAATTACTCATAAGTTTGTCCTTTTGTTTTCAGAGGTGCCTTACACACTTCAGTGCTCAAGAAATAATAATATAGAAGTAATACAGTATGAAAGTCAAACCTTACACTCGGTCACCCATTACTAATTTTTATATACTTATGCTCAAAACAGTGTCTGATTTAAGACGTTGCTTAGCGCTGAAATATTTTCATCTCTTTTATTCGAGAAGAAAAAACCCACGCCCACAAAATTTCTTCTAGCAGTAATTTGCTTATCTTCTCCTGCACATTCACAGAATGACACGGTAATGTTAAAATAGAGACCCACATATTACAATATTATTACTACAGCTATATTATAAAATAATAATAATATTCACATAAAAATCCACAGGTTACTATTTTAGCAGTTGAAGCAAGATGTTGAAGGGTGATTCAGGACTGCACGAAGCAGCCTGTAGTCTCAGCCCGAGCATTTTGGTGCTCAGTAGGACCTCTCACTAAAGAGTCAAAAGCACCTGTGAGGACTATCCTGGAAGTACCCCTGCAGCAGGCATTGTCTTGGCTTCGGGTGTCATTTACACAGCTCAGGACAGGCAGGCTGTGCCAACTGAAATAGCCTTTCTCAAGTATTTAATTTCTATCTGGCCAAATTATACTGTTATCCTTTAAGTCCCTGTACTCAGCTTTTCTGTAGAGAGGAACTGTGACACCGGAAGCACCAAAACATCCAAAAGGTCTTTCTTAGGTAAACTATGTGGAAATATATGTTCTGAAAAGTCCTAATAACATCTTTGAAAGTACATTACAATATAGGCTGTTGTGTTGATAGTCCATGTACTAACCAGCACCTAAGTAATTATTGACACCATAGAGTTCCAGAAGCTGTGAAGGGAAATTACCAGAAAGTAGTTGCTTCTGCTGGAATCAGACTTAGCATTTAGAATATTTTCATTGTCACTTTCTACCTCATTAGCCTTTCTGCATCAGAAAAAATACCAATATCCAGCCAGGATGAACTCATGAATCATTTAATTTGTTTCAAGTCTGTTCAAATAAAATCAGGAGTAAAACTGGCTGGAGACTCTCAAATATTTATTTTTAACTGACTATTTTGGGCATAAATATAATGATGTTTTTTCTTTAATTTAGTGATAATTATAATTTACTTCAATAAAATGTCCTTACAAATTGAGGTAGAAACTAAGAGACAGTACTTTCAATTTGTTGACCAAAGAGCATTTCTCCAGAAACGTAGCAAAGGAGGGGAAGTGGCAAATGTCATACCTGAATGGAAGCAAAGGCATTTTACATTAGCAGGCAGTAATTACTTGCTTTAGGAATAACACCCTCTATTATGGCTGAAACATATTCCTTCAGACATTTGGGCTCCCTTGCATGAGCAGGATGAGGGTGTCTGTTTAACGAAACAGAAAACTCCAATAGTACAGCGCTCTCAGTGTAACAGTGGGCTTGCGACAGAGGAAGCAGTGATGCCAATTGAATTGTTGATACTACTTTTCGTACTGCAAATCTGTTGCTCTGAAACATCATCAGCTATTTTTACACAGCCCCTGTGTAATTTTTCTCACTATAATGCTCCAAGGATTTGTTCAGGGCAATAGGGGGGGAAACTCAGCTGAACAATACTCTCTGTTCAGGTGATTACAGCCAAGAACAGGTGTGCAATCTTCAAAGACGTGCTCCTGGCTATGATAAAGATTATTCACCCTGACTTGTGGCTGAAAAACTCTCGATAAAGAATCAAACTGGCAAGTAAAGAGGAAAGTCAGAGGGCTGAAAAACCCGTTCAGTCTTTTACTGAGGAATCACTGTTAAAGTCTGAAGTGAAATGGCATGGAAACTTCCTTTTACAGGTGATGAGATACTCTTCAAGACACTTTAGCAGCTGAGGTATCTAAATCTTATCACTTCTACTAAATACAGAGGTAAAATAGCTGTGGAAATTGAAGGGTTGCCTCCTGGGCAGTAGGTGCATGTTCAGCAGCTGAGTTTTTAAGGAACAAAATATTTTCCAAAACTTGCAGTTATAAGTAGTTAAACCCTATTGTTGGCTGCCTAAGCCCACGTTGCTTGTAGCAGATGATGTCTGTTCAGTCAATTAAAGGCTCAGCAGTAGTGTCCTGCCTCAACTCTGCTGAGCAGGCTTCACAGCAAAGCACTTCTAACTGATGTCTTTTTAAACGGTAGTAAGCTCCTCTACTGCCTTTTGGTTTGGTTTGGTTTGGTTTTTTGGAGTAGGATATATTTTGAAGTATTAATATAAAAGAGAATTTCAGAACTGTAACTTTTGGTCAAAAGCCTAGAATAAAACTTTTTTTGATCAGAGCATCTAAACTATTTTCCAAAGAATCTCTGGTTACCCTAACCTCACCCTTGTTTCCTTTAAATGATACAGAATTGTGTCTGGAATGGACAAAGGTGACATCCAGGTGACACCAGTCATGTGAGGTGAGAATGCATGGAAAAATTTCTCCCTCACCTCACACACATTGCTGCAGAAGTAGTATCTATCTGCAGAGAAGAACTGTCTGAAATCCAACAAAGGCAAATGCAGGGTCCTGCACCTGGGGAAGAATAACCCCAGGCACCAGCACAGGCTGGGGGCTGACCTGTTGGAGAGCAGCTCTGTGGAGAAGGACCTGGGGACCTGGTAGACAATAAGCTGCCCATGAGCCAGCAGTGTGTCCTTGTTGGCCCCAAGAGAGCCAATGGAGTCCATTAGGAGGAGCATTGCCAGCAGGTCAAGGGAGGGGATCCTGCCCCTCTGCTCAGCCCTATTGAGGCCACATCTGGAGCGCTGTGTCCAGTTCTGGGCTCCTCAGTACAAGAGAGACACGGAGCTCCTGGAGCATGGCCAGCAGTGGGCAATGGAGATGATGATGGGACTGGAGCATCTCTCTTATGGGAAAAGGCTGAGGGAGCTGTGCCTGCTCAGTCTCGAGGAGAGAAAACTGAGAGGGGACCTCATCAATGTCTGTCAGTATCTGAAAGGAGGGCGGCAGGAGGATGGAGCCAGGCTCTGCTCTGTGCTGCCAAGCAATAGGACAAGAGGCAATAGGCAGAAGCTGATGCCCAGGAAGTTCCACCTGAACATGAGGAAGAACTTCTTCACTCTGTAGGTGACCAAATGCTGGAACAGATTTCCCAGAGACGTTGTGGGGTCTCCCTCACTGGAGTTACTCAAGAACTGTCTGGATGCAATCCTGTGCCTTGTGCTCTGGGATGGCCCTGCTTGAGCTGGAAGGTTGGGCCTGGTGACCCACTGTGGTCCCTTCCAACCAACCCATTCTGTGATTCTGTGATTCTGTGATTCTGTGATAGCGTGTGCTATTTGCAGGTTTTGATTTCACAGCATTACCACCAATCTGTCAAGTCTCAAGGAAGTAAAAAAGGAAAATAAAAAAGAGAATAAGTAATCCCCTTTTCTGTAAATAGTGCCAGGATTAGATTAGTTTGAATGCTGAAGAAAACACTCCAATATTTACAAACCAAATATGTTTACATTGCATGTTAGGAAACACAACCAGATTCCACTTTGCTGATCCTGTAGTAAAAAAGATTTTGTTTTCAGTCCATAAAGAAATTCACTGAGTTTCAGAAAGTGTAAAATAGTCGGAATGTTATTGTGTTTTTTCCTCAGGAGACTTTTATTCCACATTTATAGCAAGAAAAGGCACAGAAGTTGGACAGAAGTCACTGGAAAATGCATTGAATGAGATTTAATTTTATGGGGATTTAGGTGTCTAATTCCCATAGGTTTCTTTGAAAACTATCTATTTAATAAATGTGTTCAGTAAGTTAAAACCTCTACATTAATATATTTTCAGACTATGGATCATTAGATCATCTAATCTGCCTACTTTTATTTTACGAGCTATAAAACTTCATCTAGTAACTCCCCCAGTAAGCCAAATAGTTTGTGCTTTGTGAATAAATCTTGCGGGAGGGAGAGGTGGAAGGAAATCCTTCCTGGAGCTGAAGATATCCACAGACGGAAGACCTACAACTTCACTTGGTAGGTGTTTCAACTTCACTTGATAGGTATTTCTACTTACTACTCATTCCCGTGGCTTAATTTCTCAACTGAATTTGTGCATTGTCTCTTTTTAGGCCTTTTATTATGACTTTTTAAACAACTTTGGAGATATTATGTGCTACCTATTTTTAAATTACCTGTTGTTGGGTAATTTCTTGAATAAAACTCTTTATATACTGAAAAAAAAAAAAATTATTCAAGAAGATGTCAACCTACAGCTTTTTCACAGTATTCAGAAAATTTAGTGCTCCTTCTTTATATATTTTGCACAAATATGCTTATCCTCTCTGAATAAGCAACTTCTGAACGTGCAAGAGGCAGTGATAATGCCTGTACAAACATTTGTGGAATGGCTCTTGCTATTCACAGATGTAGCCAAAGCACTTTATCTCTATGAACATTCTTGCCAATAACATTTTCTTAGATGAGTTTTAAAAAACTATAAAAAAGAACAGAGAAGCACTGTGGACATTCTCAAAGTAATATGTAGTATTTGTGTTCATATTTTTCACAGACTGTTTTAACAGTCTACTATTTGATTCGTTTTTCCTGACATTGGCACAGTTGTACATTTGCCATGACCACGACAAAGTGTGCACACACTGGCCAAAGAGCTACTTTGGACTTGAAATACTACTATCACTACCATGCTCTGAAATCAGATGTGAGACAGTTCTGTCACTTGCCACCAGGATCATCCCTTTCTAAATCAATAAAAAGTTTCTCTGCCAAGCAGAGACCACAGGGTATTCCCCATGTCTGACTACTCAGGGATAAAATTATTTTGTTGACTCTTTCTCGCTTGTAGCAGTATTTTGATACCCTTTTTTTGTACCTTCTTGTACAGGACATGTTACCAGAGCTACCATACTAAAAACCGAAAAGAAGGCTAAGAAAATTGCAAAAACACATTGTGAGTATCTCAGAATTTAAAAATAGCATGATTCCCAGTTTCATGTGTAAAAACATTTTTAGAAACAAAATTGAATCATGTGAGAGCAAAGCATATACTTCTGCAGAAATTCCATGCCAAACTAAGTGCAAATTAGAGGATGTGCTGTGTGTATATTTTCCTCTATTAAGTTACATTTTTTACATCTTTTCTTCCATCCACTAAAGAACTATCAGGTTTTGAAGTGCTGTGGAAAATATTATGTACTATGAAAGAATTTCAGCCACAGGCTTCTCTAATTACCTTCTCCAGTAGTCTTTTTAAGTTTCTTCTTGCTCTTTCCCATCCTTATCTGCCACCTGGCACTCTTCCGATAGCACTGGAAAAGCAGGCCAAGCTTGCCAATAGAGTTGTTCGAGTGACAGGCTGTGAAAATGGAAACATTCCACAAACAAGTCATTTTCCTCTGGAAAAACACAGTTTGACATCTCTATATTTCTTAGGGTTCTGATGTAAACTCTGCTCCACGGAGCATAAGGCCATGGGCAGTAATTTAGTCCAGCAGATCTAAAAGGGTTTTATTCAGAAAAAAATAATTTCAGACTCAAAACTTCCTTCCTTCCTTCCTTCCTTCCTTCCTTCCTTCCTTCCTTCCTTCCTCTTTTTTTTTTCCAAATACTGCTCTGCTACTTTCCAAAGACAGTTTTAGATTTCTAACTTTTATGTGTTGATGAAGTAGTTGTATGTCCAGTTTTCTATTCACGTATGATCTATAGACAGAACTCCTTGGAATAAAAAAAATATTTATTATTTTTTAACCTAGAGATTTGCCTTTAACTGCTAGATACCTGCATTTGTTGATTATCGCGTGTTAACTCAAGTAACACATTTCTTGAACTATTTTAGAAACAAGTTTGCACAGGAAAAAAATATTCAAGAAATTGTTATTTCTTAAAATAATCTTTTTTCTTTGACCCAAATATATCAAGTATAAGAAAACATTTGCAGATATGATATTGATCAGATCCAGAAAGATGTTTCTTATAAAAAATCAGTGTGTCTGTTGCCAAATTTTTACATCATGTGGAAATAGGTTGAAAACTGTACCCAAAAGCCCTGCTTTGTTTGGTTCAGAACAGGAGTTTGAGGCCAAATTTCCTACCTCAGCATCTTCTGATTAAAACTAGAAAGTATCCGCTGACTTTTCTCAAAGAAATTTTACCCCAAATTATTCTAAAATACTTTATGTACAAAATTAAAACAAGTTTATAAAATCTTTGCTTTTTCATATAAAGAATAACTTTTCTTTGTGAAGTTCCAGTTAAAAATAAAGTCATTACAGCAGCCGTTTAGATGGCATTGTAAAGGTTAGTTCTATACTCCAACAAGAATTGGCCACAACTCCGGTACATTGCAGTAAATCAAAAGCCTACTGCTTTGCCCATATTTTGCAATGGAATTGCTCTCTCATCTTAGTTACTAAATGCTTTGATGCCAGATAGTCACATCCCTCACTGAAAGACAAGAACTCCTATTTCTCACAAGTGATATTTGGAGAATATGTTGGGATTCATACAACATCTGTGCCTCAAAAGTCATTCTTATTATGAAAAATTCAACTGTAATTCACTGTACAGTTTTAAATTAAAAAAAAAGAAAAAAAACCCCACACTTTCTAATCTCAGCATCTCTTTAGTGTCTTTGGTTCTTTTAAAACCAAAGGATCTCTTAAATCCTGTGGTACAGGCATCTCTCTTGACATCTGCCTCATAAATTCACCGCACCACCACTGAATTCTAGAATTCAGTGTAATCTGCCTGGATTCAGTGGGACCCACCCATAGCTATAATGGCAAAACATAACCACGTTTTTCCTCAGCTGTGATTAAAGGCTACAGTGACTACAGTGGCTACATTGAGCAGATTGCTTCTCCCTTTTCCATTGCCTGCAATCCCTTTGACAGATGTGTGCATCTGCCGGTAGCTTTCATGGATCTAGTTCGACCAAATTGTCCATGTTAACATGAGGGGGGAAAATAGGTTAAAAAAAAAAAAAGCTGGGGAAAAAAATAAAAATACAGACACTGAGCTCAGGAACACAAATATAAATTAGTCCAGAATAACTCAGAGCAGAGACCAACCTTCTGCGTTCCCTAAGTGCTAAGTACTATTTCCATGAAACACTTAGCTTCCAAACAGCTCAGGATTAGGTGCTACTTTAGAGACTTTATCCAAAGTAATAACAGTGTTATGGGAGTCCAATATTTTCATCAAAGAACCGTTGAGAAAATAGGAGAGTCACTCCAAAACCACTGAATCCAAGAGCTTCTTTTCTCCTGCACACAGGACAGCACAGCCCAGCTCCCTTCATGTATGTGCACCTTAAAGACTAAGTGCCATATTAGTTCTTCTGTGTGAAATGCATCTATCCTTCCTTTTTTGCAATATGTGGAAAGTTTGGGGCAGTTGCCCTGGTGCTGGCTGGACTAGTTTAATAAGATCCTGCAGTGTTTATTAGCTGAGAGAAACAGTTATGTCTCCAGCATTCCTGAGAGTTTATTTTGCCAGGAATTCCTGCTCACACAACAGATTTCAACATTCCTCTTTTAAGACGGGAACAAACAACTGAACCTACTGAGAGTACCCTTTGTCAGAACTTGGTAGTATTTTTCTAATAAAACACAGATGATTTATAGCATGTTTACATGGGAGACATATTTGGCATATAAAGCAGTTTCAGCAAAAGATTCTTGGGTGCCAGAAAGAGGTTTCTTGTGATTTCACCAAAAAGATCTTCTGTTACTGCTCTGAACAGTCAGGGAACTTTTATGCACAACATTAAAACAATAAGATATTCTCACTGGTTAATAGCCTATTTTTCTGGGTGTACAGCAAACCCACACTAAGTACAATTGTTCTACCATGAGACAAATCCTTGAGACTTGCCAGTGAGCCAAAGAACAACGGGGTACCAATAGCTACATCCATGTTATGGCTGTAATAATTCATTTGTGTATCACTAGTTTTATACACAAGGCTCCAGCACAGATTCTGGGAGCCAAAAATTCCTACCTCCCCACTGGAGGCACTGCCAGGACAGAGGGGTCTGCATAGAGCTGCCATCCTCACAGGAGGGCACAGCTTTCAACATGAGTGAATTTTCCCAGACAAAGGCTTCCTAGACAAGGCATTAGGCATTCTTTGTCTGTCACAGTCTTACTGTTAGTTCTCCATGACCTGACTCAGCAGTCATGGGTATTTTTGAGCCTCTTTACCCTCACACAATGCAGGTGACTACAGACCCAACAGCCTACGTCCAGTCAGACATGAAGGGATTCAGGTCAGGTGGAGGAGTAACTATCACAAAAGGTGGTCAGGAGGAGGCAATCGTCAAACAAATATGAAGTAAGAAGAACTTTGAAGAAGCCTCGCTTTTTAGTTCTTTTCCTTTTTGACAGACTTTCAATGTTAAAGCCTCACGTCTTTCTTTTTGTGTGTGGGAGTGTGTGTGTATTTAACTCTTTCAATATACTGATAGAACTTCATAAGAAAAGTGAATTTACTGATGTAAATGGCTCCGATGTCAAGCTAAGCATCCAGGTGAATTGTTGATTTTTACCCCTCTACCCCAGTAAATTCTGCTAGAATTAATAAACACAAAAAAAACAATATGTCTGACGTCACTGAGATCTTGATCATTTTTACTTTATGGCTTACCTTTTCTTTACTCGCTTGAGCTTCCTAACACACAATATCGCCAATAAGAGCAGACCTGTAAAAACGGAAGAACCGTGCATCAGCCATCCCCAGTACCAAAACATGCCTGAAATGAGCTTGAGGGAAAACACTTGTAATGCAGGCCACAATCACATTTCTTAAGTAAAACACGGACTAACAGAATAATTGACTTTATAACAAATAAGAATTCATGCTGGCAGAATTACTTTTTCATTGCTCACCGAAGAGAATGAGAAAAAAACCATTCCTGTGGGATAAAACACATTGATCATTCTAACAAGTTTCATAAGCTGTGTGTTTCATATGCTTTTTGTGTTACTTCTTCCTCTATATTTATATACGAAACATACACAGAAAAAATTAAAGCTTTTCCAGCTTTCTGAGGAATAATAGTCAGGCCATACATTTTAAATATGAATTTTTTAAATTAAATTCACTTCTGCTGTCTACAGGGCTGAATATACTTTGCATAGCATTTCAAAGCATGGCAGCAAACCATTAAAAGCAAGCCAGTTACTAAAAGATGTGATACAGGCTGAATCAGACTAACAAGGAAATAATTTATTGCAGTACCTTTAAGCTCTAATTACATCAAAACTTTGTGGTTTGTTACTTACGAGTACTCAAATGGGAATCAGTTACTTTTGCTGCACACAACAAAGCTGCTGTGAAAGAAAACAACAGTCCATGTGATCTACAAAAGTCTGTCACCTACAAAAGAAGCATTTAAACATGGCAGAATGACAGTTCATAGGTTCAAATGAGCTCACATCATCCATTTATTTCTCTGAGATAAGTCAGTCATCCTTCAGCAAGTCAGGTTTTAGTAAGATTCCCACATTCATCCAGTTACAAGCATGAAGCATGCAGAATACATGGTCTGCTATTTATAAAACAGACAGCAACTAAAAAATGTTTCTATGCCAGCAATAAAAATAATTCATCACTGTGCTGTACCACTTTATCACCTGTCGTAGACGCTCCTAATGGCTTAGACAAATAACATCTAAAAGTAAGACACCCAAATATTTCAGTTAAGGTCTTAATTCCAAGATTTCCTGTTAAAGACTAAGAGAAGCCAAACAAAGACTGACCAGAGAATAAGGACTTCACACAACTGAACTTCGGAATAAGCACTCTACAAAAAGAAATTTCCTGTGAGATTTCCTACCTATTGTACATCATCTCTCAGGGGAGAAAAGTGGAAATAATAGCTTCATATTGTGCCCAGATTAGAGCACAGCTCTAAGCTGTTGAGTCTGTTGCCAAATGCCTTCAAATCTGAGGTATTAGAAAAGCAGAGGAATCATTTAAAGAGAAATTTAGAATTTGCTACTTCACAGATCAGTTTATTGTTTTGCTAGCTACTTTAAACAGAATTTTTTCCATGCACACTTTATAAACCTAAGAAACATTCTCAAGCAAGACTGTCGTTGCATTTATCTGGAAACCAGTGCTTTAAGACAGTAATGGGAATGCAGTAAGGGTAATAAAGTTTTAGTGTACCTATAGTGGTAAATTTTGAGGTAGGAATTGTTTATGTGAAAACTACACAGTCCATTCCATACTTTTAATGAAGTCTGGAGTTAAAGTAGCTTTCTCCCTCACCATTTCACCATCAAATACTGATAGCTGATGCAGGCGCTTCTCACTGTCTGTTTAATTCAATAATTATCACAGGAACTAACCACCTTTGGATCTGAATGTGGGGGTTTGCATAGTATGAACAGGAACACTCTTCTCCAAGTTATTTCAAACACTTACTTGACTGTGGAAGGTTTAACATGTCTGTCATGTGCTAGCAAAATTCTAGGACACTTCTGTATATGTCATGCTGCAACTTACTAAATTTCATCTCAGTTTTCTGTGGAACTTTTCCAACTTTGGCTGCAAGTTATTCTGAAGAACACTCGTTTGGCTTTAAAAATGTACTCAGTGGCACTTACATTTGCATCTGTTAACATTCTCAGTGTGCTGAGTGCCATTCCTAAAATACCAAAAATGAATAAATTCATGGGAGAATCTTGGGGATTTTAGAGACCTAAATTTTAGATCATCTTCTACATTGTGAAATGCAGAATTTTCAAATTAGCCACTCTAGCACGGGGACTGTTAAAAACTCAACAACTAGGTGCTGAAATTTCCTTGAAGAGGGATTTCGATAGTCAGTGAGGTAGATAACTCTGAGAGGGTAATTTAAGCTGCATTTCTTGTTAGTGTCCTAATGTTCTCGAAGATTCTCAACACCAAGCTCTTCTTCCAAATGCCAGGAAACCATCAAGTCTTTTCAAACAAAAGAGGAAATAATAGGCAATAGTTTAGCACCAGAATTACCCCCCACTCTGTGGGAGCCAAATGCTGCATTGTCAACTGAACAGCAACGTGGCTTGGGGAATTTCTTACTCACTCCTTTCAGAGATATTCCACTTCCACCAGAGCACAGACTCCAGGACTCACCAGAAAGGCAGCAATGGCTTCTGCAGAGTATCTTCCTCCTTTAAAATGCTGACACCTCACAGGTCTCCACCTTCACCTTCTACACTTTTCCATTGCCAGCCAGTTAGCCCTCCTTCGTTATTGTAAATGTAAACAATCCAACTACCCCACCTTCACCATCACAAATGGAAATAATGTATTTTCTTCATCTGCCCCTTTTCCCTTCCTGCCTCTACCCTCCAGATATTCCCCATCAGTCTGGAAAGTGATTCAGTGATTAGAACATTTCTTGGCACAGAGGCAGGAAGCCAGCACTTGCACCTCCAAGTGATTATCCTGAACTGAAAGCAATAGACTCATGTGAATTTTCATTTTCTTGTTCTGGGCCAATGCACTGTTAATTATTTCATGCCTGAGCACATCTGTTGGTCGGAGACTTCCAGGTAAAGTAGGTGAAAATTCTGTGAACCTTGGCAGGGTTAAGGCCTGAATCACCTGCCAAGTATCTCAATGCTGTGAAGACTTTGCTGGCTATAGCAGTGCACCAACATCTTTCCCAGGGGAAAGCTGATGCAGAAGAAGTTTAAGACACCTGCAGGGTTAGGAACAGATTTTATTCATGGCAGTGGGTGTCTGCAAAATTAACTAGCTCCACTAACAATCTGGCTCCCAACATCTCAATCAAGTACTTACAAATGAGACAGTAGGACACCGCTATTGCAATTTGTGCACGTGAACGGTTCAGCTTCATTTAAATACAGAAACATAAGTGAGGAATGTTATTGTTCTACTTTTTCCCTGGAAATCCACATAATCACGTTCTTCATCTGCATAATCTGCCTGCCTTTCCCCAGTGACTGATGCAGGAGCTGTCCGCAGCAGAGGAGCGCTCCTCAGAGCTGAGTAATGCTGTTTGGCAGTGATTGAGACATCTGGAATAAGAAAATAGACTGTCAGCAATGCAATCATGATATGCTCTGTCTTCAGAACTTTTTCCCCCAAAGTCTTGCAGCGAATGATGCAATTAAAATTTTGGAATCTCAGGTGTGGTGATTGAGTGCTCAGCTTCTCATTTTCTCTGGCAGTTACTCAACCCCTTTGTCCAATTATGGCCGGAACCAAATGAATTGCAAGTGAAATAAATTTTCCCCAGAGCATTTCCGTATTGTCAGTATATGCTTCATGTTCTGAAGACACATTAGCTTCATTGTGTCTTTTACAGACTTTATTTCAAATTGCTATTTTTCTCTGAAAACCAAGGGCTATGTAATTACACCCAAAGAAACACAAAAGAAGACACTTGAACACACTGTTCCTATCTCTTGAATATAAAAATTCAGAAAGATTGACTGAATTGTGTTTATTTACATCATTGCAAAAATTTTGATATTAAATTTACTTTTACTAAATATTTTTGTGATATGACTCATACTCACTGCTATTTCTCATTGTTTTGAAAATAGTTTGCTTGACTTCTTTTTGGCAAAATATGTCCGATATCATAGACATTGAAGAATATGACAACCATTTGCTCAAGTTAGTAGTTTATTCTAGTAGCATTATCTGTTTTGTTTTTAGAATTTGTAGGAATTATGTTAGTGTGCATTTAGTGTGCAGGCACAGGAGAAGCTGGCATTGAAACTTCGCTATAAATTCTGTTGAAAAGAGTTTGAAGTTAATTTGACATAAACAAGCGTCACAATGTAACAGTCGTAGGGCCTTTGCTGAACAAAAAGGTATTTCCATGGATGTGGGAGACTGAAGTGTTAAGGGTTAATGACTCAACCAGTCAGCCATTTGGAAAAGCAGGGGTGGTTTGCTGAGACCAGGTTTGAACCCCTCAACCGAAGCAGATGGAGGAGAGTTTTTGGAGGTGTGGTGGTGGAACCTCTGATCTGCATAACGGCAGCAGACGGGGTGCACACCCATCCTGTCACCAGACCATGACCACAACAAACCAACCTTTGTTTAGCAACAACCTGGGGTTTGAGCCGGATAAGGGAGAGGGCTGATAAAATCCTGTAGAGGAGGAATGCTGCTTTTTACCATAACAATGTCCTCCCTTACACAACTGGCTCAGGTATAAAACTCCTCTCTGGGTGAGGTATCTGGACGTTCACATGTATTCATCCCTCCTGATGGGGCATAGCTGGCTCAACTACATGGAAACAGCTGTCATGTCTTAGAAGGTGTTATAAACTGTCAAAGACCCCTGAAGTGCCCCCAGACTCACTTCTGAGCCTTCCTCCAGAGGATTACATGTGACCATAGTGTTACATCAGACTGTGTCAAACCTCCCCACACCGGAGTTCCTTGAGTGGTCTCACCTGAACCTGAACGATTATTAACCCATTGAACTTCATGTTTTGGGTGCTTCCCCCACCCCCAATGGATCAAAACCATGACTATCGCTTTGATTGATGGACAAAGATATAGCAACAATCAACTCTCCTCGCTGGATCAATGGGTGGTGATGTTTTTCCTCTCCACTATCTACTCTTATCCTTTCTTTCTCTTTCTTTCTTTTCCTTATATATTTTCTTAAGTTATATCTTTATACTTTTATACAGTTGCATTTCTATAGGTAACAATCAAAATTGCTACATAACTCCTTTCAGTTGCAACCAAATTCTTCTAAAATAAACCTACATATATATGTGTCTGTGTGTGTGTGCGTGTGCATATATATATATATATATGCAGTCATATATATATATAACAGCAGTCATTCAGTGTCATTTCACTCTAATCTGCCCCAAACAAGAACCTGAGCTATCCTCTCCCTCACAGGTGGGTCATAACATGCATACACATGACTAAGTGGACCCAGAGAAAAAGCAGCATATCATAGATTAGTCAGAATATCTGTGTGTGCAGGGAGAAGTGGTTTCGTGGGTCATCAAATTCAGTCCACCATGGTTAATTGTAACTCTAATATAATCTGTTATAAACCTTCAAAGAGCCAACCTGAACTGATTTAATATTTTTGTCCACAGTATCTATTAAAAAGGTGTTCAATAATTTCTGTGGAATGATAATAATAAGAAACCGGTTTCTAATTTCAACAATAAACACATGATGGTAAATTAAATTCTGTTAGGTTTTGTACTAATATATCCTCTTTTTAAAAATACTTTCTCCTCTTGTTTTTTTCTCCTAAACCTGTTATCAAAAACAGCTTTATAATTTCTGGTATATTATGCTAAGGAAGTTAACCTAGATATTTAACTAATGTAGTTAGTAATTGATTAGATAGTAACTAATAACAGTTAGTTATTCCCCAGAGTCCTCTAGCAATCGTCCTCAGTATTTGTTTCAGTTTAGTGCCTATATCTCTGTAAAGAGTAAAAGATATTATAGATGTAATATCCAAGACCTCATACACTGAATATTTTACCTAATATTTTACAGCATCAAATCTCTTGCTGTGTCCGTAGAACATTAAAAACTTACCTCTATCCATTTAACTGATAAAGAAAGGCTATTTTTCTCTATCTTAGATGACTCAGGAGTTCTCAGTTTATATTACAAACTGCTCTCACAATACTTTGTTTCACAATTCTGGTCTAAATTTCTCCGGTCTTTACCATCATCTATAGTCCAGTACTGTTTATAACTTAGATGTGTTTCTGAATACCAAGTCTAATTAAATGTACTTCTTGTATGAATTTCACTTTTGAAAATATTGCATCAGGTCAGCACTAAAAATGAACTTCAGAGAACTCTGGGAACTTAATTGTTCTTCAGTGTCACAATCAGTTGTCCTTGTTTGTCAGCTAATTTTTGTTTCTGTGCTGTCCTTAATATTTTTTTTCCTATTTCTGTATGAAGTTCAGGCTTTGGTTCAGATCAGGATTTCTGTAAAGGAGAAATCATTTTTACTAAGGATAATCTATCAGCTTAAACTGGTAAATCCATAATGCATTTTATCTCCATTTTGTTTAATTTTTATCCATATCCTCAAAGATTCTTTAATGCAAATTGTAGCCTGGATTTACTGTTTTTAGACTAATGGGTCTGTAGAGCCTTGATGGCTTCCTTACCTCGCTTTTAACACAAATGCTCTATTTGTTACACTTCAGTCATCTGGTATCAATTCAAATAAATGACTAGAGTTATTTAAAATATTTGCAGCCTAATCTGTGATTTCATGTGCTAAAGCTTTTGGTCTTCTCAGATGGAGATATCTGATCATCACATCCCTGTTTAAGCTCTGCACCTCAGATCCGCTTCAAAGTTATTATTGCCATCTCTTGTTTCCACCAGCCATTCTGAATTTGCACCATGCCTATCATCATGTTTAATTTGCAAAGGAGGACCTGGAGGTCCTGGTGGACAGCAAGCTGTCCCTGAGCCAGCAGTGCCCTAGTGTCCAAGAGGGCCAGTGGAGTCCTGGGGTGCATTAGGAAGCGCATTGCCAGCAGGTCAAGGGAGGGGATCCTGCCCCTCTGCTCAGCACTGCTGAGGCCACATCTGGAGCGCTGTGTCCAGTTCTGGGCTCCTCAGTACCAGAGAGACACGGAGCTCCTGGAGCATGGCCAGCAGAGGACTACAAAGAAGACTAGAGTGTCTCACTTACGATGAAAGGCTGAGGAATTTGAGCCTGTTCAGCTTCAAGAAAAGACAACTGAGAAGGAACCTCTTCAATGTCTATCAGTATCTGAAGGGAGGGTGTCAGGAGGATGGAACTCGGCTTTTCTCGGTGGTGCCAAGCAATAGGACAAAAAAAAAAAAGAGCATAAGATAATGAACAGGCAGGAACATGCTACTTAAACAGATTTAAATTTGGATTAATAGCAGAAATCAGTGTGCTAATGATGTCAATTACAGTATCGTACTGCTTCACAGCTGTGAAAGGTTATTTGCTATTTATTGCATACAATATAAAAAGGCCAGATCTTAACACTTATATAAATGCTTATTCTTACTTACATAAACAAACTAACGTCAATATAACTGTGTTGAAATATCTAAATGCTGCTTTCCAGACTGTCTAATACAGAAACCATACTGCTTTTTACAACTAATGAATGCGGATATAGAACAGAAGAGATATATGAAGAGATAATCTAAATTTTTAAAAGGAAACATTTGGATCAACATTTTCTATTATTACAGTCATGCTGCCAGCACAAGGCTTGAACTTTACAGCATGCTCATACTTTTTTATTTTTTTAGATTATGTCACTTATTTTCAAAAGGTTGAATCTTTAAATGTATGAAAGACATTCAAAATATGTCTTACAAATCCACAGATGACATTCTGAATCACTTTTCCTTCGACAATGATTATAATCTTAAAAACTATGTCTTTTTTTGTATTTTTAAAGCAAATTGCAAACTGGTCATTTTATGCTCTTACTGTTGGATTATGACACACAAAGTGCCAAGAAATGTTTTGCGTTTGTCAAGAAGCTCTTTCCTGGATTCTCTGAAGTAGCAAGAAGCTAGTGCCATCTAGAGACAGAATTTAATATTGAAAAATTATAGGAAAAAAAATACAGGCTCAGTGAATCAATCATATCAAACAAAGTAAAGGTCATTTTATAGCATAAAAATTAACAGAAAAAATGCCTCAAATCTGATCGTTTCTTTCAGTTTTTCTAAGAAACATTTTAGCACAAACGATGACTTGAATTTATAACAAAGCAATTTAATATTCCTTTAAGTAATCCTGTGAACTCGCTTTAGCACATCCTTGTTTAAAGTAACCCAGCAGTGATTACACCATTCCTGAGTCATTTTGCTTTTATTGTTTCACTTCTCAGTTGAGCTGCCTTCCATTGTTATTATAATGACTATTACCACTTGCAAATCTAATCTTGCAAAGCTTAAGCACCTAAGTCACTTTAATTATACCAATAAGCCAATTGACTTCAGAAGTTGTTCACATGCTTTGTCTTGCAGGAACATGCCCATAGATCATAAAATTGTCTGTTATATGCATCTTGTTTCCTTTAACTGCAAAGCTTCTCTCCTGGTTTTCCATGAGAGGTAAAATTAAATATATTTAATGTAAAAATAGCATTGTAAAATAAATAAAAAGGTATGCCGGTAACCAACATCCACTTAAACACCTGCTGAGAACTGCCAGCAGAGTGTTACTTTGTAAACTGTATTAAATACCCTAGCCTGTAATTTAGGTGGTTTAAATGTTTGTGTAAATCTGTCTTCTCTTATTTTCCATCTCCATAAAAAAATTAAATGTTTGCAAGTCGAATCCATTTTTCCAAGAAACACCTTTTTAATTAAATTGGGTTTCAAACCAAAAGCAATGCCAGATTTCCAGAAATAAAACTGTGATACAATTTGTTGAAGCTTTACAGAGGAAAAAACATTGCTGTTATTGACCATAAAGGATCAATATTTTCACTATTATTGAAGAGAGCAGCCCTCCTCCAAGCCCCTTTGGGCAACCTCCTTTCGTTAAATCTCGATTTCTGCCCTGAGAGGGAAGGGGCTGGAAACCCCTGGGAGAGGATTCTGCATTCATGTCGCAGGTGTGCAGAGCAGCAACAGGGCAAGCAGGAGCGCAGGGTGCAAAATGTTCTGTGGTGCTTGCAAAGCAGTAACTCCCTAACTGCATGAAATGCATCACACGAAAAGGACACACCACATGGAATATCTAAATGGCTTGTTTGGAGCTGAAAGGTGAACATATTTGGTCAGGAAGCTGCATGTTTTTTGGTGGAAAGTTCAAATATCTCAAAGTAATTAAAAATAGATACTTTCTTTTTAATAAATTATCATATAATTGACATTACCATGCCAAAATTGGATGGTACGTCTGAATTAACTTTGGCACCTTCAAAGGGTATGCCTGTCTATTACTGCATTCAATTTCATAGCTGGTGTCTCAGCAGCATTTCAAGACTGCATTGAATACACACATCCATGCACATACATAAAATATACAAATATATATAAAATGTCAGGAACACAATTGCTTTAAATTGTTTACATTTTTGCTGCTGTAATAAAAATGAGTATGATAGTAAAATATGACGCATTACAGCAGACATTTAAATTCTTCAGTAGAAGGAAAACAATTTCACAAAGAGTTTCCTTTCTGTCCAGTTCAGCACAATTGTGACCTGTGGTAAAGGCTTTCTAAAAGGAATTAGGTTGCTTGAATTTGTTTGAATGTCAAGCTTATATATTACCTCTCTCCTTTCATTTCTCCCAAGTGCATAGACAAATTTCCTTCCTTACTAACCTATTCAAAACGCAGATTTGTCTGTAAAAGTGCTAAGCTTTGAATTTTCTTCATCTCATGCTAGTCAAAGAAAATGCCATAGTGTCTCCCCGGATGTTAGCAGACACATGTGGCAGAGCCATACATCTACTGTGACTAAGCTCAGCAAGCTGGAGATTAGCAAAGAGGGATGAGTGGACAAGTGACTACAGGCAAAGCTAAAGGCAGTGCCAGAAAGAAGCACAGTCTCCTGAGAATCTGATGATTTTATTTATTATTGTGTCTAAAGTTTTTACTATGTTCACCCGCATCCTCATCTTTTTGGTAAACTCACAAGCAACCTATATTTTCCACCTTCTTCAGAAAACAAGGATGGAGCGTTTGAAATGGAGAGGCCTAGGTGGAATTTGGGGCAGCCTGATGAGAAAATTAAAACAATGGACTTGATATATTTATTGATTCCAGACAAAGAAATGTCTGCTTTATCTCTCCCTTAACAGCTCTGTTTTAAGAAAAATGTAGAAAAAATGGCTGAAGTCCCGGGGCTCTTACAAACCTTATGTTACCTGGACAGTATAAGCAGACAGTTCCATACATTTTGTCTGCCTCTCCTTTATTCAAGACTAGGAGATTCACAGATAAATATTTGTCAAAGAATTTTGATATATTCTCAACAGATCTGGAAATCTGAAAGCGAAGTAAGTAACTTCCATTCCTTTTTATTTTCATGCACAGCATTGATTCTTATTAAGAATACTGCTCAGAGGTGTTTACTTTAATTTCCTTTCAAATGGGAAATGATAAATAGATAACTTTTCGGTATGCTTTTGTTAAAAAAATTTCTCACTTTAAGTATTTATTTAGAAAGAAACAAATTACCAAATTACACACATGGGATCTGGAAAAAAAGAAAGAATGTGGGGCTTATCAGTTTTTAAATGGCTCAATCAAGTAAAATTACAGTTTGACTTCAGGCTGCTTTATGAAGTATAAAACCAAGGAACTGAGGATTATGATCTAACACTTGTTGAGGCTAATGGGACTTTGGGCATGGCATCAGGCCACAAAATGTCACATCTTTTTATGTACAGTTCTGAAGTGAGACAGCAAGATAAATATCTCATATTTAGGAGGTCTTATCTAAGATCACAGTCACTTGGAGTGCTATGAATAGCAGAAGAGCCAAGACGAACGCAAAAGGAGGACACATCTCAAGTGAACCATCTTTTTGATGAGAGTTGTGAAAAAATATTCAGGAAAAACAAAGCAGTAAAATATTTTCAATTTAATTTATATTTCTATA
Source organism: Cnemophilus loriae (assembly GCA_013397755.1). Lineage (NCBI taxonomy): Eukaryota > Metazoa > Chordata > Aves > Passeriformes > Corvidae > Cnemophilus > Cnemophilus loriae. The sequence goes on along the minus strand of VZTF01007181.1, from coordinate 882,209 downwards.
TTTTTTAAACAGCGGTTGTAACAAAGAGACCAAAAAATATCTTATTGGCAATTGGGCCATCAAAAATAAACATCCAGATAATCCAGAAATAATTCAGTAATATATACCTATATTAAATATGATCATGGGACAGAGATTTCCTCTCAGCACCACTTGAATTATATTAATTAGGTTGGAATATTTCCCCATAAATTGCTCACATACCAGTAGAGCAAAAGCTTATATCCTCTCCTAAATTCTATGTTTTATAGCATATCTGTGGCCCTATAAAAGCAATTTCAGATCTGTGTGGATATATATATGTGCATAAGTAATAGTGCTAAATGAGGGGATAAAATAATCTGATGAAGATATTAAAAAAGAAAAGCTAGGAAACATATCCAGTGAATAAATTGAATATAACCAAATTTCAGGGGTTTTCAGCTTTTTTTTTTTTTTTTTTTTTTTTTTTAAGAGGAAAAAATGAACCAATTTTTAAAAGCTCAGATATTTCCCTGCTGTGGTCTGGAGTTCTTGCAATATAAGTTTATTGACTCTTGTGCTGTTTTGAATTTGTATGAGGCCATTTATACCATTTATGAAATCTCATATATTACTGTGAAGCACATAATGTGGTTATGTAAAATGTGTTTTAGTTGCCAAGGAAAATAAAGAAGAAAAAAAAAATCAACAGAAAACTTTGGTGTCTTTGGAAGATTTTAGTATGCACTGAGCTTTAGAGGATGAATACAAAGCCAAATCCAACCTGAATGTTTTGGGTTTGCCCTGAGGCCTAGAAAGAACTTTTTTCTTTATGTGCTCTGCCTCCACTAGGACCTAGATGCTTATAAAATATTGAGAAGCTATATAAAAAAAAAAGTCATCAACAACAGCCTTGTCCAACTTCGATAACACAGATTATTTCTACTGTCTATCTATAAAAACTTCGGTTTCTTCTGACTAGAAATTAAAGTAACTGGTAGAAAGAACAGTATAATGTGGAATAATGTGCTAGTGGATCATCCTTTCCCATGGGAATGCATTCAGTCTGTCTTCTACAGCAAAAGCTGTAGACTTTTACTCAATATCAAAATATCCTACCTTCAAGGTCTGCAAATTCATGTAAAGGGAAGTTTCAGAGAATTTGAAAAGGTAAAGTTATGGAAGGAGATTAAGGATTATTCTGTGTCCCTTGCATGAAAAGTCTTTGCTGGAGTTGCAGGAAGGAAAGCAAATCTGTCTGGAAATATTATATTATCTAGAGGTAAATTGGATGTTAAATGGATCAAGCTCCATACAGCTGTAATTCTGCTCTAGGAACATCCAGGACACTGTCAGCACAGCAGTGACTCTAAAACACTGACTCTCTCACCCATACCAGAGAGCAGCAGCTTCCCTGTGGGGCATGAGAAACACGATCCTGCAAGCAACTGCCTGATCAGACCATTTTAAAATACAAACAATGCAGTAACTAACCAATTTCCAGTCCAAACAATTAAAATACTGTTCAGTGTTGTAGAACTCTGTGAAAGAAACCACCTACAGGAATGCCAGTATTTACTGATGTTGCTCATAAAAGTACAGATAGAGTAGTAACTCTTCTCACTTTAAATACAAAGAAAATAGTCCATGTAAAAGCTAATAGTAGGAGAGGATATTTTTTTTTTCTTCTTATGTCAAGGCATAAGATAAAGCATGAATACATACCAGACAAAATGTTGTGCTCAGAGGCATATTGGAGTGAGTGGAAATAACTATTTTTCTGCTTTTATTATATAGGAATATTGCATAATTTATAATAGAATTGTTTTAATGTGCCATTGCCAGCATTAAGGCTCACAAAGATTGCCTCCAATTTTCTCTTATAATCATAGAATATAACAGAATATTTCGTGTTGGAAGAGATCCCTAAGGATCATCAGGTCCATCTGCCTGCTCCTCAGAAGACAACTTAAAAGTAAACTATATGACCAAGAGCATTCTCCAGATGCTCCCTGAACTCTGAAACATTGGGTTCCTCATAATGCACCACAAGATGGTTTATGTTTTAAAGATCAGCCATGTTCTGGACAGTGCATATCACTACTCTTCAGCAGCTCAGTCTGCAGAACTGGCAGGGTCAAACCCAGGGCCAGTGGAAAGTCCTCATCCAAGTTTATTAGTGGTAGATACTCCATTGGGTTTGGCTGATGAGCTCAGTTCTACTGCTGGAAATTGAGAGTAATCCTACTACAGATAATCTCATGTAAAGCAATGTTATCAGACCGAAGAGGGTTTATAAGTACTTTGGAGAAGTCACTTTATGAGGAAAAAAGATTGAGGGGGACTCGAGTAGCTGTAATGTCTCATGTTATCAAAAGACACTTATTTTTTCTGCAAGACAGAAGACTGCTTAAGAAAATGGAACTTGACAAACAATTTAGGGCCAACTCAAAAGATGGACAACCTGTTTGCAACTCAGGCAGTTACTGTTTTGAAGTTATCATGAAGTTCAAGACTGTGAATTAAACAGAAAAAGAGGGGTGTTCTTCGAACGATTAAACCTAGTTTAGATGACCCAGTGTCTGTACCAAATGACTTATCAATTTCTAATGTAGTGAAGATGATAGACTGAAAACAAAACCCACAGCCTTATACAAAACCACTGTAGTGTAACGTTAGAGGAGAGATGGGTGAATCTGATTAAAGTCAGTTAACAAAATACAAATCATACTGTACATAAAAAGTTGCAACTTTCTGCATGCTACTTTGCAGGAGTAACTACACTGTTCTCTGAAGAAGTTTGATTCTACGTTAAGAATAAAAATAAACACGTTAAAACTTTCTAAGCATTGATAACCAAACCCATATTTTTTATTCATATGCTAGCAATGTTGATTATTAAAACCACTGAGCTCTGTGGGTCATTTCAAAAATCAACCAAAGGCAGTGCTGCTTTCTGTTTCTGAAAGTCATTTTATTTAGTGTATCTGTGTAATCATTTAAGGATCCGCAATGACACTGAAATATGGACACTTAGGCTGTATTCACTATTGAGTGCATCATTCTCATATGAAATGGAATTTGCCATTTATTCTAATGAACCTAGTCTATATATCTACCTGAGTCAAGGCAGGGACACATCCTTTTGCATTTCAGATACAGGACAAATTCTTGATGCGACTGCACAAATGCAATTTCCCCCTTCTCTCTTCTCAGTAGTCTCTTAGTTGTTTTGTCCTTCCCTGTTCTAGTCCGGGCACTCAGCGATTTTGTTTATGGCTGCAACAATCCCTGGCTGTCTTGCTTTACTCTAGTAAAAGTTCCTTGCCTGGTTTATATATATTTTCAGTGCTCCTAAGAAACTTGATGAAGGACAGATAGCAAAAGATGCCAGACCACCAGTCGGTGTAAACTGGATAGCTCTGTGGATTTGGGTGAACTACGACCAAACTGTACTGATTCACAAAATATGTTTTTCATGCTGGGACACTGTTCTTTGAAATTCTGTTGTGGCTGTACAGACTCTCCATTTTTTGGATGAGTATTTAAAAAGCAGTCATTTCTGTTTGCTGTGCATATTCATTTTGATACGTATTTGGAGCCAAGGAGATTGTCTGAATCCACAAATAAAATGCCTGGAGTCATTCACATTCATTCAGAAATGCTATTGGTGTGACCAAAGGTGGAACCTATAATTTAGTTGTCAGGTTTTGTTAATGGGTCTATAAAGTAAAAATTATAGGCTGACAGCATCCTGTGTTGGGAAACTTGCCACTGAGATATTCTGAGGTCTCTGCCACAAAAACTGAGTGAGAAAAATTCTGCTAATATGGTGGAGCTTTGGGGTAGATAGATTTCTTCCCAAATACTGCTCTTGAAGGGCAAATGCATATGTTAATATCCTGTCTCCAGAGGAGATGAGTAAATTTCTGGGGGAAGGAAAATGGTGGTTGAACACAGACACCACTTACACAGGGATCTTATTTATTCCCCATCATGAAGAATCTTGACATGAAACTTGAAGTCTTCCTAGAAGATGTGCTACACTCTGGCTCTGGTTATGGAAGGGAAGTACTTAGCAAATCACAGAGGTAGTGCTGTGAAAAAGGTCACCAAACTCCTTCATCTCCTTGAAAATCTACTGAACTGTGCTTTACACCAAAACAAGTATTTACTAAGAAATACTGACAGGTTGCAGCAGCACGGTCCAAAGCTGTGCCCTTGCCAGCCCAGTACCAGGACCTGCTCCCTTGGCTGTACACATCATTCCTTGGGGGGAGCAAAAAAAGTTGCCTCATGTAGTGCAGGAGTTCATGGGCTTCCTTCTACTCTGATAAAAGAGCAGAGGAAAAAGGCTGTTCTCATAGAAATGTTAGATATATTTACACAAACCTTTGCATTGCATCTATCTATAACTTCAGTTAAAAATTCTCTTCAGTGTATCACTAGGAACATTTTATTGTGTCTGAGTGTGTAAAATTATCAAAGGTGATTTCTTTTCCCCAAACTTAAATGAAAAGGAAAGGGAAATTAACCTTATGAGGGCCAATGCTGTGAAGTCCTAATGACTTGCAGTTAATTATTAAAACTCAAGTCTTTGGCAATAGACCCTTCTGTGTGGTCTCACAGGTAAGATACAGGGCCTGGAGGGAATGGCAGAGTTCTGAACATGGAAAGAACATATGATGGAGTAAATTCCTGTTGTCTTTAAAACTTGTAGTGGCAATCTCATCTTTTTTAAACTGAAGTTGAGGGTAGGAATATTCTTCAATCCATTTTTATCTCTACCACTTCTTTTCTCAACAACCCTGGGCTTCTTCTAAGTTTCAGAATCAAATAAAAGATTCCACAGGGGATAAGTGGTACTATGACCTCTCTGCAAATGCAAATAACCTCCTCAAAGCTACAGCTGTGAGAGGGACAGGACAGTAGAAAATATCTTGTATTATTATACCCTTTTCTCACTCATCTTTAGATATTCTGCTTTTTCCTTTTCCACCTTGTTTTTTTTCATTTTTCAATTCCCAGTTCTCCTTTTTTTTCTGCAGCCATCTGCTATTTCTCTGTGCTTCTTACGTACATGAGAAACTGCATCACTGTTCTCAGTCAAACAGGATAAGCAAAGAGTTACAAGTAAAAGCATGCTCACCTGGGGCCATTGAGGGATAGAGAAGCTTCGTATATTACTTAGTGGTATTTAAGTACCTCGATACTTACCACAACAGAAGTCGACATGGTTTATTCATACACAGATTTTTCTAGGCAGTTCACTATAACTAGTATCCAAACCACCCACAACTATGCAGAAAAACTCCACATCATTGTATAAACAAGTGTTCCATGAAAAGCAATTTCTCCCTGAATCCTCAGGGCTTTGTGGGTTTTTTGTTATTTATTTATTTAAATGGCTTAACAAATGTTCTCAGATGCCACAGTGAAAGGCAAGATATACGAAGCAAAGTAGAATATATGCTGGAGAAAATAGAGCAGTTTAAGGTCAGATGCAAATAATTAGCTACGGATCAGCCTCTTCTTTCCATTTTCTCTAGACTGGAATAGATGAGATCAAACAGAAGCAGTTACATGGAAGAAATTTTTTTCTGGACTACAGGCAGAAGGATAGAAAACTGCTTTTTCTATTTACTTTTCTGGTTGATACCTCTTAAGATGTACTTCTTTAAACTTTCACGCGGAGCATCTCTGAGTTGGTCCATTTTTCCTGATGTCTGGGGAGGACCTTTCAAGAGCAAAACAGGAGAGAAAACACATTTAATGCGATCTCTCAACCTTAACAAAAGGTAGGAATTCTATACTGTACTGCTTTTTAAGTGTTTAATTTTAAAATTTGCAAAATTTCAGTTTTAAAATGTCTGTGTTTGAGGCAAGAAGGGACAACTTCCCCTGAATTTTCTTAAATTTTTCTTAAAACACATTCTTAGAAAACTAGTGTTTATCTAAATTGCAAAGCGAAACTGAAGATAATCACAGAAAAATAAAGACTGCACATTTTCTCATAGTAATTAGAAAAGAAAATGGATACAAGTAAGCAAATTATACAGAATTTGAGATCGGCCTTTAAGAAAAATAATGATCACTACTTATTGATTCTTAATATCTTACTTCATTTTGTGTCCCCTAAATGCCAGCTTTGCAGTGGTGAGTAGGATTTCATAGCACTCTTGCTTCTGTGTAGGACTGCTGTGTTTTCTCTGTAGCTGGGTGAGCTGCACCCCATTTACCCAAAGCCCTGCAGTTTAAAGCCCTCACATGCTCTGTGGGCACCAGCTCCAATCTCTGCACCACACGTGGTCTTGGAACACATCAGCTGTAACACAGAGCACTGCATTAGTTCCAATTTGCCCATGCAAACACAGAAGGAAAAGATTATGAGGGGAGCTTTGTTAAGCTGAGCCTTGCACTGTTCTTCTTCCTTGAGACTCTCCACACATCTAAATGCACCAGTCCATATCTAGATAGATATAAAATGTATAAATGTGACCATATTCTGCCCAAATTTCATCCCACTGCCAACATAGGTGTCTATGCCTTTGAGGGTTACTAAGTTCACCCATTTCTTGTTATCTGCAGGAGTCCAGCACAGGTAAGGAGAACGCTCCCTGTGGTCATGACCAAGACCAAGGCTTGCATGGTCAAGTGTGCCTAAGCCAAAAAGTTTTTATATGAGCATCAAGGGTCTTTCACAAAAAGGGAAGCACCAAGATGTATCACACCTATCCTGGCCTGGAGGCTGGTGAAATGTCTTAGCAAAGAGGCAAGTGAGATTTTTTTTCTGCCTAGGGCCATTCAGGTTAGGCGAGAGAAGGCACTAGGAGGAAACAGAGAGAAAAGGGATATAAGAGTATGTCAATTGAAGTCCTGAATAAAACTGGGACTAGGCATACAAATTCAGACAGGTAGGGAGTGCATTGATGGATAAACAAGCAGGCAGCACATGAATTAAAATGATGGAGCAGAAATTAGTTGGATTTTATAGGAAGCCATTGCGTGCACTTTCTAGGAGCTGGCATCTAGGTCATCTGTAGCCCCAAAGACTTAGGGAAAGTAATGGTTCCTCTCTTAAAGTATTCAAAATAATCTGTCTGGTACAACTCAGCCTTCAGGCTCAAAAGAAATCTTTTTAATTGGGTGCTAGAGGCAGCAAATGTTGTAGGAGATTACAAAGATGTCCCCTTCCACCTGCAGTGACTCCATTGGCTTCACCAGCAAGTGTGTCTGTGAAATAGAGGTGACCCCCGTGGTGACTGACACTTGTGAGGCTGCCCTTCATGTCCAGAGTAGGCAGGGGAACGCCACCATGCTATCTCAAGAGAAATGTGAGAGCTGGGGTGGTGGAGGAAGGAGAATAGTCTTAGCAGAAAGCCTACAATAAGCCCATCACCCAGGTGTTTAGGACACTCTTAGCAACCTAAGTCCACCAACATGGGTTGTGAACACCATTCATGAGGAGAGAGTGACCCAGAGACAGAATTTATCAGTCTGCAAGAAAATCTCCATAGGAACCTGTGGCAATTCCTATTCGTGGTGCTTGAGCCAAAAGCTTTGCCTTCCCATCTTCCTGTTTCCTTCAATAGACAGTCGACTTGGAAGATTTATTTACTGAGAGGAGACTAGAAACTTAAGAATTACGCTTCTGTTCCTAATCCCACCATTTGACTTAAGCTGTGGCTTTTGCTAAATCACCAAGTCCCTCTGGTTTATCCATCTATGAAATGGGGATAACACTAGTTTAATGACTGTAATGCACTTTGAAAAACAGTGAACAAAATATGCAAAATAAACCTATCATCTTTTTTCTTTCTTAGCCTTTATAGTCAAAAGAATAATTCACAATGAATAACTTATGCAGTGACATGAACTCCTTTGCCTTTGAATGTTATTCACCCAAAATATATTTTTTTTTCTGAGTTATTTGTTATTCTACACTGCTTAAATAATTCCCATAAACATTTAATGTTTTATGGTCTGTTCATGAAAAGTTTATTCAGAACATTTATTACATGAAATGAAATGAATTGGATATTTTTGGTATATTCAGTCTCTGCTTCCTGACTAGAGTCATGTAATTTGTTGAATCGGGCTTTTTTACGTAAATTATTTTGCTTGTACATCAATTATATTTTCTGTACATATTTTTGCTTATAATGTAAGTTTGAGAACATCCCTAGCCATCAACTCATTCACCCAAAAACAAATGTAGTTTTAAATCACAAATGCAGATAAAGAAAACCTCCATTTGCATCTGATCTTACACTATCTTATTCTTCATGGACAGAAGATGAATACAAAGTTAAAATATATCCTGGTCTTTTTTTTTTTTAATTTAAATTAAGTTACCATTAACTTCTTTCACGTAAAAGTAATTTAACGTGATTAAAGAGAATACTCTGTGGATTTACATTTTCCAAATGGACTAGCAATAGATCTCTTGGAATTCATCAGGTATAAGAATGAAGCTGTAAAACAGTGATTTAAGTAAATGCAGGGAATACCGAGAGGATTAAAATGAGATCTCTAAGGTCAATAACACTGCAGTGTAGATTTTATTATAACATTAAATCTTTTGAAATATTTACAGAGAAGAAATATACTTTAGCTCTGAGATAGATTATTGAACACAGAAGTTTGAGTAAGCTATGATTTACATTTTCACTTACCTGAGGGAATCACTAATTGCTAGAAACTGTTCATTATTTAAGAGGTCTTCAAGTAAAATGAGAAACAGAAAAATTCTGGGTGACAAGCAAGACCAGTTTTAAATATAGCTATGTACTTCTGTTTTTGTTTTCTAAAAAACCTCCTGTAATCGTATTTCAATGATAAAATAAATGCATTAAATAAATTAAATAAATGCATAATGCATTTATGCTGCAGTTTCATCTTAATGTAAAACTAAAGAATAGCCAGCAGAGTAATTAACTGTAAGGACATTTATATTTTTAATGCTTACAGTGTTTTGTAAGATTTTTTATTTTCTTTAAAATGAAGAAAAAGTTAAAGTGCATCAAGGAATAGCAATATCTCATGGGTCATAATCTCCAAAGTATCATCTTTCTGCATAGCTGCTTTTCTCACATCAGCACAGTTGTTTGAGGACAAATTTTATTTTTAGTCTGGTGAAAATCTCAGTTAGCATCTTTCAGGGTAATAGACAAGTGGATAAGCTCTTTGGAGTCTTACTCTAAAGGTTTTGTGAAGCATGCACACATTTGTATGCCTGTCAACCCAAGTGTCTTTCCGTCCTCTCCCTCCAAACAGGCCTTCATCCCTGTAATTGCTGCAAGAAATTCACACACAAACACAGAATTTCAGGTATGAGAAACTACCAAGTATCAGGGGTGAAAGGCTGAGAGCTGCTAAATATTTAGCTTTAAAATATTTGTCTGAATATACAAATTACTGCAGAAAAGTAGTTTTCCCTGATAAATTTTAGGCTCAGCTATATTTGGTACTGTCAAAGACAGTGAAAGCTAATTTAATTTAGTACAAACAAAGCTCCAAACATAACTTCCCATTTCAAGTGTTCATAACTTTTATTGAATATATTATCTCAGAGTAAAATTAGTTTTCTCATCTCTCCAATTAAATCTTAAATCTCCATTCTTAGGCATAATTTTAAAATGACAAAGAAAGATAAAAGACTGTTAACAGAAAGTATGGCTATGGATAAAGATCCAAATCTAACCTGTTCCACTAATTCTAAAATATACCAGACTTGAAAGGCATATTCTCTTGAACATTTTCTGCTGCTTTATATTCACTGACACAAGGGTACTTTTTAGCAAGATGATGTTTCCTGAGGCATAATAAGTGCTGGCAAGCTCGAAAGAAACAGTGACTACAGAAAATACGTATATTGATTGTTTCAGACAATAACGTGAACATGCATTGTCTAATCTTTCTGCACTCTCATCCTCCACACAAAGCAAAATGGGCTAAAAAAAATCACTAGAAAATACAGAAACAAAATCTGCCACAGACATCTCAATAGCTGTGCGTTTACTGACTGTTTCACCTATAGGAACTAAAATCAGGAATTTCAGAAAGTTCCTAAATATAGCATTGACTTAACTATGAGACAACTGAAATACCGTGTAAAGGCCACTGACTTGAAAAACTGCTGATGTGCTGTCTATAGTAACTATGCCTATAGGACATCCTTAGACGGAGATAAACCATAAAATCACATTCTAGTACTATGCAATGTTTTGTTTCTATTTGAGGTACAGCTCATTGGTACCAGATAGAAGACACTACATCATGAAAGTATATCCTGGCACCGCGATTAGCTTATGAAAGAATTGCATCACGAAAAGCAAAAAGCATTTTCCCTGAGTTCAGTCTCCCGCATTTAAAAACAAAGCTGGTAAATCCAGCTCTATCTGGCAGTTCTCAGAGCAGTTGCTATATGCTACTTGTAACTAGAGCATGAGACAGTGATGGATAAATAGCCTGCTGTAGATGATTTTGGAAAGAAAAAAAAAAAAATTGAACTGTTAAGAGGGTTTACAAGGCTCAGAAGGTTTGGGATTTTAGAAGCATAAAATCTTCCCAGCTGCACTCAGTGGAATTCCACAGCTCCTCCTGCTGCTCACAGCAATACATTATTTAACACGTGCAGGGGAGAAGCTTTTTGAGAAAAACAGATTTTTACATACCAGATGCATAGTTTCCTCACATGTATTTTTCCTCAGATTGCCACAGACAGCTTCTCACTAGCAAGGAATGACAGCACTGTCAAATTGACAAAGACTTTGCAGAGAGCCTATTTGGCTGATCTCAGACTTCTCCACGGCTTTCTGGTCCTCAGTACATTAAAGCTTTTTATTTTTGTGTTCAGGTTGCGTATATATGGGTACTCATTCTATTCTTAATTACTATATTCTACTGTATTTTCTGTGCTCCCTTTGTATCGTCTTTTTTAGGGCACCCATTTTAACCTACAGTCCCTTTGGGACTTACTGTGGATTCAGTAGAGCTTCTGATTTACAGTTCTGGCTCTTTTTTTGCCTTAAAAAACCCTCCCAAACCTGATTTTCTGATTTTCTTACTAGTCAACTGCTTTCCTCTGTCATCATATTTAATGGGCTTTTTTTTTTTTTTTTTCAATTCAGTCAGCTCTCAACTGGATATTAGCAGATTATGACAGAGAACTTAAGCATTCAAAAATCAAAGCTCTTGACAACAAAAGTCACAGGTTTGGCTGTGTGCATTTAAAACTCTAGTAAGTGGACTTTTGCAGATAGCTCCTTTAAAGAGCAACAAGAGACTGGCAAGCAGAATTTACCCAGCCAAGCTCTGCAGGGCACTGTGTTGCAGCAGGAAACCTCAGCAACAGTGATCCAGAGCTTGGATAATAAACCCCAGGCTACAGAGGATTAGGCTATGGACTGTTCAGTCCATGGAGCTTGTTGATAGAAGCTGGGTTTTTAAAGCACTGGGCACAAATGAAGCCAAAGCAACTGTGAAGAAACAGAAAGATTGGATTCTTGGGCATGTGGTGGGAGATTAGTGGACACATCTGATTCGCTACTCAAAAGGGAAAAACAAAAAGAAAACAGCAATATATAGGTCATTACGTAAAAAACAAACCAAAGCAATATTTTAAAGCAAGGGATTGAATCAACATCTATCTATCTATATTCTACTGCATTGCATTACTGTAGTATTTTAGACAATAGCAACTAGACAAATATGAAATTAAGTCTGAATTGCATTTCAGTGCAGCCATGTTTGTGCCATTTCTGTAAGATCAGTTCTGTGCAATGGCAGAACAGTTTAAATCCTGGGGTTTACTTTTCGACTGCACCTGCCACTGAGAATGTCTCTGCCACCAGTGAGAATTGTGAGTTAGACAGGGAGAGAACAGAGGAACAAAGAAAAAAAGTGTAGACCTCACCCACAGCCACTGACAGGCAGGAGGCTATACCTGCTTGAAGAGGATGGTGAGGAAAGAAGTGGCACTGGGCCCAAAAGCTGGAGATACAGATTGGCACCTTGGTAGGTAGCAGACGTACATCAGTGCCCTCTTTTCCTACCGTCACAGGGTGGAGAGGTGGTTGGACTCACCGGAGGGCAAGAAGAAAGGCAAAAAAAAAAGGGAATTAATCCAGCAAAAGTTACAACCCTCCACCTGCAAAGGCCCAGGGCCATCCTCCAACTCCACCTCAGCTGATTTTTCCCAGCTCATGTTCCCACCAACCTTTCCCAAGCCCCTGTACCATCTTGAGCTGAGATCTCACTCTGCTGCACTACTAAGCTTTCTTTTCATGGGGCTTTTTACTCATCTTGGCCATAACAAAGAATGAATTTGGATCTATGTTTGCTTACAACACAGAAAAGGCTTGATCCAGCTTTTATGTAGCCACAGAAATGAACCACCAACCTCTGTTAGCTCCCAAATATTACTACAGTATGAACTGTAAGAAATCCTAGGGAGATCAGACAACAATGGCTCACGCAGTACAAACCACCTAATTGCTGAGCAACTCGAGGAGCTGGGTAAGCAGTATCCCTGGTCAGCACCTCCTCATTGCTAAGCTGAAAAACTACTTGTGGTAGGGAGCCATTCCTTTTGTTTAATTTTTGGCTTTTTTCTTAAGCCCAAGCTTTCATCACCCTTTTTTCAGTTGCAGCCTCTGGATTTCCAACTCTGTGGCTGTAAAACTATATGAAACTGAATATCAGAGACAGGCTACAAAAAAAATGGGAATCCTTGATAACCAGCATTCTCTAGAGTTATTACAGAAGCTATATGCACTGCTTGCTTTTTAGTAAGAATATATGTTTTTTAAAAATATATAGGAAAACTCTAGAAAGAAAGATACAGGGAGAAACCAGACAGACTGGCAATCTTGTAGTTTCTCATTGCTGGTAAACTAAGCATATTCTGAAATCCAGCAGGTTAAATCAGAGCTAGAGGAGTCACTAAGAATCAGTGATTAGTGTTGGGTCTTTTGTCTAAATAAATGGCTGAAAAGAATTAATGGACTCAGAGGTAGCTCTTTGGCTCTAGCCTTCATGGCCATCACTGTAAAAGTCATACTGAGCATTACTGCATGCTCAGATTATTTTAAAGGGACAAAAGCGCAGAAAACTATATAGAAAGCAAGCAGAGTTGCCCTTAAGCTCTATAATTTTTAATTTTTCAGACAGGATAAAAGTGGTTGGCATCTCTTTGCAAGAGGTGACAAAGGCTATTCCTGACAACAATTTGCATGCACACATGGGTTCCTAGAGAGAGGAACTCATGCTGCTAAACATCTCTTGTGTCCAACCAAGTGTGTAAGTGCTGGCTGAGGAGCAATCAGGAATGAGAACAGAACATCAGAAACTGGCAATTGATATTTCATCAAGTGCAATATGCCATGGTGGCTTCAGTGGAAGTTGCACTGCTGTTAATGACAACAAAGTTATGTTGCAGGTAGGTACTTTTGACCTAAACACATCATGTGGAATTGAAGCAATCCCTGGAAAAAAGCTGAGTATGTCAGTGCTTAGTGGGTAGAGTCTGGAAATTTCTTCAATGTCAGTTTTCAGGAAGAAAACGGATACTCTGAAACATTCATTCAAACAGGTCTTCTCAGCTCATTGAAATGACAAAATTTTTTACTTTCACAAGTCAGAATATCCTTTCATTGCAAGAAATTTCTGCTACTCCACATGCTTTACAACACAGTTGGTGCAGCCTGAGAGATGTCACAATACAGTGTTGTACCATATCCCAGGGCTGGGCTTTTTTCTTCTTCCATGAATATGAGACAGCTTATTCCAGCGTGAAATCAGTTGACTCAGACCACAGCTGAGAGCTGGACCACACAGATTTTGTGCCTAATATTTTTGTTCTGTACATCACCCTGTAAAGTAATAAGGCCAAAGCCACACCGTATTACCTAACTCCCCATCATTTTATTATTTCCCTCATTTTTATTTACAGGCCGAGATCAATGGCTTTCTATACGTTCTCCAATGGCAACGTTCTCCATATACTGTAGTCTTGCAATTCACCACATGGTCAAAAAATGCTGGGGATCGATCTGCCAGCTTTTGAGAATATTTTGAGTTCTTTGAAGAGTATTCAAAATAAATTTAAAAGGCTTTGTAAGCCAAAAAAGAAATTATCACTTTAAGAATATTCAAAGTTTTTGAGGTGTTTTGCCATTTTACATCTTGTTTAGTTTTAAACTAAGTCTCATTATTCACAGTTATATTTACTAGTCTACTGGACTTTTTTGTCTGGAATATGCATAGTTCATCCTCTAAAAGATGGTCTGTCACATAACTTACATTATTCTTTGTACATATAAAGAAAATATTCCAAGGATGTTATTTTCCTAAAAAGTACATGGAAGTTCTTTTAATTCACCCTTGAAAACAATAACTAAATGAGTAATAGACATTTATCTATTACAATGTATTAATTTTTTGTCTTGTGCCTAAAGGACATTTGTGTCATGAAGGTTCATATGTACTTATAAAATAGAGCACCAAGTTGATAATATATAGCTTTAGTGTTCTTGGATTTCATAATTTTAATCTAAATTGTTAATAATTAACATGATCTAATTAATAATCTAAAGTTCAAAATGCCGCAAGAGAAAAGCAACAACCTACCTCAACAAACAGTGTCTAGATAATTGCAAGTGCTAATCTAAATCCAAAATGAAACAGAAATGTTTTCTATATATTCGTATCAAATGTCTTTTTAGCAAGATGAATGATCATATGATGATATCCTCACCTATCTTGACATATTTAATTTTCCAGTTCTTTTCATTATCATAGTCCTTCCTCATCTGCAGATATCCTGTTTGATGTGGGTAATTACTCTGAGTGCTAACAAGCTTTTCCTGGTACAAAAATCTATAATGTCAAAGAAAATAATTCTAAGGTATCCTGATCTAGTGGATTTGGAATGACAATATAATAATTTATGAACTGCTATAATGATGAAGTTAAAGGGTCAGCTTGGCGGGAGTTTGTATGGAAAAAGAGAGAAGAAAGAAAAGACATTGTTAATTTGCCCCTTCTCGAAATACTCTTCAGGAGTTCACTTGTTAAAACTCCGGGCTATCCATTTTAACACACCAGGCAACCTAAAATCTGTCTTCCAGTTACCAGAACAGTAAAAATTTCTAGCAGAATGAAAAAACTGCAGGAGAACAAAAAAACCAGGAGGCCCCCAGGTGTCACCAGTTGCCTGGGAGAAGCAAGCTGAGGTGCGCCAAGCTGCTGGCTAGATGAAACAGAGCAAGCCCACCCCCAACGCAGGCAACACTTCCTTCGCTGCTTTCTTTAAACAAACAAGATGAGGAAAATATGCTTTTCCATACCTCTGGAGCAGTTTTTGTAGGGGACTAGAAAATGAGGCAGATCTGGAGCAGTCACTTCAGAAGAGCTGCTTTCCAATGTTGAAGAGAAACCAGAAACGACAAGATTAAACTCAATTGTTCCATTTATTTCTACTCAAGCAAGATTTCATTAGAGATCTCTAGGCTCCTCTGCAGACACTAACTCTGAAAAATCCTGATACTTTTAGCAGATGTATTTCCTAGAACACCAGTTACATCTTGCCAGGTGTACCAGATCAATGTTCGCATTCCGCTGTCATTCACAGAAAATCAATACATCCCAGTGTGTGAAGCTGGCAGTCAACAGAAGCAGAGTAAACTAAATGTACTTTATTTGTTGAGCATCAAGTTCAGAATTCAGTCTGAAGAAGAAAAAAATGTTTCTCTCTTTCATAAGTGAAAGACTTCAAAAATGTGATCTGGGGCACCTTGCATGGAATATAGAAATGCTTCACCCAAAACAGTAGGACTTTTGTTTTGCTTCTGTGAAAGAAAGAATAAAAATGAAGACCTACATTGCATCAGTAGGCTTTTTGGAAGCATTTTTTTAAATGGCAAGTGAGAAGTATCAAAGTAAGGGCAAAAGTATCTCTGTATTTTATTTTTTAGAAGGAGCTACACATTTTGCAGGCAAAACTGAATTTATAAAATTTGAGGGGAGAGAGTGAAATATCTCATTATCATAAATGGCAGACTGTCAAAAAATAATAAAAATAAAGGATCACTGGAACAGTAAAGTAAAATGAGTAACGGAAGCTTGTAAGGGACAACAAAATACAATTGGAACCACCTAA
Source organism: Cnemophilus loriae (assembly GCA_013397755.1). Classification (NCBI taxonomy): domain Eukaryota; kingdom Metazoa; phylum Chordata; class Aves; order Passeriformes; family Corvidae; genus Cnemophilus; species Cnemophilus loriae. The sequence continues at coordinate 866,086 of VZTF01007181.1, read as the reverse complement.
GAAGCAAGTTCCCAAAGGCACCTGAAGGGGAACACAACAGTCCCCAGCTTCCTTCTCTGAATAATCCAACTTGGTGTTATACCATCCATGCTGACCTTACTGCCAACTGCCGTTAAACACTACAGCTGAAAGTGATCCTTCTGCTCTTTTCCCACACTTTCCAACTAATGTTTTCTTGTCCTCATTTCCAACATGCCACAGAGAAGCATTTTTCTGGGCCAATCCTTTATGCCAGTTCAAATTAAGGATTTTTCTTTCTTTAAGAATTAACCCAGAAATCTGTGCTGCCAGTCTTGTCCTGACTGGATGTGGAAAAGGGGTTAAGACAATATATCTTGATGGAGCTGTACAAGATTTAATGTACAATGCTCATTTGGGTGTTTTCTTTAACTTGTTTTGTATCAGGACACGGTATTTTGATTGGCAGGGTGCATTTGGATTGTCTTGTTTCCCTTGAAAGGATCTTATTTTCACAACCTTCTTTCATCTGTTTCAAACCCCCTGCATTTAGATCAGCTTGCCTTGCATTTTTAAGGGTAGTTCACCTGGGCTGGGTTACTCTGAACACACATTTGGTTATAGTCTACTGAGAAATAATGTGAGTAATTTACTCCTTCTGAGTTATCATTTGTTAAAGAGAATCCAAGCCTGGAAGTGTTTTAACTTGAAAACATTGTAGATAGCTGTGGAACGGACAACCCTTTCTTTTCAAATGGTCTCTGGCTGTGGGTGTTGCTGTGTGCTAGATACCCACGTCAGTAATGTTTCCATCCAGGAAAGGTCGTTCCTGCCTGTGCATATTTTATAGAAATGGAGGAATATGAACCACAAGAGAGTTTGTGCAGTGTGTGTCAGCAAGTAAGAATGGGAATATTTTTATGGAAATGGAACTTAATATTGCTCTCGCATGATGTGAAAAATGTAAAAGCTTTCAAGGCAGGATTTGTCTTGGCATCACCTTGATCTTAAAACATCTATATACGACACACATCAGTAAGGCATTCAGTCTGTACTTTCCAAAATTCCCCTTAGCATTATTTTATATTTACTCAACTTTTTATCTTTCTAGACTACCAAAAAAACTTTCTACTTGCAATTATTTATTGCAAGTTCTCACCACTATTTCTTTTCCTTGGCACTACATTTCATCCAAAATCCTCAAATGAGAGTTGCTGGTTCCTGGTGATTTATGTAACTTGACTTTCTCAAATTATTCTGTGCCTTATTCACCCTTGGGCTTAAAAAAAAAGGAAGGAAGAAAGAAAGGAAGAGGAAAAAAAACAAAACAAAAAAGAAAAAAGAAAAAAGAAAGAAGAAAAAAGAAAAAAAAAAGAAGAAGAAAAAAAGAAAACATAATAAAAATTCTGTCAATATGATATTTTAAATACTTGCATGTGTTACCTTGAAACACAGGGTCACATGCAGCTGTGCTATTGCACGAGTGTAGCTGCAAAGATTACCAGGGTCCTGGTCTTTATCCCCTGAAATGTACAGCGTTAATTTAGTTGTGGAAATGCAGGAGAGGAGAAAAAAAAAAAAAGGCAACAGCTTTAATGTTTCTTAACACCTTCTGGTACATCCATACCTGGCAACGCAAATATTTCTCACTCTTTCTACAAAAACAACTATGGTAAAACTCTCATTGACTTCTCCATTACCCTGAACTTTTTGCTTTAATTTTTTTGTGAAGGCTGCAAAAATAACAAACAAACAAACAAACAAACAAACAGCCACCTTGTCTTTAATATTTTTGAGCAATTTCTTATTCTTGTATATATTGGAACTATTGTCTTTCACTTCGATCTGTCAAACGCAGCCCTTTTCCTAAGCCTTTAGTTTAATAAATTATACTTGGTGTAATGGATTGTAGAGAGCAGTTTTTGGCCCTAAGTGATTGTTTTCAACAGCAATCGTCTTGCACCATGAATAGACAGAGGCACTGATTTATTTTGTGTTAATTTGGGTGAAGACTTCTCCATCCTTTGAATTGCCACCTGGAGGCAACCGTTCCTTTGAACTGCATGGGCAGCACTGGGGCAGCAGACACTTCAGCTAAGGGGCTGAACTTGGAGAGGGTGAACACAAGCTGTGGGTGAACACTAAGGACATGAGTCCAGAATTCCTGCTTTCCCTTCAGTATTTAATAGTGACCCATAAGGTTTTTCTGGCATGCTCATGTGATGCAACAGGAGTGACTGATGGACAAGGACAGGCCCCTTAGTGAGCAGTCTTTCCTTTCCCCAACACATCTGTGAGATGAGATGAGTAACAAATCTTCCCCTTCATCTGTAGAGTTCCCGCATAGATCCTCATTGAACATTTTGGTCTTTAATACCTAAGGACATTAATGGGAAAGTGTATGAAAGAAAATGGATTTAGGTGCCAAACATGTAGTCTGCACTCAATTACATATTTTATTCTCAGTTTATGCAGTTTTTAACTCTTCAAATGTCAGCATCGGCATACACCGCTGGGTGACAAACCCCCAGTAGCTGGAAATGTGCACTTATCAGGATGAAAAAGCATTTCACATTTAGCTTGCTAAGAAATGTTCATCTTCATTTCCAAGTGAGGACAAGTAAATCTAACACTTATATTTGTCACTGCCAGGCTTGATTGCAGTTATTCACACTAGCTGTTGTGGAACATAAAGAGAAGCTGCAGGTTCTAGTTAATATGCAATACATCTGCTTCCCTTTGCCATAGCTTAAACAGCCACAATCAGGAACCATGAACAGGTTTTTTTAGGGTTTTGGCCTACGTTTCAAGTCCATTAATGGACTAAGCCCCAAAAAACTGGAAACTGAACACCAAGTTATGAACCAACCCAATTAGTTTCACCTAGAATAATGCAGAAAATGAAATTCATTCTCATAATCAGTCTCCCAAAGGAAATAAAATTAGCTGAGAATCTAGACGTATTTGGGAAATATTTCAAAGTGTTCTTTGCTTGGAAAACTTTTTCTTCATAACTGATGTGGATAGATATGATACAAACATTGACAAATGTCTTTCAGACCTTTATCCTCCGCTCCCAAACATGATCTTAGCTCTACTTCCTTGTTAAAGAAACATTCTCCCATTGATTTGTACCCAGAAATTCCTTGGATAAAATGGGAATAAACAGCATAATAAAAATGCAAGCTGTGTAGTTTTTGATCTCTATGACATTAAATTTGCAACCACACTCACAGAGAAAAGCCAAATTACTGAAGACATTAACTGGGAATCTTCATGTGTGGTTTCAGGATAAGCTTCAATATGGAATATTTTATCTTTAAGATGTTAGCTATATCTTCCACCTAATCAGTACACATGACCACTATTCTTCCTTAACAATAATTTTGAGGTTTTATCTGTATAGCATAATGTTCAACAGTTAACATGAAAATGCATGCAAGACTTGTTAACATTTTCTGACAGCAAGTTAAGGTGGCCAACACGGAAAAATATCCTCATATCAGGTGCTAATTACCTTCTAGTCTTTGCTTAATGAAATGAAAGGTCCTTATACATACAAGTTTTTGATCTACTATGGATTTTGATGTTAACAAAAGACTATGGGCAATACTCTCTCAACATCTTTTAGTGGCAACTACATCATTGGTGCTTTGTCACCAACGTTATTTTAGGTTTATAACATGCAACAGGTGAAAGAAACAAAATATAATAATAATTTTTTTAAAAGCCTGGAAAAATAGTGGTAATGTCAAATGCTAAAATATTCATTGTGTGAGAATCCTGGCTAAATATTAAATCTCTGCTGGTACATCAGCGGAAGTCCTGACGTTTTCAACAAAACCAACCAAACTGCATGGCAAACAGATGCAATATAGGGCTGTTATCTAAATTGTACTGCTCAAATGCACAGTCTAGAGCTTACACTTCACAGGCACAGATAAAGGGAAATAACAATTTCATTTGACTTTCCTCCTCGTGGACACCATTCAGAACATAACAATGACAAAATATACCTTGGAAAAAATGTCTTTTTTTGCAATAATGGCTTAATAAAGATGTGAGGAAGAAATGAACAGGATCTCTTTCCCTGCTTGATGTCTCCAAGTCAATACATTTTGAGGTCGCATAGTTCCTTGTGGTACCACTGCAGCAGTCTCCATCTGTATTACCTTGTCCTTCAGAGTCTGTGTGGCAGATGGTGCCCTCCCACCTTGGGAATCTGCAGCTCGAAGCAGAGGCATAACAAGATCAAAAGTCTGCATGCAACACACTATAACGTGGATATGAGCAGCACTGAGAGAAAAGGCTGTGAAAACAACCATCCCTCATGTGTTTATAGTAATTAAAAACACATAACAGTACTTAGTTACATTATGTGAAGTGACCAATCTTCATTGTGTAATCACTTTGGAGTGTTAATTAGAAATATGGTCATTTTTTTAAAATAACTCTTTTTTTTTCAGCCTTACTTCTAATAAAAATCATCGTGGAAATGGTTGGTTCACAGTGAAAACTTTCTCATCATTAAAAAGTTTTATACACATTACGAAGAGCAGAAATATTTTCATAAGCCCTGTTCATTGAATTTCTCTAAATGCATTTAACCAAAAGAAGCAAGTTCCAGATGTGTCTCACACCATAACAAAAGCGCTTTCTAGATCTTTTTTAAATCTCACTAATTTTAATATGACAATTTATTGATTAATTGACATTGCCAAAGAGTGATTATATTTTCAGTTTAGGTCTAACAGTGTAGCAGTTCTCAGTATCAGTTCTCAGTATCTCTTCTCCACCATACCAGTCAATCAGTAAAGACTTTGATCCCATCGAAATGAAGGGTAAATCTTCCACTGCTTAGTCCAGAGATACACATTACGTATATTTTCTGAAGAAAGAAACAGAATCTGCATCTAGTCTACAGCTTCTTAAAACAAAAACTGGAAACACAATCTAAAGCATGAATTTAATCACTTGAGCACCATCTAATGACCAAACCGTAAAATGACCAAGAAGTACGCTGGCAGCTGTGTTAGAAAAGGATGAACTTTTTGACACAAGTTGGTCAAGAATTTCTGTCAGAGGTTTTAATGGAAAGGTGCTTTTTGCTGAAGTGTAAAACTCCATGAATAGCATCCATTTTGACAAAATTACTGTGGAAGTTCTTTGTGAAAACAACACCTATAAATGCTAACATTTTCTTTTCAGGGGATTTTTTTCCAACATAACAAAAGTACTTAGATGATTTAAAAGCCTTATTGTTTTTAACTCTCCTCTGAAAGAGGAGAAAAAGACTATTTCCTGAACAATTGCAAGTAAGTATCTTCATTCAATATTTCCAAGCCTTCTCTTGAACTACACTTGCAAAGGCAGTTTCAGGTATATTACTGCCAGCATAGTATTTCGCATTTATAAAGAGTCCAAGCACAAAAATAAATAAATAAATAAATAAATAAAATTACCAGTCTGTCCAAAAATCAAATTATTTAAGCATAAGGTAAAAAAAAAATCAGTGTGTCCAAAAAGCAGCTATGATGATTAGTGGGAAGTTAGCATTAAGGCTACTTATATTGGGCATGTATAAATCCTTTATGTACTTAGAAAGGTCAGTCCTAAACAAACTATTACATTGACCACCAGGAAGGACAAGGAAAAAAGCGATAGAAAGGAGGAAATAAGGAAAATAAGAAAGGGCAGAAAAGGATGTACATCAGAGGAAAAAAAAAAAGATAGAGCAGCAAAGTCATTCTGCTGAAGAAGGACAGCAAAGGAGGCACTGCCACTGAAGGTTGAATAAAGGGCACGTCATATATATTTTGGAATTTTTAGGCTACAATTGAAAACCTAAGATGTTCAACGCGCAAAAAGGCCAAACTGAGGTGCAGATGGGGTACTCAACATGGGCTAAGTGTAGAAAGATAATCTTCCTAATAGCCTTAGAGATATTCTGAAGGGTGGTTTATTTCAGATCAGGAATGAACATTTCTCAAGGTAATCTTTTGGTGCTGCTCACTTAACTGCGCTTTGATTCATGTTGTGGAGCATCTCAGAGCATACAAACTGCATTTCTTTTGGATGAACTAACTGAACAGATGCTGCAGCGCTTTGAAGTTAAAGGCATAGAAGCCTCTGGGTCTGATTCTGCAAGGGATGTATCAGCTTGGACTCCACCTCAGCAAAGGGGTGCCAGGAAATTCAGGCTTTTCAGTAGACTGTCACAGGCTCAGGAAACCCTGCAGAAACAGCCTTTCACACCACTGTCATTAGGAATCAGGCCTCCAGGCACAGCTGCACCTGGGATCTTGCTGTTGCGAAAAAGATGAGATCTAACTCCTGGAGAAGTCATCCTTAAAACATCTGGATATTTTCCAGTCAGTATTGGTGGCAGCTTTCTAAAAAAAAGACACCTGTCACATTTTTACAAAAAAAAAACCCCAACACTCCAAAAGCAAATAGTTGCAGAGCAGCTCTGGATTGCAGCTCTCGTTTGAGCCCAGTGCATCCTGGCAGGAGGCAGCATTCCCCTCGCAGCAGCCGGCTGCGATGCTGAGCTGCCTTTCCCAGCCAGGAGCTCAGCTTTATGAATGCTACTTTCACTCCAAATATTGATGGCCATCAGCCCAGCTCTCATGCCAATGCAAAAGCTGTTTTTCAGCGTGCAGGATGAAACTAGGTAAAATAAGGGCTTGATTTACAATCAGCTTTCGACCCAGCTTCACCCGCTGCATGTGTGTGGCACGCGGGGCTCGCCTCAGCAGGTGTGAGCAGCCAGGAGCACTTGCGTGGGTAGTTTGGGCAGCGAGAGAGGCCGCCCTGAAAAGCAGGTGCTAATTGATGGATGTTAGTGCAGACACTCGGGGCAGAATGGCTCAGTGTTCTGCTCTCCTGGCGTACAGCAAGTGGGAACGGGCAGCAGCCACCATCAAGCACTTCATAAAAACACCACTCCGTCCATCACGAGGGCCCTGAGACCACAACCAGCCTGGACTGAGGGGCGCTGGCTGAGCTGTGGTGGGAAGTTTGCACAGCACCTGCCTGTGTTATATCTGGCATGCGTCCCCATAGGCTGGCCCCATCCTTCATAAACAAACAACAAAGAAAGTTCATGTAGACTTTTATATTTTTTAATATATATAGGTTGTGTCCAAGGAGAAGCGAGTGCCTGGGCTAACTCTGATTTCCCACTTCTGGCTGTCTCAGCATGTCTCCTGTCTCCTTCAAGCACACAGGACTCTGCCGCTTGCCCAGCAAACCTGTCCCAGTGAGAGCAGCGGCGGGTACTGCTGCCACCAATTCAGAGGTTTCCAGCAGGAGCACACAGGGAGCCAGGCTGGCCCTGCAGCTGAGGGGTCAGGAAGGCTGGGAAGGCTGCACTGCCAGGCATGCCTAGCCAGGGCTCCTCAAGTCTTCCCTGGAGCACTCCAAATCCGACCTCAGGGCGCCAGAAAGGGACAATAATAGGGGAGAGACACATATGTGAAGATGATATCTTTCAAGATAAGGTTTTGTGTGAGATCTGTTTCTTTTCCTTTTCCTTCATTCAAACATTTTTCAAATCTCTGTCAAAAGGTGAGGGGAGGGTTTGAGATGACCTGCACAGAGGAGAGGGTTTGCATGCACTTCTGAAAGTACTGACATGCTGCAATTCAGAAGGGAGATGTCCCACTGCGAAAACTTTTCCTCCTTAACTTCAAAGCTTTCCTGGCAGTGGGAGCCCTGATTCTAAATATGACCAGTTTGCTACTGTCCAGGATAAGGGAGGTTTGGGACCACACAGGGAAAATCTCCAATGATTCTACTGCCTCCAGATTCTGGCTGACTGCTAATGCTCCTGGATAGGCTTTGCAGCTCCACTAAATGAGAGTCAGAGTGCCACAGCAGTTCCCATTGTGTCCAGGGTCCCAGCTGCTCCAGCAGATGAGTTCCCTGGGCTTACACGGGCTGGCACAGAGACAGCTCTGATGCCTCAGCACCGGGCTAACCTAGTTATTCACCATGGAGAAATGAGAACCTGGGAGGCTCTCAGACTCCACTATAGTTAATACTTGAAAAAGTTTTTGAGCAGCTCAGAAGACTGAGTTTCTCAGAAAAACTGCCCCTGACAGTTGGGTTCCATTTGCATTATATTTAGGTCTGCTTAGGCCTGAAAGCATTTTCCTAAGGCATGGAAATAGAGGGAGACTAAGTGAACAAGAAAAATGTATTTATCAGAGGTTGTGCATTAGGAACAGGGATTTGGCTATCTCAGTCAAATCTGTCGCCTAACTTAGTATTTCTGTCCAGAACACTACTAGAGAAAGTACACTAGCAAACCTACCAGCTCTACCACCCTTTCAGCATCTAATCATAAGAAAAATCAAGCCTGTTTGTCCCTCAGGCAACTCCTTGAAGAAGAAAATGAATGCTAAGAAAAAATAAAACTATCTTTTAGCTGTGCTATTAGCTTATTTAAAGCCATTGCGCGAAGCATATAATGGAGTAAAGCATCACACAGATATTTCGTGATGCAACTCTCAAAGATTCATGGAACTATTACTTCAACAATTACAAAAAAGCCATGAGAGAGTAGAAGTAAATCTTGCAGCATAATGCATGTTTTCCATGGTGGATAGCAGTCGTGTTCCTGTACATCCAGGGGTTTTGCCAGGGCTTTTTTCTCCAGGTTTCAGTTATGTTATGTACAATGTCAGGGGAGCAATATGAGAATGTCTTAGCAAGATAATCACAGGACCCATGAAGTTCAGCAGCTTGTCATTAAAAATTACAGTGATGTCTTGAAATGCTTCTAAAAATTTGATACTGTTTGTCATGACTTTTTTTCCCAGTGTATTGCAACATGAACTACACAGCAAGTAAATGAGATGGTCCCTGATGACTGCAGCTAAAAGTTTCATGTCAAAACCTGACCTGTATTTTTTGAATCTGACACAAAAAAGAAAAAAATCTAAAAGATTAAAAAAGTACTCCTACAGCAAGGAAGGGACCAAAGGCAGTGTTCAGCTGTTAAACAGCCAACTTACACAAAAGGCCAGTGTGAAAACCAAGACTAATCTCCCCATGCAGCATACATTGTATTTTCAAAAGTCAAGTGCTCAGGTCTCTACACTGCCTTGTGCATTAGAAGTATTTGTTATGTGTTGCAAAGCTAACAAGCTTAGTTAAGCAGAGGTGTGTGGTCTTTCAAAGTGTATTCCCAGGGTATAACCACCCTCCTCAAAAAACTCATTTATCACTGTGATGGTTTCACCTCATTTGAAGCCAAGTTATTGTCACCCTTAAAATGATGTACCTTGACAGGAAAAAATGAAATTCGTGTGAAAATTTATACAATCATCACACTCTGGAGTCAAAATATAGACTATCATATCAAAACCTATAGCAGATGAAAACATTTTCTGTGGATATATTTAGGTGGTATTTGCTTGTATCTTTTCTTTTCTTTTCTTTTCTTTTCTTTTCTTTTCTTTTCTTTTCTTTTCTTTTCTTTTCTTTTCTTTTCTCTTTTCTTTTTCTCTTTCCTCTTTCCTCTTTCTCTTTCTCTTTCTCTTTCTCTTTCTCTTTCTCTTTCTTTTTTTCTCTTTTTCTTTTTCTTTTTTCTTTTTCTTTTTCTTTTTCTTTTTCTTTTTCTTTTTCTTTTTCTTTTTCTTTTTCTTTTTCTTTTTCTTTTTCTTTTTCTTTTTCTTTTTCTTTTTCTTTTTCTTTTTCTTTTTCTCTTTCCTTTCCTGGAATTTCCTGGAATTTCCTTTCTGTATTTTGGTCATGTGCATGTGGAATAACACATGTCATCATGTCCTGTGGTTCACTGTCTTTAAATGGAGGTGTACATGCTTCACAGCTGCCTCAGCATGGCAGCCCAGGCTTTTAAAATGTTAAGAGAGGCTGAGAAACATGCAGATGGATTTAATAGGGAGCAACCATTCAAATGATTGGTCACTCCCTAGTGCACAGTTATATTTCAGGTGTTGTGAGTGTGCTTAGTCTTGTCCTGTCCTATTCCACAACTGAAGTTTGCACTCTGGAGTCTCTTAAATCTTTCTCTTCAATCCCCCATCCTTAAAAGTCATCAAGGAACCAGGGTGGATTAGACTAATGAAGCTCCCAATGGAGATGTTTCCAAGCTCAACCACAGTCTCCCTTAAGAAGGGCAGGTTTCAGATATGCATTTTTAAAACAGTGCAACATACACGGTGTGCCCTGAAGGAGATGTGTAGGAGCTTTTTATTTTGTTTTTGCCTTTTTGCTGTCATCCTTTGGCTCCAGGATCCGCAGAATTTATTTTGGAGGTTTTGGGTTGTTGTAATTTTGCTAGCTGGTTTGAATTCTTACATTTGTTATTTACTAAACAAGTAAAATCAATTCCAGGGAAAAAATATTGTGGTTTTACACAACTATTTTCACCTTTTACTATTTTTCAAAGCATTCTTGAAGTTCGTGTGACTTCACTGGGAACATGCCCCAAGGCATAAGCTCTCCGTGGGGCTGTACCTGTCAGAGTCAGCAAGTATTTCCTAACCTCTACAAAACTTCTGTGTTTCCCCTCATTGCGGTCTGTGTAGCTTAAAGACGAACCTTCATATCTGTATTTAGGCTTATGTTTAAGCAGCCTGAATATAATAATCTTGAAGATCTTAGTGAAGTCAGAAGAAGAATGTGGCCATGTTTAGGGGACTGGAAATGAGCCTGGGTAGGGTATGAAAGTGGCAGGTGACATCAATAATGAGAGGTAAAATATACATAGACAAAGAGGAAAAGGCTCAGGTGGGTATTAAAAAGCACAAACAAACTTTTACATAATAATGTTTCTTCTGCCTTCCTTACCAAAATATTTGTCTTTTACATGTCTTTATCTTACCCAGTCTGTTTTACTGAATTGTCAAGCACATGGAAAAAAACTAGGTCATTTTATAAAATTTGGATACTAACACAATCAGAAGAAGTAATTATGCAAGAGATGCAATGGGGGGGTGTTTTGTTTAGGGGCCGTCTCAAAAACCAAACCATTCTTCTTTGCCTAAGGTTCAGTAAAAAATAAAGTTATTTAAAAACTGCAAAGTTTATTAGCAAAAACTCTGCTGCAAATCCTGTATGTGTAATATGCAATTTTGACAGAAACAGTTTGTTTTGCTGGAATTTCATTCCAAGAAAGAGAACAGCACTTTTGACAATTTCGAAACATGCCTTGAGGCTATATTCAAAATTTAATATTTCAAATTTTCTTCTGACATAAATTTTCATTTATTTTTTCTTAGTTTATCTCATACTCATATAATATATGGTCAAAATCCTGCCCACACAAACCATAAGAATATTAAACGTTTCCATTCTGTCAAATGAAGAACCATCAATCCAAAACAAGAAGACATTTGGGAAGCCTGGTTTCTAGAAAATGTTAAATGTTCCAGGTTTTTTGCCAATTTAATACACAGCTAAATGTCAAACCCCTTAGCAAAACAAAATTCTGTTTCTATGCAACATAACCATGTAACCAAAGATCACAAAAATATAAGGCCTGGTTAGTAAAAAAACTATGTTTTTCTAAATATTGAGTTTAATACTGATAGAGGAGTCTGTTTTCAAAACTGGGCACTATTCATATTTAAAAGTCCATCCTAATCTGAATATGTGGATTTTTCTTCTTCCTTTAGTCCAATTGCTCCTCCAGCTTCTAAGACATGCACTAAACTTCTGATGTCATTAAGGAAAAAGTCCAACAAAAAAATTTCAAGATAGTTCCTTTACCATGTGATCAGATCTACTGTATTACTTTCCATGTAACAAGTAAAATGATCAGGACATATACATGCTGGATAAATGTCTGTCACAATTTTCCATCTTCCTCCTACAAACAATTTTCTCTCACAGAGAAAACATTGATGTCCCCTTGTGAACAGTCCTGATATTTACTGAGGCAGATTCAAATTGGTCCCAAACTGTTAATCCATGCAAAATTTAATTACTAAAGAACTGGAAGCAACTGTAATGAGAAACCTTAGATGTGTCTTGAAACCTCCTGATGCTGCTGGCTCTCATCAAACCTTGTATTTCCCCAGCTCCACACAAATTATACCCTTTTTTTCAGATGCCCTTTCTCTAGCCCTGTATAGATCTCACCTGGAGCTATTTTTCTTCACTAATCCCATTACTAAGAGCAAGAGATAACTTAGAGCACTAAATATGCCGAAGGTGATTTCATACATTTGATTGCACAGCAGAAGTTGTACCGGCAGGCATAGAAATATTCCACTCTGGAGAGTTGATGAAAGCCCAAAATAACCTGAAAACAGCATTGATAAGATGAAGGTTATTTGTATAATATTTACTGACACTGAATTTTAATGTTAAGCCTACGCTATACATCCTAAAATGAAGAACAGATGAACTATTGGCCATACAAGAAGGCTCTGAGACAGGAAGGGTTGATTCTACCCTTGAGAAGAAGATGAATCAAATCTGGAATGAAAGGCAGGCACGGATAGAGGAGATTACTAGGCTGTTAAATAAACAGTAAATATCAAGAGCAGTGTTGACAAAAACAGTAGAAAGTATGTTCCCCAGTCACAGACAGCAAAACACTGATCAGGGAAAGGATTTGGTGATGACTGTTGACAGACACTTAAAACCAGCAACCTGATGTCTGGTAGCAGTTTGGAAAGCAAGCAAACATGGGGAAGTGTAAACAGAGGAACAGTGCACAGATTTCAACAGATAACTGCATCCTTACAAAGGGCTGCTGTGCCCACAACAGAGCTCTGCCTGCTGCTCCGGGCAACACGTAACAGGAACCGAGGGTAGGTACAAATGAAGCAATCAAAACATGAGCTTCAGAGCAGGCCCCTGCAACTGAGAACACCACTCTGATTAAGGAAAACCCACAGTAAAGAAAAGCTCTCTGGCAAAAAGCAAATAAGGGAAAATACCAACTCGAATAGCTTCAAATTGAGGGAAATTTAAGGCAATTCAGCAGAGGCAACATGGTGTTGTCTGGTCATAACTTACAGAACATATACTGAAAATCCTTGAACTGCTTTTCTACAGAGCTGCAGCTATTCCTGTGCCTTGGAAGCACAGCATAATTTCCTGAGAGCGCATTTTGGCCTTACTGTGTGACTCACAGATATGGAATTATTCAGCATGTCAAGGGGATCACAGTGTGTTCCTTTCCTCAGAGGTGTCCCCTGCTCTCATGGAGCAGGTATGACCTTGCTGAGCAGATTTGGATACACTGTGGTGTTTGAAGCTGTGTCTTCTCAGTCATGCACCCCTAATTGCAGAATGCAGATTTTAAAATTTATGCGTATATATTGAAAGTGAAAAGCAGTACCTCAGGAGGAAACTCTGTTTCAGCTCTGTTACATGCTGGCTATGCTTATATTAATGTTGTGGTTTAGATCAGGAGAATTTTCTTTCAAGACACTCATCTAATGGCCTGGCCCTACTTACCACACGTGAGTCACATTGTGGAGCAACCTCAGGGCACACAAACTGCATTCCTTTCAGATGAAATTAAACCTTGAGACCTCTATCAAACCTCTAACTGCTCACAGGCTTTTGTTCCAGGGGTCAGAGCCTTTACTGAAGCTGAAGGAATCCCCTGAAATGAGAGCAGAATGGGTGTCAGGCCCTAAGCACCGATTCTTTTGCCCACCAGATTTGCTCCTGCTGGGCTAAAGTTGCTATAGTAGATGTAGCCTGTCTCTATTTTGTAACAGTAGCTCCTCACTGCAACTCCTGAGCACGCTTCAGTGTTTTGCCCAGCAGTTTTTTTTGTCCTGGAATGGCCCTAACTAGTTGAGCTGGTAGGTTGACCTGTGAAAGACATATCCATCCCACTGCAAGGGAACATTAGGGAAGAATTATTACCTTCATTATCTTTTCTCTTTTGCAGACAAAATAAAAAGCCCCAAATGGGGACTGACAAGAAAATATCTGTGTAAGTACTAGCCACGCAGGTCAAAGGAAACTGATAAGCCACAGAGCTTCTTTTCCTCCCAAAAATATTATTACTGTGTAAATACGAACCATGCAGATGGTTTGGCTATTTGCCAGTTCCACTTGGGTGTGAAAAGCAGCCTTCATGGTAGAAAAGCCATTTTTCTGAACCGCAAATGCTCATGGCCATGTGACAAACATCTATTTAAGATCTGGCCCAAGTAGAACCAGACATAAAAGATGAAATAGCTTCTGGGGCTCTGTGCCACCCTGAAGCTACCTTGTTTTTTAATAGTCCCTCGTAGACATGCTAGGAAACCATCTGAGACAAGTTCAACCCTTAGCTGGTAGCTACTGTCTGCCTACAAAATATGATTACTCAAAGATGTATTTTATTATGATGCACTTTCATAACTTCCTGTGCTTAAAAGAGTTTATTTTCAGCAGACTTTTTAGAGACGTTCTATCCATTAATCAAAAAGACAAAATGCCCTGGAGTGGACTGTGTTTCTCCAAAGGAGCTGTAAGAGCAGGTTATTCAAGAACTCATTTGCGGTTATAAATACTCTGAAGTGCAGAGCAGGAGTATCGGCAGTGCAGAGCACATTAGGGGCTGATGGTGCAGCTGTGTGGATATATTTCCCTTGACTTGTGTGGCATGGGGCTTAGAAAGTATAAAGGGTAGGAAGTGAGGTGGAACTGGAATTCAGAGTGATCAGGGTCTCTCTACACTGAGAGCACGGTGAAGAAACAGCTGAGTACATAAAACCTCATAAAGAAAACCAAAACAATGATATTCCCTATTGTGACTGTTTAGTCTTTCTGTAGAGACTCATGAGGTCTGGGCTATCATCTATTTTTAATATCACTTGACCTGAAAATTTATGTTACCATCTGGGGAATGTGAGGATTTCTGTGTTGCAGACTTAATATTGTCAGGGAAAGAAAGAGCGGGGGTGGCGAAGGAGGTACATTACAAAAATATTTAAACATTATTCAGCAAATGCCACTCATTACCTTTTTTTCTAAAGAGAATGAAACAAAAATATATATCTTAAATTGCAAAACTTAAGAATATAGGTTGAGATGTGAAGTCATTTTTATTATCTCAGATAATATTTGCCTTACATTTCTTTGTATTTCAAGGCATTTACTACCTTAGAAAACTAAGGTAAACCTTCCAGAGGTCTGCTGTTAATCTGTCTTTTTCATAATGAACTGGAAATACTAAATGCAAGAGGGAAAACAAAACACCATTTTAAAACTTTGTAATATTATTCATGTCAGTACAATTATAATGCTTTGTTTCTGGTGTCATCTTTGAATAGGGAGATTGGTTTTTAAATCGTGGGATTTAAGCTTCAAAATAAATAAACTTCACTTTTAATTTTTTCATCTTTAAGAATCATATGCTCATGTTTCAAAACTTCTCTGAAAACCTGACAGCCAGGAACCCTGTAATAATTGCAATTGCTGCAATATTAACAAAACAAACTATATCATTAGATCTGCAATAAAGTCACAAAAATTAGCAGCTTTTATGATAGTGAAGCAGAGCCGTACATCAGAGCAGACTAAGTGCGGGAGGGGAGGATGCTGGACGTTGTCCACTGTAAGGGCCACTCCTGGTCCGGGCGTCACCTGCAGTGGTCACCGGCCCACGAATCAGCAGGGTGCCCAGGGAGTGATCCTCACCCACTGCCATGGGTGGCATGAGTGGCCCATGCCCACCTTGATTAGTGCAGGATCCGTCCAGCGCTGGCCGCAGCCTCGCATTTGTCGGCTCCGGGTTCCTCTGGGCCTGTGTGGCCCTGCACACACTTGCCTGATTTTTTGGCAGGATGGGGGAGGAGGTGCTGTTTCAGTGCCCCTGAGATAATGTGAGGGTCGGGCTGCATCCCCCCGGTGCGATGACTGCATGACAGATCCAAAGGTGTGTGCCATGTCCTGCGATGCTGTTCAGGGCGCATAGCCTGCTGCTATTACCTCAAAAATGTGTGAGATGGAGGAAAGTAATTCTGATGCAGTCTTGTCTGTACTTCTGATTGGGAACTATCTTAAGGTGAAATATCCCCTGAATCATTTTGAGAATTTTCCTTGGTGCTGGCTCACGGAAGCATCCTAGGAAAGAGTTGCCTGTAAAAACATAGTTCTAAAAAGTCTACAATAATATCTATCTTAAATTAATGCACTGGGACACAAGAACAATATTTTTTATATTTGTCTGTTTTATATTAAGGGAAGCTTGAGCTTGAGCTTACGACCAGGGAAAAGCATATGATTTTAAAAATGTGCATTTTTGCACATTGGCTTCCATGTGTGTAACTGAAGAAAGGGATGTAGACAAGCTCACCTCCAGAATCAAGTCTAAACCAAAATTAATTCAGACTTTCTTGATAGAAATTAGAAGAGAAGCATGAAGATCATGGGCAGGAGTCAGAGAAGCACAGTCGATTTTCTACAGTCAGGTTAAGTCCTCCTCTACACACACATATCACTGAAAATCAGTTTGATTTTTAGAGCTCATGGTAGCACCCTGCAAAGATGCAAGAGATGTATTTCAGTACTTCTGGAAGTCAGAGAACATATTTAAAAGTCTGTCATTTGGAGCTAATAATTGGAAGACCAACTAACTTGAATTGTTGAACACCAAACCTTTAAAGAGTCACGAAATTATTCAGTTAGAACAGGATTACTGTACCGATTCTAAAAACAGATCACTGATATTTGAAAAATCTCAACTGAAGTTCAGCTCAGCACCTACAATTCAATTTCCTCCCTGTCTACAAACGGGCAAGTTTAAAAGTCTCATTTTCTCTGTATATAGGTTTTAATTGGCCACAAACGAATCAGAAGCTATATTGTTATCAATGGAGCCCCGTGGGGTAAGAGAGAGGCATTTTGAAACCCAAAGGGATCTTCTCCTTGGTTCTCTTTCTCAGATTCCTCCCAACTGTGGCTGCTTCCTGCCTGTCTACTCCTGTTAACCTTCAGCTTCTCTTTCTTCACAGCAGCTGGTAGGACTTAGGCATATTTTCTCCCTTTTGCTATGCCCCTTTCACCCTGCCTTTGCTGCAGCTCTAACTCTTCCACCTAGATTAAAGGGTGAGAGAGTAGTGGCAAAGTGCAGTAATTGAACAAGAGGCCATGCATTATGAAACTCTCTGCTGACATCATCTAACCATGCGAGTTAAACAGCTGATCCTCCTTATCTAAATAAATATGCTGGCTGGGAGAATGAGATCTTATTTGTTTGCAGACATTCAGTGCTCTGGAATACTGGCAAATACAGTATTAAAACAATCCCAATGCCTGGATAAAAATAAGGTTTTTAATATTTTCTTTAATCTGTAGAAGCAAATCTGTTTTGCTCAGACTGCTCTTCAGCTGCAAACACTACAAACACCTCATCTGCCACCTTCCTGTTAGTCCTAAATCTGCTTCATACAGAGCAATTCTTAGTATAATTATGTTGATGCACATCTGACTCATAAGCTGTACAGGTTCTGGAAATGTGTAGGTAGATAGTCCCAAAGAATTCAAAGAAAAATATAGTAAAAGTTCTTACTGCTCTTTTCAAATTAGGGAGTTTTTTTTACAACAGAATGTAACACCCCTGTTTACCATTTGCCCTATATTCTATGTTCCCTATTGCAAAGTAATGACACAGGACAGTACTATTTTGTTATTTCACTCATTCACAGAATGAAGACAGCTTAGAGTAGAGCTGTAATACATACAACTGTATAGCAAGTTTGAATGTCTATTTATTATTTTCCTTAACTATACTCTTACAAAATATGGCAGAAGAGTTGTCCTGTCAGCACAGGACATGCAAACCAGGTCCTCCTATTGCCTATGCCAAGGTCTCTGCCAGCACACACCAGAGGCATTATTTCTTCTTTCCACTCATAAAAAGTGAGAAGTAAAGAATAACTGCATTATCTATAGACTGAACACATCACAGCGCACTTGCAATATCAAGACACATTTCCAAAAGACCTTATTGGGAGTTATTAATGTGACTAATGTGTTTCTGTATCAGCTGTTTGTTTAACTGAGCACTGCCATTGCATTTTGCACTGGCTGCTCACTGCATACATAGATGTTCATTGTTCTGACTCCAGGCTTTGTTCCCTTCTTTCACACATTGAAAAAGTTTTCCACAAACTGAGTGTTTATGTGTTGAGTGCAGTACTCCATGGACTTTAGGGTCTAATGGAGTGTGAGACGGGGCCTGTGGTTTTTCATCTTGTTTTCAGCTGTACAAACATCATGTACTTTTCCCTTCCTTTTAGAGGCCAGTCTATGGCCTGCTAGAACACCAGCACACAGCCACATAGTTGCTGAGACTTTACAAGTCAAACTGGGAGGACCTGATGCCATTCACCTTAACACCAAACATATTGACAATGTTTATTTTTTCTGCTCCAGCCTCAGCTCTCAAATAAACATATCAGTGGCTGATTTTCAGTGCTCCTCTGAAGAAAAGCCTAAAAGAGTATCTCTCATCGTCAATAACAAGTATGAACTGCTCTCAGACTAAAAGTAGTGGTGGGGAGGAGAGGAGGCAGAGGCACATAGTGAAGGTATAAACAAAGGAAAAGATTAGTTCCTCTCTTTTAAGCCTTTGTAAAAATCGGTATTTATTTCAAGACAGTTTTTGATACAAGCAGGGTCCTTGCTTTGCTTTTACACTTTA
Organism: Cnemophilus loriae; assembly: GCA_013397755.1. NCBI lineage: Eukaryota > Metazoa > Chordata > Aves > Passeriformes > Corvidae > Cnemophilus > Cnemophilus loriae. The sequence goes on along the minus strand of VZTF01007181.1, from coordinate 847,497 downwards.
CACTTTGTGAAATCCCAAAGGGACTTGAACTAGGTTGGTTGGTACTTTGTGTATTTTTTAGCATGTGCACCTTGCCTCTGGGGAAAGCCATTCATTAAATTGCTGTTCTGGGTTGATGACATACAGATTTACTTTTCTCTTCATCAAGAAAATTTTGTAGCTGTCTAGAAAAAATTCTCTCTTTAATACAACTCCTAGATGTGCTTGAACCTTTAAATTAGCAGGGGAAAATGACTGCCAGAAGTCAGCATAGGCACAGCAGTGCAGCAATGTACAATTCTAGTTAGAAAAAGGAAAATCTAATCACAAGTCTGTACTTTTGGCACAAAGACATGTCCAAAATCTGTCATTGTTTTACAAAACAAGCAGCAGGCAATTTAAAGCATTTTTAAATGGAAATTTTTACATAGGTGTTCAGAGATAGCTTAGTGAATGCGAAGGGAGTTCACATTCTTAATTGCTAGAGAAAAAATATCCTTTTTAAGGAATACTAATTTTAGTGTTTGTCCACACCGTTTCATATCTCCAGATTCCTTCAGCAGTATCTTTCCATCCTTTCAAACATATCCATATAGTTATCATGAACGGTTAATATGGATTGCATACACAAGCCTTTTGACTGATTATGATATAGTTCTGTAATTACATGTGTAGATTGCAAATGACAAAATGCAAAAAAAGTCTGAAGTGTGCTGTTTAATAATAGTTTCTATATTCATGGTTCTCTTTTATATACATTTTTGTGGCTATGATGTGGAAGCTGTTCAGACTGATGACTGACTGTCACCACCATCTCTTCTGTCTCGATAAATATTTTCCCAAGTCTCACTAGACATATATTATAGTTCTGTCATCCTTTGTGAAACCAATTTATTCTAAAATGAATTAATTTATTTAAAAACTTAAATCTCAGTGTTATTTCTATGTGGTTCTATTAGCTAAAAAAAGAGGTCTTGAAGAAGCAGGATCACACCACACTAGACATCTGCACCAAGATAAGATTTTTTGTTCCCACAAAACCACCTAAGGATTTGGAAAATGGTGCTACCAGCCACAGAGGCAGATTTCATAGCACTGTACTGCCCTATTAAGTCAGAATTAGTGTAATTCAGACAGCCTGGTTCTACAATTCAGAAATTTTAAAAATAATTACAGCAAGTTAAAAACCTAACTGTAAAAGAAGTTCCTTCTGTGGGTCATATGTGGTGTGTATGTCAGACTGTAGATGCAGAACTGAAAAACTATTTTAACCCTTGCTTGTGGTATTTTGTCTCTTAGGTTCTTTACCTCACTAGTCATGAGAAACATGTTTTTTGGGACTGGATTTGTGGCAAGTACTTTTCAAACACTTCAGGAAGCCTAGCTTTCCTCTGCAGGGAACATAAACTGAGAATAGGCAACCAGATGATAGGCAAAACCTAAATGAATATATAAGAAAGTCTTCACACAAGAGGTCATCTTCTTTTCCTTCAGACATTTATTCTAAAAAATCTATGTAAAAGCATAAACATGTTTATCTCTCTTCCTTTTCCCATAATCTCTCTTGCTTTGTTAGTGCCTTCCCCTTCCTTTTTTCCATTTTTAAAAATAGGAAAGTTAATAATAACAATTGTATTCAGACCAAAATCTTTCAAACTCACTGAGTATTGGCATGTTGGTAATTAAGGTCTCAGCACTCCTGTTGTGACTTTTATTAAAGTCAATTTATATCTGTCAGATCTTGGCAGCCCGTGAAAATTCCCAGTGGAAATACTAGGAGCGTATTTCTCCCATCATCATTAGTTGTGTGTCATTAATTTGCTAATGTATCACAAGCATTTGATAGCCCTAGAGACTGGCACTTTCAATCCAAGGCTTCTGTAATTGGCAGGAGCTATTTAAGAGCAAACACATTTATCTAGACCCCAGGTGCACACATACAAGGCCCACTGAGCTACAGCCTTGCTTGGGGATTTACTCTCATACCAGGTGCATGTTTTTACTGTGTCTGAACTCAGGTATGTTTTGAGGATTACCACGAAATTTGTCTGGAATTTCTACCTGAATATTTTGGGGAATTTTAGGTAAGAATTCCAAAACTGGAGGTGAACTGAAAAAGGTGTAGCTGTGATACCAATACACTTCAAACAGTATTAGAAAGCTAAGCTGTCCACAGAGAAGTAAGGCAATGTTTTCCAAAAGTTCAGCTTTTTCCTGCTTCACAGAGGATCAGAGATGGAGCCTCTGTAACACCCTTCAATTGGCAGCAGTACTAAGAAAAATGATGAAATAGCTGTAAAGGTAAACTGTTTTAATCTTTCATTGAATTGTTCATCCCTAATGTTCAAAGCTGAGTGACTAAATATAGTGCTTATATGCAGCAAAAATAGTTACCGATTAACAGCACCACAGTGGTCTCTTAATTTCAGAAGGCACATACTCTGCCCTCTTCCCAGTTAAGCCCCACGCTGTGGGAAACTGATTTCACAAACTGGAACACATCTCAGCAAGACAAGTTGTAGGAGACAGATTAAGATCTTCCTCCACTACCGACCTTCAGTATAGTACGAGGTTATTTTATAATGAAAGTATCTCAAAAGGAAGATGGCATAGGAAATGACTGCTTACTGAAGCTAAGAAGGAGGCAGAGGGTTTCACTTTTCATACCCCTTTTAAATTCTTATGTATGGTGTCCTTTGGATATATTTTACTGCATCCTCATTTCCTTAACTGGGATTGAGGAGAGAAGAGAAAGTGTTTCCCAGTGTTTCTTTCTCCAGCACCTGCAAGGCCTCCTCAGCTCAAGAGCACTAAAAAGCTGAGCTGGGCTCAGGCTGTAAAGGGCCACTATGCCCATTATAGGCAGAAATCATCTGCCATTCATTACACTTCTTATTCCATGAAAGTAGCTACTAATTTCCATTCATAAGTTAAAAGTGTGCCTCATGTAAAAACTTCCTGAAGCACCTCTGCCCCTGCATTAAACTTTCTGTGCCCTAAAAAAATCAACGGCAAGTACCTGACAAAATGTTTGGATAATTCGCTTTTTCAGAAGGCAACTGTGTTACTAGCAGGGCTATCGACTTTAAAGTTAATTAAGGATTTGAGTGTCCTTTTGATTCTTGAAAAGCTCCACTCACTAGCCCCTTCCCACTGTTTTCCCCAAGGCCACTCAGAAAACAACTTTACTGGTTTTCTTCCCACTAGTTTTACATTTTCTGACTGTGGACATAATTGATTTTCAGCTCCTCTGATGCCGATGTGAATTGCTCTGTAGCTGAAAGATTTTTGAACCTGGATGGAAAGGAAGGGACCAATCCTACCCAAGGCAATATAAATCCTCATAAGTAATTCTCCTTTGCCTTCAAACCCTGCTGTGACCCACCAGTCTGCAACGACAGACCCTACTATTTTCCCAAGAAAGGGCTCATGCTCTTGGTCTGGGGTGAGTGGGGGCTGAGCAGAGAGAACTGCAGCCTGGGAGACTCTCTGGCCATCACGACCCTGGCAGTTCTGCAACAGAACTCACATCTCTGCCATGTGAGCAACGAGGTCCCACCTCCTCCACAACCCAAGTATCTGTGTAGCCACAGGACTGAGGCACAGGTGGCTTTCCCAGGCATATACGGAGCATTCTGCTAGGATAAGACGCAGAGGCCATTTGGCAGCTTTCACCCTTCTTGTGTCTCACTCCACTGCCTGTGTCTGACCTTTCACTGGTGGCTCCCTGCCACAGCTGGACTCCACCACACAGCAGAGGGCCATTATGCCAGCAGTCCTCTGACCCACAGATTCTCTCTGTCTCATTAGGAATACGTCCTTATTCCTTCTCACACTCATTTTCTTCCTGGACCACAGGAGCTTAAACCAGCACATTTTATAGAAATTCAGTTGTTATTACGACTGGCATTGAGGAGCAGCACGAGTTTCTGTTACAGCTAACTGATTTCAGTGATTTTAAAGCTTTCCTTAGGATGAAGAAAAAATAAAATTTTTTCAGTGTGAGAGCTAGCATTCAGGCACTCAAAGAGAAAAAATTTATTTTTAATTGGTGTAACACCATAATTGTGAATGGCTTCATTGCAGGCAGAAAAAAACAGAGAGTTTATTGTTTTTATGTGGTGATTTTCCTGCCCCTGCAGTTAATAGATATATTTGTTTAATAAAGGACAAGACTACTCCTTTTTTGAAAGGAAAAAAGGTTGGTAAGTTTTGCTGGAGCTGTAAAAGCAGCTATCATCCACGGGCACCTGCTACTCTTTTGCTGAAAAGTTTAACATCCATTTACTACTAAGGATTGATAGTAGGACATCCTAATGGTTATGCTGACAGTTTCTTAACTACATTTCTGGCCAAACATCTTTTTTTTATATCTTGGCCTTAACTATAATGAATCATAATTCTTACACATTGAAATACTGATTCACATCTAGCGGGTTTGTTTTGGCCAGCTTTTGGGCTTTTATAAGTACTGCAAAATCACCCTGGGTATATAACTTTCACTGTGACAATAGGAGGCTTTGACTCTGGAGAGTGCAGATCCGGCCTTATTCCACCATACCCAGTGGAGTAGCCTGAGCTGAGGGCAGCAGATATTATTAAAATTTTGAGAGGGCACTAAATTAATTTCTGATTTGGTAGACCCCCTAAGCTGAGTGCTGTTTTTGAAAGAAGTAGTCTGGGACATTATGAACAATGTGTTATACAGCAGAGCAGTTACACTATATGGCTGTTATACTTCGCATTTCATGTGAGACCACTGGGTAGAGCAAGAAGTGAACTGCATCATGTGGTTCAATGAAAAATGATCTTATAAGATATATATCTCATGTTCAGACCTATCTGAACAACTCATTTGCTCCTATAAAGAGACTGAGAAATGTAGTTGCAGTTTCAAATAACTCCTTACTCTATAATATCCCTTCATGTCTGTTTTTCACAAACCTAAAAGTATATTTGTTAAATGCAAATTACATAGGCTTTGCCTTTTACTCTCGTGTCTAATGCAGGGTCAAACATATCACTGGCACTAAAATAAACATTCATAATAATAACCAGACAGCGGGTAAAACTCTTCAGTGGGACAAACGGGCACACTTTCATCTCTTGTTATACAGGGGATGCCCTATTGCTATTCTTTAAGTCATGGCATCAAAGGAAGCCTGAAAGTCTTAGGAAGCTGCTTCATATTTCTAGATTATAATCCTCTTTGCTCCTTTGTGATTTGCTCAGAGCCCCCGAGAGAACTTCATAGGAAAACATGACTGTTTTTTTAAGCTTTTTATTAGGATATTTTGCCTATCGCATTTACATAGCCTCCTTTTATTTCTTGTCATTTGGATGTAGAAGTTTCCCTGTGCATCATTTCAACATGTAGAATTTCAAAGTAGGTTTCAAGAGCATAATTCACATCACTGATTACTATAAAGACCTGACCTTTTAACTTGCCTGTTACTTTCCATTGTCATTTACCAGTGTTTTTCAAGAGGTGTCATCATCCTTCCTTCTTGTAATTTGCCAGAAATTAAATTTAGAGATTAAACTTAGATTAAAGTTGTCTTCCCTTTACCAGAAAAAAATCATTTTAATCCTGTGTGCAGTGAAAGATTTCTTTTTTTTTAATTTCATTTTCCCTGCTTTTATTTTGAAGTTTCAGGAGGAAAAAAAATAGGATACTATCCCATTTTCAGCCACTCTCAAACTGTACAAACCCCCAACAGATGATCTCCACTCTAAGGATAATGACCATGTGTTGCAAGTTGATGTGCCAATATGCTTTGTAGTGTAAATGGCATAAATCTATGTTGTAGCTGAAGGTCATGGTATAATTGTAGCTCTGTGTTTTCTTCTTTAAAAAAAAAGTCTCAAACACACCAAACCTAGGTATTAAAGGGAAAAAAACCCAACAAAACAAAACAAACAAACTCACAAAAAACACCAGAAAACACACAAAAATTACCCACCGAGCTGAAACCTATGTTGGAAGACGCAAAAATTTTAGCTGAAAAAATCAAGTACTACTTGAAAATCAGGAAATGGCAGCTCACAGTTACCCTGCAGTGTATCAACACATGGTCACAGACTGCTTCTCCAGGAGATCCCTCCACATTCTCTAGGAGGGACTGACACACAGCAGAGCAGAGTCAGAGCTTCTCGAATAATTATACTGAAGAGCTTGATTTTACAAACATAACAGCATCCATGCCTGGATGTTTCTTCGTTACTTTGTTAGGTTATACAAGATAAAAAACAAACCCAAATGTTGTTCAAGAACACATGGCTGATGATTTGTACTGCAGGACAAAATCTGAGATGAACACTTCTCCAGTGTGGGTTAGATGCCAAAGTATTAACCCATTCAGGATCTGTCTCTGACCACCCAGTGACAGCAGAGGAATGGGAATGGTGTTGCAGATGAGCATCCAGGAAGTAGGATCAAAAGAGATGTATAAAAATAAGGCTGCATGTGTGTTGCAGATGTTACTGGAGTTTTGGGTTCCTGATCCCCTTGTTTGTTTGCTTTTAAAATATCTATGGCCTTTGTAGGGCATGAGCAAGGTGATGGTAGAGGAGATATACACAACAGTTGCACCAATTGCACCAAAACCAGTGAAATCCTGAGAATGCATTTCAGATTAACAAAGAAAACTCACAAAGTATGAGGATGAAACAAATTTAAGAGAGACAGAGATTTCTTGTTCCCTGTACAACTTCTTTAAGAAAACACTGGGTAGCCTTATCCTCCAGCTGCTGTATATCAGCAGTAGAAACCTGCAGGCAGGGAGTTATGCAAAAAAAAAATTAACTGTAGTTGCTATAAATTTGGACATTTTGAGAGAGGTTTAACTTATGTATGTTGAAAGGAAATTAAACCAGAACATTAAAATCGGTTTTCTCATCTAGAAAAAATGTGCTTTTGGGTATAAGAGCATGGATGCAGCCATTTTGAAACACACTTTGCAGTATGCTTCTTCTACACATGGTTAGGAACAGAGAAATAAGGAAAGAGTTTAATAAATATGATTATAAATACAAAGTACTGTTTCCCACCTGTCTCCCCCAAATTCAGCATGTTTCTGGGTAATACATATCAGATCCCTGTGTTTAATAGCCTAAAGTAAAACTTTGCTGACCAAGCCAAAGTGAAAAGACACATTAGAAGACTTTCTCCATTCCTCATCTATGCTCATTTTAAAGTCTGAAATCCTAGTACATTATATTATTTACCTTGAAATATTATTTAACTTGAAATACTATTCAACGATTTTGATTCAGCATCTGCAAGAAATTGTCCCTGCTGGCAAACTTAAATCTGTTAGCATCATTCATTTATTTTTCTTAGCAATGTCATGTAGAACACATATATTTGGTGGTGTGTGACAGAATTGTATCTCCTCAAATGCCCTTTATGGCCTCGTAACATTTGTGCAAGTAAGTCACGCTGGTATATATATGACTACTTCAGCATTTACTGGTTCCTGAGTACATGAAACAAACTAGTTCTAGCTTCAAACTATAGTCATTATAAATGCAAATACAGTGGGTTTGTGCTCCTATATGAATCACTAGGCAGAAATGAAGTTTTCCTACTGTTGTATCATGCCAAAGAATAAGGGAATTGATATGCAAATCTAATGACTTGTCAGACTTGATACCCAAGGTAGGTAATAGATGTATCAAAGGAAAGCACAAATCCCCCCAAAAAAGAATTAAGTTATGATAACAAACTATATTTCTGCCACAGCAATGATTTTACTAATAAACCGTCTCCTTTCTACCTTATTCAGAGCACTGCCAAGCAAAACCAGGATCTACATTAGCTTCACTTGTAGATCTGTTTTGGGAGTGGTGCTTAGTACTGCTGGCATTGATATCCCTGGTTTAGCAGTGCTGTTCCACTGCAGGACTGTGGTTTGTGCTTTGCACCACGATCAGAAAGGGCACCTCTCGCACAGGATTGTCATCTTCCATGGCCAGACTCGCCCTGCCTGGTACCTGCCCATGGCTGATTGTACTGTGGTCAGTAAAAGACAAAACAAGTTATTGGAAATTCCCTGTTAAAGAGACTCTGGTAAGAAAAACATTAACAGGAGATATGCAAATATTTCCTTTTTGAACTTAATGTGGCTGAGTCTATTGATTCCTCAGCTTGTTTCTGCTCTCCTTCTGCTTCTAATAACCATTTTCTGTGCCGTTGCAGTAAGCTTGACTGATAGTTTGTTCATCCAGGAGGGTTTCATGAATCCCTTCTACATGACAAGTTTGTTTGGTGAGCTCAGTTAATCTGAGTACAGAGTTTTCAGGAGGAAATATCAGCCTAGGACAAAGCTGCAGGCAAACACTTAACCATAGATTTAAATCCCATTCAGCAAAACACTAAGCCTATTTCTTTTGATGGAATGTTACCACATTTTTAGAAGTTCATGAGACTTTTCTTTCTGAATAGGTACATATTCTATAAGTTATGATCATTTAAATTTTGGAATTGCATGTTTAAATCCCCAAAATAAAAGGAGGGAGTGGGTGAAAGACAAGTTAGTTTTTGTCGACTCTTTCTTTTTAGCTTGAATCCAGTAGTTTAACATCAGTCACTCCAGAAAAATCTCCCTTAGATCGTTTCACAAGAAATCTACTAAACTGAGCCATGACTGAATTTTCATTGTAAAATGAAAAGAGAAATCTTAGCAAAGGTAAGAAAGAAACAGTATCGAGATGGTATATCTATTTGAGTCAAAGCAACATTTCTCAGGACAAGCTAAGGGGATTTATTTAGCTTGTCCAGCTGACAGACAAAAGTGCAGCACTGCAGCAATTTCTATGTATTTCTTTCTTTTTTTGATTTACAGTATAAATCACATAAATTATGCTTTGCCAGATATCAAACATCATGTCGTACAGACAGCCCTTAGCTGAGGAAAACTGGCATCCGCTTGTCCGACTCCACAAGTAAGAGAAAGTATAAATAAAGCATAAATGATTAATTTAACCTTCCCTCCCTGCCTCCCGTTAACAGCTCAAGGACCCACAGCACACTGTGCTCCTGTGATGTACCAGTGCGGTAGAGCCTTCAAGACTGTGGCTAACCCCTTTCCAAGTACAAACACCTGTAAAAACAAAATTAGCCCTGCCAATATGTCTAAGAAGAAATGCTTTCCAGTAGGTTATAGATATAATATTCACCCCATTCAGGGGAATCCAAACAAAACACAAATGTCTTATTGGGGCAAGAGGATATTAAGAATAATAGACAGATTATATGATAGTTTATTGAAGGCAAAGGAAGAGACATTAGTCATAGTTTTGTTATAAAATGAGACTTAATCAAAGAGGAATGGGTTAGAGGTCATGTGTTCTATTTGTGCTATTATTATTTTTAAATCATTGAGACTTCCATGAGTGGCAAAAGAAATGATCCTGAACAGTAAAAAACAAGCCAGACCTCACTGGAGCACTTCAAGATGAGCCAAGAGAATCCACTGCACGAGCCCTACTGGCTGTATGCTAATCTTCTTTTTATGTCTTTTTAACAAGGGGTGATTGGGATCTAAGATCACCTTTGCCAGAGAAGTTTGTCTCAACAAACCACTAAGCTGTCTGTGGTATTCTTAGTGACGTGCAGCAACCTGAGCAGGATATAACTTATCACAGAAACAACACTGTTCTTTTATGCTGCTCCTTTTCATTTCATTATAAATTATTTAAGTCAAACAATATAACTCTAATATTTGTGTTCTTCTTTTATTCTAAATTTTTATGCATATTAACTTCCAGATACCTGGTTTTATGCTGAATGGCTAGGGAGTGAGGCTCAAGCCATTCCCTAACATTGAACATTATGTGATTTACTGTAATTACTGTGCATTTACATGGACAATAAATTTTAAAAATTGCAACCATAACTGCACCTATATATTTTGTATGCAGAAATAAAGTTTAGCATGTTTAGGCCTTAGAGATATAGGTCATGATAAAATTTGCAATATGTTTGTTTATAGAGGAAAAGTTGCCTCCTTCAATAACAGAATTGGAATTTTATTTTAAATCTAAGCCCATACATAAATTTACAGCAGAAAATTGTTTAGAGCATTCAGATGAACTTAGGATATAATGCTCTTGAAAATGGCTCTAACACTTAGAAGAAAAAAAACCCTTTTTTTCCTTTTGCACTAATGAAGCCTCAATGACTTAAATGCAAGAATTTTACAAAGATCCCAAAATATCTGGTACACATCAATTTTCATATCAAAAGTAAATTTAAAGAGCAAATAGGTCCTTGTATACAGTGAAAAAACATCTTGACATTTACCTTTACTCCTTGCCCATGTACCTTTTCCCTCTAACATTCTAAAAATATCTGCATAACTTAAAATGTATTTTATTCTGCGTAGACAACTTCCACGGCTAAATATCTTGGAAGGAAGAATGTTTCTGCTACTCTGCAGTCTATATTTTTACTTTCCTAGTTCTTATACTCTTATTACAAACTACTTTCCAACGTAAGTGTAGCGTACTTTCCTGTCAGTCATTTTAATTTATCCAGGCTCTTTTTGCTGCCCCCACTTTTTCTGCTGGCTAATTACTGTATTGCGAAAAATGAGGATTATTTAGTTGATTCATTTTGGAGTCATATTCTTTGCTGTCTTACTTTTCTTTCTACTCAAGATCAAAGTTTTTCAAGCTGCCTGCTCTTATCTGACACAGACTGAAATAATGAGGCAGCTGAGTGCCACAAGGCACAAATCACCTATAAAGGAGCTCCTGGATCACTTCACAGGCAGGAGGTGCCTGGGTTCCTCCAGTCTGTTCTGTCTTCTGTGGAGCACCACTGGTCTCAGCCAAGGTTTTCTTTGCCCACTGCACCAACTCAGCAGCACTTAGAACTCCATTTTTTCTTCAAGACTCATCTAAGCCAGAGCCTTTCTCTGTGGCAGCACTGCTGTATCATGATAGATTTTCTGTTTTGTTCACTGTTGCAAAAGTTTTGGGTTTCAGCTAAGGAGGCAAGAAACAAGTTCAAAATTCTGTCACATTTGAGAGGATCTGACCTAACTTTGTTCCTTCTTTAATGATCCAAATCTATAGCCATAGAACCATTTAGGCTGGAAAAGACCTTTAAAATCATTGGGTCCAACAATTAACCTGACACTGCCAACTCCACCATTGAACTCTAAGCACCACATTTAGACAAAATGATCTAGTTAAAATGGTAAGAACTATACTTATGAAATATCTTTGCTTTAAGAACTTGAAGTCTAGTATCTCCTAAGGTAATAAAATAAAGTACCATGCATATAATTTTTTAAAATTTTCACAATAATCCTTCGACAGCAGAGGCATATGCATACATTCTTATACACCTACATAGATTGTAGGTATTTATAAGAAAAAGATATGAAAATAGTGTAGAATCGGAAAAGAGAAAAAAGAAAATAAAAGAAGGGCTTTTGAGGCAGGCAGGGACAGAAGATATTCATAAGGACTAATGGGGCTCATAAGGACTTTGCCTTTTGGAAGGACGAATATTAAAAGCAAAACCAAACAAACTACTCAGAAAAAGTCTTTTGCCTTGGGATCTTTGTCTCTTTAAATTATTATGTGTGTAGAGTATTTTATTTGTGGTTTTATGAATATGTGCATTATTTATAGACCATACATGCCAGTCTGGGTACCGATATCTCAGGGCATTTATTGGCAGTGTGTGGGTAATACCGATGAAGGCCTGTTGACCTCCTGTGTGAAGTCTGTCTGAGTTCACAGCTGTGACTGGGAAATCCTTTGAGAAACTTTTGCATCCTTATGGGCAGCATCTCCCATTCTCTTATTTCTATAATTGCTTCCCTACCACTCAAATGAATCTAAGGAATTAGAGTTCAAAGAGTTGTATAGATACAAATGCTTTTTCTCAGTCTTCCAGGTAATTGTTTTGTCATTCATTTGGTCAATCAGCCTTTAGGAACTGGTTTTCTAGCTTGAGGGTACGGCTCTTTACCTCTGCAGCTCTGATAAGCACTAGCAAAAGCGCTCATAATCCACATCAAGCATGAGGTTTGTACCTGCACTTCTGTGCTGTCCCTTTCCTGCTTTCATCAGTTGCAGTCGGATTATCCCTGCACTGTACACGTTTTTTCTGCTCTTCACTTCATTATGACTTCGATATTTTTTAAAATTTATTCCCCCAACTGGTACTTTAAGTTGTCCTTCATACAGGGGATGTTAGTGAGGCAAGAAAGCCTCTGACAGATATTTATTTCCCCAAGCCACAGATTATCAGGAGGGGAGAGGAACTATTTAGCCTGTTACCAGGAGGAAGAGCATTTGGAAACAGCTAGAAGTTTCCTTTGGTTTGTCACCAGCTCCAGCGTTTGAAGATGTAACACACCTCTGAGTGTATTCACCTCTGTCCTGTGGGGACCAGCTGAAGTGTTTCCTGTCAGGGTCCAGTATCAATAGCACCCTGAGGGGTCTCAGTGACCCCTATAGCCTGTGCTCAAGTGGACAAGCAGCCAGATGGTCACACATTTCTGCATTCTTTCACTGTGTTTTTCCAGCATTAGATATACATGGCATCATCTTTATTTTGCAGATCTAAAGGGAACAAAGCCCTTGAATAGTAACTTACATGGCAGAAATCAACATGGTGAATCTGAAAAAAATTAAATTGATTATCAAGGGGAAGAAAAATCTGGAAAGGTTTCAGGGATTTTTCTGGGGTTTAAACTCTCGTAAACAATAAGCACATAACATGCTTGAAACCATTATCTTCACAGGGATAGAAATATTCACATTTATATGGTAGGCACTCAGAATAGTCATCTTAGAGTGAGCAATCAGTATAATCCTAATAATTTAAAAACAAAATAAGTGCTATATTCTGGAGTTCTTCAACATACCCACTATTTGTTAAACAAGCTTGAATTTTGAAGACAAACTGTGAACTTCACTTAATGACTCATAGGTCTTCAAAAGATTGAAATGCCAAAAGGAAAAAAAAGAGAGGAGAGGAGAGGAGAGGAGAGGAGAGGAGAGGAGAGACACCGTCTACAGGCCATATCTTTGCTTTATGGACTGCAGGCTACCATGATTAACCCTTCAGAAAATACAGTAGATTTCCAAGTGCTTACGGAGAGCGGACCAGGCATACTCTGGTGCTGGTCAGATGATAAGCAGTTAATCTCATAACCTCAGCCCCATAGCAGTGCTGTTCAAAAATATGGAAAAGCATATGCAGCTCTAAGTGCTGCAAGTTCTGGCTGCATGGAAGATGACAGATTTATGGTGTCTTATATTTGAGTAAGAGGAATAGATGCAGAAAAAACAGTTTAGGATCCTCAGACTAGCCAATGGTCTATGAAACAAGTATATAGCAGTATTTAACAGAAGGTAGTTTTTAATTACAATGTATAAAAATGTCAGCATGTGTTGCTGAGAAAGAAAATCATACAGTTATCTGCTCTCTCCCATGACCGATTGTATACACAAAATCCACCCAAAACCGACTCATGGGTAGATCCACTGGAGAACTTCACAGAGACCCCACATGGCTGAGCTCTAGAATTGCCTAAACCAATTTCCCTACAGTATCTGGAACCAGCTTTTGAGTCTTGGATTTGTCTATCTGAGAACTGCAGATATTTAAGAAATAATTAACCATGTTTAGTTTTCAATTTTTCAAGCAATGTTGCTCGTTTCTTCCCAAGGAAGATTCAGTTTAATCAGATATTGCTTAACGTCTCCTAATGACCAGACATTTCCAGTGCCAAGGTCTACAACAAGAGGACAGATTGTAGTTTAACTTGTTCACTCTTGTCTAACCCTTAATTCATAAATAGTCAAAAGCCTGAAAAAATATTTGTAAAACTATGTCTAATAAAAGATATTTGCAATTTCTCCTTTTCATGTCATGTTACACTCACTCAGCCTTTGCTCACAACCGTTGAATGTATTTTATTAGTTGGAGGTGTGCCTGCATATTGGTTTTGGAGGGTCTGAAAAGCTCCGCTAAAACCCTGGCATAGCACATTTGCCAAATATTAAAGATTCATTACAAAGTTGAAGATATCCAAGCTTGAGACATTTTTCTCCTTTTTTTGTCATCATCTGTGGGCTCCTTTCATCTCCTTCCTCCTCCTCTGTGCTTCTCTACTCCTTTAATCTCTCCCCTGCTCTTCCTTTCCCCATCAGAACAGGAATGTGTGAACATTTATCTGTGTCTTCGTTAACATGAACATTCTTCCACGCTCTCTCCAACCATTTCCTACCTCTTCATGAACAAAAGAAACCCTCAGAAATTAGCTCACCTCATTTTCTCTCAAAATCTTCTCAGCATAAAATTCAGAGCTGAATAAAACTCAGCATTCTGAACACTGCATAGGGCCCAAGGTTCAGAAGTGCAACAGCTTTCTAAATGAAATGGAGAACTGGAGAGAAATAAGTTAAAAGGACACAACAAACCTTCCTGCTTTGGCACAGCCCCTCCTTGACCTGGCTGTCTGGTATTTGTAAATGTTTTCAATCAATTCCACTTTTTATCATGACCGCCCATATTACCTAGCTCCAATTTTGCTCTGAGCAGCAGTACATCTGTGCACCACAGCATGCTGAGGCCCGAATATCTCTAATTAGGAACTTAACACCTCTAAAACGTTCCATATGGGCTCATCACAATTAGAACTTGCTGCTATTTCCACCACGGCTGCGTTTGGCTGAGATGGCTTCATTGCGTGACCTGTGACTTCCAGGTGCCTGTCTTGGTTTTCAGCTTCCTCATGCTCCTGAGTGCTTCTTATAACATGATTATGCCTCTCTCTGCCCCTTCTAGTCTGTTCAGAAATGTTTCAAAGCAGAATATTTTCTCTTCAGTGGCTCGAACAACAACTGAAACGGAAAAAGTGTGACTTCGATTATGGATATATCTATATATATATCCATATATACAGATATATATATATATAGACATATAGATATATATAATGAAAAATAGAGACCGGATATACACAGTAGTTACGGCAGAAGGTGCTTCTGTTCCTGTGCCATTCCGCACGTGTCCCTCTAGCCACGGCACGCTCCTCCCGCAGCTGCCCAGCGGTTCCAGGGAGGTGTCCCGCCCGCAGCCCGAGCCACAGCTCCTGGATTCGCCCGTCCTGGGGGGCTGCAAAGCCGCCAAGCAGGGCTGCCTGCAGGTCTCTGGGAAAGCTGGCTGCACATCCTGATTCTGCGACAGAAACTTGGGAAAGCTTGCCTGCTTGCGGGTGACCACTAGAGGGAAATGTTGCTCTGTTAACGAGACTACTTTAAAGGAATTTTACTGCGTTTTTATCTTTATTGTTACTATTATTTTTTTTAGAGGAAATATGTGAAAGGTATGCTCTACCTTTTAATAACTTGTTCACTGCTTTTTACAAGACAACAATTTGGACTTAAATATTAATTTTCTTAAAACAGAGTTATATATTTAACACAGTCCAATTAGAGTGAAACGAGCTAAGCTTACTGTCCTAAGTGCATGAATCTGTCCTTTCCCTCTAGTTAATGACTGAACACCTTTTGCTATCTGATTCGTTTTTCTTGCTGAAGGTTTACAAAAGGAATACAGTTTCAGTTTCCACTCTCTTCTGAATACAAAGGTCGAAACCTACGAAATACACTTCTTTCTCGTTTTCTCAGGTGAAAGTGCTGTGGTCCCAGACTGAGAAAATTTCCATTAATTAAGTTACAGTTTTTTTGATTCAGGACTACAGCCCTTGTCTCTAAGTCATTAAGTAATTCATTGAATTATACTGCAATGATAAATCATACTGTGATGTTCCAGTGTATACAGTCATTAAGCACTTTGGAGTGCGTGACTTCCTGATATGATGTGTCTGCATTTTTAAATAAACACATGCCTATATTCTCCTGTTGCTTGTGTACTGCAAGCACCTCCTGTTTGAGTGCCCAGCATAGTGACATGAATTGGCTAAACTCTAACAAACAGCATAGTCAGCAATAAAATGTCCAGAGAAAAGCAATAAAATCAGGCATCCCCAAAAAAGTTGAAGATAGTAACAAAAGAGTTTATTCACATGAAACACGAAATGCAATCAGGAGACTGTATTGCAGTGTCTATATAATTATTTTTTGTTAAGTGCAACTGCTGAGAGTCAAGTATGTGGTAATACTTCGGACTTTTTGAAAAGTATGATTTGAAAATTATTCA
Organism: Cnemophilus loriae; assembly: GCA_013397755.1. Classification (NCBI taxonomy): domain Eukaryota; kingdom Metazoa; phylum Chordata; class Aves; order Passeriformes; family Corvidae; genus Cnemophilus; species Cnemophilus loriae. Next base: position 831,323 of record VZTF01007181.1, on the reverse strand, counting down.
AGGTGTTTCATAATGAGAAGTAGTTTTTAAAAACAAAATATTATTCTTAAAACAACATGTTCACATGTATTGAATTGCTTGAATCATGACAAAAAGAACAAGTCAACATAACACAGGGGTGGATTAATTTCAAAGAACTTGTGGTTTATTGTTGGGGGGATTAATACTTATACGTTAATTTTTTTTTTTTTAGTTTGATCTTTAAAATAAAAATTTGTGTTTATTATTTTTTTGGGTTTTTTTCAACTCTGTAAGGTATTCATATATTTTCTCATCTCACTCAGACAGCAGCCCTAAATCATCCTTCCACAAACTATTTCTGAGCTTGCCTAATGCTACAATAAAGCCGTCCTAGTTATGTTATGCCAAGCTACTGCCAGGTATAATAAGAAGTTTTGGATGTAACATCCACATCTTATGAAAGCCCAGATTTTGTTTGTTGCAGTATTTTGTGCCAGATTCATCCAAGATGCAACTGAATAAAATTTATGACACTTGGTGTTTACCATCACTAAGCAAATATTACAACAGACAGTAGTAAGTGTTGATCACTCAGTAACAACTAGTGCTAGATGATGGAAGCTGTTAATTATTGGTTGTAATGAAAGAAAGTGAAGGAATTTTTTTTTTCCAGATGATGAATAGTTCATCTTTGTTATTGGTTCAATACACATTCAAAGCAACAAGCACATGAAATTTCCATCGCTGCTCACCTTTAAAATATTACTCCTGATTTCTATGATAAATACTTCAGTTTTAAGAATATGCAGGATTAGCCAGTCTTCTAGAAGAGATGGAGTGAAAAGGTAAATGTTAGCACAGGAGCTCACCCCATCGATCAAAATTGCTTTTTGGATGGTGCCTCCTCTACTACCCTGTGTGAGCCCCTGCCTTGCTTCCATCAGGCTGCCAGGTCCAGGGGACAGTCAGACCACACTGGTCCTTTTAAAAAGACAAAGTAAATCTCTTCTGCAGCATATTTGAGAAGTGTCAATACCTTGATTTTCATAGGCTTATTATCCACATTGCAGGTAGTTTCTGGAGAAAATCATACCAAAATAAGTGGCTCCATCACAGTGGGGGAGTTTGGTCTTTCATTTCCTGAGTTTGGATCTTAAATGCTTTTAGGCACTTACATACCCTGGAGACACTTTTTACACTGTTCTGATGGGCACAGCACAAACACTAAAATCGACAAACAGATTAAAAAGCAGTACTCCTAGTGTGTGTTATTTAAACTGCTATAAGGATAAAAACTTCAATTTGTTCCACAACAAAACTAAAGTGTTGCTAATCTTTTCTTCTGATCAGTGTCATTTATTGCTTGTATTGGTCTGGTGTATTAACATCTCTGCTAAAAAGAAAGCATAATTTTAAGTGCAAATTTGGTAAAGATTGTTTCTGATCTAAAGCTCAGCTATAGAGAGTGTACTTTTTGCAGCATGAAATCTAAATGTAGAAAATTATATTTAACAATTTCTGTGAATAAAGTCATCTAACAATCTCTGTACAGCTGAGAACTCTGGACCACAGGATGAATTTTGCTTATTCTTGGAACAGAAATAAGTCAACAAATTATTACTTGATGCACAAGTTAAATCTGATAAACCACCAAATAGCAATAATGAGGGTGGGGGGGAAGTGACTCTTGCAGTTCATATAGGTAGTGTGACACAATATGAACTATCAGAAGCTGATGTGTTCAACTGTGTTCAAACTTTCAGCCAGGCTATTCCTTCCTACACATAATTCAGGTGAACACTTCAAAATGTTTGTGTTAACACTCTAATTCAAAAAGACCTTTCTATGACAGGTTGACCCAGACAGTCCATCAAGTCACTTATGGTTTGGTCTCCATTAAGTCCATACCTGCATAAGCAGAAGAGATCACATTTTAATTATTGTTGCAAATTAAGTTAAACAACACAAAATAGGTTGCAAATAGGTTCTTTCTACAAGAAAATATTTTAAAAAATGGGGGGGGGAGAGGTTTTTTCTGACTTGGTATATTTAAGATAACAAAAATGCATTATGCGCAGCATTAAATTATGCTACCTCTTTCCTATTGAGGATTCTCAAATTGTTTGATCCATGCAATTAAATTATTATCAATCCAATTCAGTTGAATTATTTTCCTGCAAGACAGCCATCCTTGTCTAAATGCCTGGTGTTAGATAACTGGAAATAAACTGAAAGTAATATTATTGAAATGAATATTTGGCTATGTTTTCAGTGGGCTGTTCATATGAGAAAAATCCCACATTTTTCATTTTAGCTGTAAAACAAGCTACTCCCAGCTCTTTTCCCTGGACATTGCAAAGCAACCACGTAGAACATGCTCCGAGACTAACAACTTTCTTCCATATATGGGTAACATTTTAATTTTCCCTAGACCGTATTTGAAGTCTTGTTATAAAATGTGTAGGGATCGAAATCCATCCTTCTGAGCCAAAACATTAAGAGCCAAGTGTTTTAAAACCTAAGATGACCAAATGCCAGGCAGATTACGCACCTAAAGTTCCATGCAGATGTACTCCACAGGCAACATTTAAACTCTGTTTGGATATGTCTGAGAGGTCGGAAGGAAATCTTTTGCCTGGAAGGAGAAACATGCAGAGTGCACCTACCTTCTGTATATCCATTCATAAGCTCTGTGTCTGGATATAGAGAAATAGGAATACATAAATCAATTATAGAGTCTAGTAGAAAAAAAAAACCAACCCTGCCTTAATTTCTCAAACCAAGGAGAAAAGCTAGCATCTCGTGTTATTTCCATCTTCTCAATGAAAAACACTGTAGTGTAGATTACATAGGTACTAAAGCATAGTTTATACATAGGAGGAGCTGAAAAATTCAGCAATAGCACAGATGACTACAAAAGAGGCCTTCCTTTCATAACAACACAAAATAGTATTAATTCACTTCAAGTTAGAGAGCTCACATTTGGGTTAAGTCAGTTTGTGTGGCAGATGGTATACTCATGAAGGTGTATTCACAGGGGTGAAAGACATATCCAATTCAAAATGAGTTGTAATGCTCTGTGATGGCTGGACTTCATTCAAAATAGACATTTCTCAAACACATATTCTTTAAATTAAACATTGTCTGTGTAAGTACAATAGTTTCCAGAAGATTTGTCTCAGATGTACTGAACAGACACCCTGAATGAATTAAATGCATACCCATTAAGGAACTCAGGGATGGCATAATGTGATCCTAGTGCTTCAAGGATGGACTTCCCATGCCTTTATACAGATCTGTTGGGGTGGAGAAACTAATCTAAAATCTCTGGAAAAAAGGGAGTTACGATCAGCAAACATCATGGTCCTTGGACAGAAGACTGTTCCAACTCATCTAGGAAGCGTTGAAAGTGACACCAGCATTCTTCACTTGAAAACTTCCAGCTTCAAGTTTCTTCATTTCACTAGGATTAGAAGACTGAGCTTTCTCCTAATTTCAGTCCCTGCATGAAATTTGTTTCAGGTAATTTGTTTCAGAAGTTAAGAACAGGATCAGAGAGGTGACTATTGTGTCCCAGCTCCTGAGTGAGGACTTCTAAGGGCATTATCTATTAATGATATAAATAAAGCTTATGCATTGCATTGGAAATCAGACATTTCTTTTCCTTGCACCCAAAATATTGCAGTGATAACTGAAATACCGTCAATGTAACAAAAAGATGTCTCTCCCACAACATGGCAGCTGGTCAAGAAGCACAGGTGCTGAGAAGACTGGCTAAAGAATTAAGCAAAAAAAGTTTATAGCTGCAGGAAACCCTCATTATGAAGGCTCTAGAGCTGTCAGCCAAAGCACAATTCAACTTACAAATGCAACTTGACAAAGAGAAAAGACATTTCCTCTGAGTTGTGCTGAGCTTGGGACAAAGCAGTCATACTGCAGTGACCCTTATGAACATACTTTTGACAGAAATTTCAGGTTCCTTCTTCCTGTTCCCGTGGACCAAGAGCTCCTGAAGGAAACATTTGTCCAACCTTTCTGCTCTCAAAGAAATTGATAATACCAGATCTAAATAACCTTTCCCTTTCTTAGTATTTATGAATCAGAAATGTATGTTTGCATTTCTCCACTTCTGTTACACTTTAATATCTATGGGACAATAAATATTCAATTAGAGACTACCATATTGCATCTAATCTCTCCATTTTGACAATTCATAGAGTGAGACAGAAGTATTAAGAGCTTATTTGTGCCAGTCAGTCCTCTCCACCATTTATTTTCCTGCCTTCCAACAAACCGTATCTCTGGATTTTACCAGGCACCAATTTCTAGATGGTTCAATGCCTACACCAGGAACAGATAATCCCCTCTTTCATAATGCTCTAACCCCTTTTTGAGCTCTCTTATGCTCTTGACCACTATAATGTCATGCGGCTGATTATTCTCCTGTGTGAAAAGGACACTTTTCCCTGGTTTAAGACTTTGGATTTAAAAATCGTACTTCTCCTGCAATTCTGCTGAACTCTATCGTATTTCTCCATTGCTGTACCTTACAGATGAGAGATATGGAAGTAATTCCATATGGATGTTATACTGAATTGACTATACTTTACCATCATCAAAAACAGTACCTTATAATATACGCACTTTTTTAGTGGTGATTGAGCCAAAGCAAACTTGCTGATTTTCAGATTTCTGCATGAGCTTCTAGGACCAGCAATTTAAAAAGACATCTTTGAACATATTCAATAAGTAGAATCAAGATAAAACAAGTGTGACACTATAATCTCAGTTTTACAAAGTATATACTACAGCTTAATTTTAAATATAGGGTTATGGCAAAATTTTTAAAAGTGAAAAAGCATTTTAGGAGCAAAATTCCCAGTGACTTTCAGCGAATGTATGATCCAAAATCACCCAGACACCTTTGAATAACTCACACATAGGCCCTCAAACTTGTAGTATAAAACGTTTAGGACCTTTTCAGCTGCAGGAAATTCTTCACCTCTTCTCCTAAAAATAGACTTGTGAAGGAGGAGCTTTGCTCCAATAGAGTCTTCTAAAACATGTCTAAAGTTAATATATATTTACAAGAATGTTCAGAGAATCAAGAGGTCTACTTCACATGTTCCATTATTTGCTTATTAGTGTTAACTGTCAATGAACATTATATTAATCTCTTTCTCTGTGTATACATATGTATACGAAATATATAATTCACATGAATATTCCATAAAATCTGCAGTTTTTCCATTTTATCAAAATAGTCTTCTCAGGGATTTATGGCCATTGGGAATATAAGCATATCCCTAACATTGTCCATCTGTCCCTGTAAAACAGCACAGGCAGAGGGCCAAATATGGTTTTTGGAGCAAAGATTTGTTCTCCTCAAAATGTTTCTGGAGACCCATTGTAACTATGAACCCCCAAAATGAAATCTGCCCTTGAAGCTCCAGGGAGGCACACAGCTGGTAACACATTTTACATTGCCTGAGCACCTTCACCTGAGTATGCTCAGCAATTTGCTGGTCTGCAGTAGTGAGGACAGGCATGTGGGACTTCATGATGCTCACAGAGAATTTGCCTTGCTCGATTGGACACTGCACTTCCTGATCGGTATAAAGAGCACCACTGAAGTTTCTGTTAGTTATGACTATTGACAAAATGCAGTTAAAATGAAGAAATCCAGTGATCCACATAACTGACTTTAAGTTGATATGTGTAACATACAAGGAACATAAGAATACTGACATCATTTCCTGGGATACCTCTTGTGGGCTGTCAAGAGAGAAGTCACATAAAAAAACGAGCCATGTTAATTTTGGTCAGAGCCAAGCTTGGGATGACCCACAAAAGCAAAGTCGTCATGTTGCTTTCTTTCAAAAGGTACCTCTGGGCTTTTATGTGATGACATTTAAATTCCGTTGACATCCTAGCAGAAGCACTCTAATTTTTACAACACGCTGAGTGGCAGCAGTTGTGGTGACCACTCACTGCTTTGTGTTCCCAGGACAGTTTGCACTAAGGTGGCTGTGCAGCGCAAGCAGCAATGGGTAATGCTCTGTGTCTTAGAGCAGGCACAGACAGAAGACCCTGCATTGTCATTTGATCTCAAGGAATGCAGACCATTCCAGGAGAGGAGCTCATGAAAGCTGCATAAAATTGTGCCACAACTGACCAAAACGCTGGATAGGTCTGAAGCAGTCTCTCTTGTGACACTGCTTTCTCACACTATCTCACAGACAGCCGTACCCTGTCAGCAATAAGATCTGCTGCGTGTTTCAAATCATAACACTTAACCATTGTGAAAGTGTAAGCTAGCTGCAGACATCTGACTATCCGCTCAGACAAACAAAACAGCACTTCAGCGATCTGCTGAGCTGTGCTGATTAGTTGCAAACCTTTTTGTTTTAACCTTTCAAATAATTCTTCTACAAACTACCGTGAGCAACTTCCTCTCAAATCATGTTTTCAGCACGTCACTCTCATGGCATTCACCGACATCAGTAAAATTATCTTCTCTGCAGTAACTAAGGATATCAAGGATTAAAAGAGAGAGAAAATTGCAAGAACTAGATAGATAAATATGGAACAAAAAGTTTCTATCCACACATCTTGCCAGCAAGAAATAAAGATATTTACTTTGGGTGAAATCCCACTGGGGATCATCACATCCCACTTACACCTGGCTTTTGCTATCTCTACTCTTCAGGAAGACGCCTCAGTGCCACAAGACACACAACAGCACAACCCACAGTACTTACTGCTAAATGAGCTGGGACTGGAATTAAAAGCAGAAGAAACCAAATTGTCATGAGGTATGATTAGTGCGTTCTAGCCTCAATTATTGGTGGAAGTACAATGTAGAAGCTGCAGAGGAAAGTGCTGATGTCTTCTGCACTATTTTTAAACTAGATCTTTCTGGTAGCTGACACTAGGCAAAATGTCCCTCAAAGAATCGGGGCCTGGGAAACCGTACCTGGACATGGTCATACCAGTAAATGGCAACTTCCATCCACCTGCCTAGAATCCATAATAAAAATACGTGGTAGATAACTTTTCTTCAATGCTTTCAAACCTACAGGGGGTTCTGCAAAGGTAAAAATCTCCAGAGGAAAGATTGATGCTAGAAGTATGAATCCTTATGTTCACTGAAAAACCTGAAATTTTTCCAAATGTTCCTGTACCTTGAATGGACACAATCCATGTACTTCTAGCACGTACTTTCTATTTAAGGCTGCAGTTCTGTAACTTAGTGAAACAAGTCTGCAATTGAAGCATGCTGGTGGCTCTACAGAAGTCAGTGGGCCGCACAGTTACACTGAATTAGATGTACCTTGTTAAACAGGCTGCTGAATGGGCTGAAGACATGAATAATAACTGATCTTTCAGAGGCATTTCATTGCAACAATCAGCTTGAGCAGCAGCCATGGCTCATGGCTCTACAGCAATATAAACTCAAACAGTGAGCAAGAAATGAGCCCCAAATATCTGGGTCAGCATTGAACAACGTAGTTTCAGATACTGTAACAGAGACTTTTATTTTCATTATTACTATTGTATTTTGTGATATTAAGTTATTTTGGTTTCCTAAACATATGAGGTATGTGTGGTATTGCTGCTGCTGGGCTCCTTCTAGCAACATTTGAAAGCAACAGCCATGTAAATACATCAGAGAGGTTCTCTCCTTCAAGCTTTCCAGTTCCTGAAAGTTTTGTTAAAATAAGCTTCTGAATAGAAGAGAGAGGGTATTGATCCCACTCACACAGCGCAATGTTATCCTCTCCATTTGCTAGACACCAGTGAATCCGCACGGGATCTCAGCCTTCAGCATGAACTCTGCAGGAAACCAGGCTTCATTGCCCCTGCCACTCACACAACTATTTATACTTCAGCTCTTTCATTCACACGTCGCAATAAACAGTTTTGCCATGACTCCTTCTTTCACATGGCTGTACTTGACCCTGTTCAAACACATGCACACATAAACACACACAGTTTGTGTGTAGAGTCCAGATCCCTTTTTCAATAAATAAATAGCTATATAGATGCACAGATGAAAACAACAAAAGAATCAGTGATACAGGACAAGAGCTGAAGATCCGCATTGTGGACTGGATGTCTCAGCACACACTTCGTGATGAACTGTGTTGTAAACTGACTTCTTGCAAGCTCTTCCCACACAAGTTACTGAGATTTAAATCCCTCGGTCTGATACAGCATACTGTACTTGTGTTTATTTGTGCAGTGAGAAGTCTACAGAGGTAGTATAGAGTTGTCAGCTTCACAGAATGCTTTAAGTTGTAGCCCCCTTAAAAAGCACATTCCTACCTGGACTGCTGCCCCAGAGCCAGCATCCCTGGAGGCCCCTTCTATTGTTGCAGTGTTAGTGTCATCACTCCATTACGAGCCCACCGGAGGCTGTGTGCCTAATTCAGAGAGTGCACCTGTACAAGCATAGGAAGAATGATAATTCCTGGCTCTGCTTTGGTGTGAAGTGCTCTTTTGTAAAACAAAACAAACTATGCATGCCACGATGAAAAATAACTTCTGCTGTACCTGTCAAAGGATCAGTGGGTCTTTTCTAGCAAGTGAATAAGCATTGGCTGGTCTTTCTTAAGCCTGTGGAAAAAAGAAAACAGTTCATGCAAGTAAATATGTATAACACAGGGCTATACTTTGCTGTCCTTATGCCAGCTAAACAGTATTTTACAGAAGATATGAGCCATGGTGCTTCAATGGAATATTTACAAAGAACAAGCTGAGGACACCATGAAATTATGTGTGCACGGAGAACTGAAGGCACTTTTGAACCTTTCCATCTCCAAGGAGCTGAGCTCCCCTCAGCTACTCAGGGCTCATGGCTTTTTTACTAGCCTTTCATGGCTTAGTGGGGACACACATGCCCCACTGCTGCTGTGTTTTAGACAAAAAGCGGTGTGTTTGAAGTTGTCTGAATCACATTTCAACTCGTGGTGTCCTACAGGTAAGGACAGCTCCACGCTCCGTTGCAAATGCTGAGCATGAGGGTGATGCTGCTGAGAACAGAGTCCAGGCTAGTCAGTCCATTGGATTTATCTGTCAATAGGGCTGACAACATTTCTAATCCTAGTGCTCAACCAAATGTACAAGGTGATTCAGCTTGTTTCCAGTTAGGAAAAAAAAACAGGAGGCAATGAAATCAGGCATCTCTTTAATGCGACTTTGTTTACAAAGATGTTAAATCCTTTCTTCTCCAGGCTTTTCTCCTTGCTCTGTGTACTTGTGCTGGATAGGCATGGGACTCTCCTTAAGACCTCTTCAGCTTTTCCCACAGATTCACAAAAAAAATCTAGTAAAATGCCATTCACCTGCATACATGTTATTTGGGCCTTTGTTCTGAAAAACGGGTTGTTGTGAATGGATATTGCTAATTCAGCAGTGTTAGGGGTTTATTTCAAGAAAAAAAGTCTTTTTAGAGCTATCTATGCAGTCCATCCATAGTTTCAGATAGAATTCGCAACCAGATAACACCTTAGAGACACGAGTTAACATTAAGCAGACACTAAAATCTGGATTTCCTTTTAGATACCACACCTTATGGGGACATCCAGAGTGTTTTCTCATTTATTGCAACATGGTTACAATGCTATATAATCTCCTTATTTCCATACAGTAGGAAACCAAAGTAAAATGTTGGAATTCTAACTTATGGTCAAAGATTTTGCAGCAGCTTCTCAAAAGGTGCAAATATTTGCCTAGATTATTGTATTTACAATTCCAAAAATATTTCTTCTGTTGAAGGTCTGTGTACAAGACGCTACTCCAAACCATTTTTAAGGGAGTTTTGACATAAATGAAACTTTATGCTGGCATGGCAAGTGAAGTACTTGATTAATAAAGAGTTTCACTGTTTTCAAACACATATTCCATGCAGGATCATTTGAAGAAAACCGCAAGTGGAGAATGCTTTACTGCTTCCAGTCACAAGGGGGTTGTGTATTTCAATCCTGCTTACACAGTCAGCTTACTTTGGAGCTCTGGTAGGAAAGAAACATGACCAGGAGAAATAATGCTACATTCAGTGACCCTGCCCTTAGAATCAATTGGCCTGATGGGAGAGCTTTTTTTCTCTCTTTTGCTACTGTTTTCTTAGTTTTTAACCTTTTAATACTTAATATTTCTTGAAAGACCATCTTTAGAGCAATGTCTGCTTTTCACAGACTTGAAGTACTGACTGAAATGGCCTTCTGACACTGTGAATGGGAAGGCAAGACATATCGACAGTTGATGTATAAGTCCTGTACATATTCATAGCATTTTAGAGATGTTTTGGGGTTATTTACTATTTTCTGATTTAAATATTGGTGTTTAAGTATACAGTTGAAATATTTACATTACAAAGGGATTGGTCTTCAACCGCAGTGCCAAGCGAAAGAAGAAGACAAACAGTTCTAATGAAATCTGCAGAGAATTCAAAAAGTCTTGAGAATCTAGAAAATTAAAAAATCATAGTAATTTCTAATAGGCTGTGGAGTAGCCACCCACTAGGCTTATATTTCTGGTTGTAGCCTTGTCTTTATGGTATTTCAAAATCTTATTGCACAAAGCTGTAGAACACAGTCTGTAGTTAAAGTGAAATGCAAAGTAAAGATCATTACTTATTTTTTCTCCATCCCATAAACGTTTACCATCAGGCAAGGAAGGAATAGAACTGCTTCAGTCATTGGTGCTGCTTCCTGGCCGGCTGGCACATAGACAAGATGGATTAGTTGGTGATGATCACTGACTCTCGGTGACACTGCCATTACCTATGAGGTATATTTAAAATGACAGTTCGGAACAGTGTTTTAAAACACAGCTTTCAACTTTGTGCACACACAGTAGCACTGATAACCTTTTTGTCCAAAGACAAACACTGAGCATAGTTTATTATGGCAAGGTAGGCAACTCGCTGCCTGTCCAAGCTTCATGTACGAAATGAGTCTGCCCTTACAAGTGCTCCTGTTTTTGCCTCAGCCTCCCAGCCACACACTGAAAGCCTGGGCAACAGTGCTCTTTGCCTGCATACATGAAAACACGACAAATGAACGCAATCATGTCTCGTCCCATCATACAGCTGCTTCACCTTTCTTTCAGCAAGGGCTAAATCTCTTAAGATTTGAAAGCGGAGAGCCTTTCCCTCTTAAACCAAGCAACCACTTGATATGTGAATCACAGTAAGTATACTGAAGCAAACTGGTTATAAGCAATGACTAATTTCTCCTTTCAGCTACCTCTCTTTCTCACTGTTCTCAAGTATTTACTGTTCCCCACAGTGATAACTTGTTTCTTTAGAAATGAATCATTACCACTGAATTTGTCTCAAAAGACCATAGTTATAATGCACATTCTTTCCACTTTCAGGTGTTCTTCTGAACCACAGTGCTCCAGAGACAGGTCTATAATAAAATAAAAAGTAAAAAGAAAAAGAAAAAAAAGATAGGTTTTGTGTCTGAATACATAGCTATATTTTCACAATTTCTATGATTTAAGTCCTAAAATAAAAGCGTCTGACCAAGTACAGGCTAAATTTTTGTTATTTCAGTTTTGAGAACTAGAACTTTGATTGATTGGTTCTTGGGAATGGCTACAGGGCTTCTGGCTAAGATATACAACAGTAACATCAGTTTTGACTTCAAACACCCTTTCTAACCTTCTCCATATGGCAGTACTTCAGAGGACAAGGTATTATCATCATCATTAAAAAACATACCAGCTAAATGAAAGAAACAGCCCATATTCAGCCTGTCAAAAAGCAAATCAAACCTGCAGTGGGATGTTTCTCTACTCTTATTTTGCTTGAACACACACCACTACTGCACCTAGTCAGTGGCAGGTGCTTTATTTCAATGACAGAAGTTTTTTTTCCTATTTTGTCTACCTGTTACCGCTACTGGTTAGAATGTTTGCTGTCAAAAATCTTTTCACTCAGCTCTTGTGGGACTGCACCTGGATGCTGCAAGAAGTTTTGGGCCTCCTCATACAAAACAGATGTTGATAGCCTAGGAAACACTCAGCAGAAGAGAACCATGATGGTGGACACTTGCTCCAGGAGGAGAGGCTGGGGAGACAGGGTTGTTCAGCCTGGAGAAGGGGCAGTATCAGGGAGTCCCAGTAGCAGCTGCTACCAGTGCCCACAGGGAGGTTTAAAGGAGGTGGAGCTGGCTGGGGAACAAGCAGAGGTCATAAACTGAATGAGAACGGGCTCAGACTTGATGAAAGGAAAAAGATTTCCACACGAGTGCAGCTAGGAGAGTGCAGTAGTGGAGAAGGTTGCTCAGAGAAGCTGTGTAGTGCCTACCTTCAGGAGTTTTCAAGACCTGTCTGATACAGCCCTAAGCAGTCTGCCTGAGCATGAGCTGATCCTTCTTTGAGCAGAAGCTTGGACTGGACATCTGAAAAAGTCCCTTCCTTTGACTCTGTGTGTCTGAGCCAGCCCTGCAAAATTAACTCCCTGGTTTGAGGCTAAATTCACAGTTATCTGCTAAGTGAAACTCAGCACATTTGATAGAGAAAGTCTGAGAATACAATAAACACAGAACCTCATCATGCTCTTGTTACTGAGATACTCTTCAGACTACTATCATTTTTGAAATGTGGACTTTGGAAAATCTGAATATTTCTGAAATAATATGCATGAAATCACACGTATTCTTATTTAAGGGACAGTTTGTTCTTGGAAGTTTTCCCATGAAAATAATATTTCATTCTACTATTTTACATAAATGAAATTCCCTCTTTATAAGAAAAAATATTTGGGACAGAACAGGAAAATGCCTATCTTCCTTTTTTTCCTCTTTTTGGTGTCATCAAAATACTTCTCAATCACACTCTCCTGTGAATATTGGGAAAATCAAAGTAAATGTCATTCAGAAGGTTAGGGATCTTAGGGTTGTAATCAGCTTGCATGACTTTGCTTGCTCTAAGATGGATTGTTATATGGTCGCTTTGTTTTGCATGAGTACATTAAAACCAGATGTGTGTTGCTGAGTCACCTTTGATACAGTAGCAGAATTACGCTTCTCAGGAAACAAATGATCAGCATCCATAATTATATTTTCTAAAACCTAAGATAAGCAGCTGAAACCAGAAAAGGAAAACTTGTATAGTTTCTGGTAATGTAGGAGGTTATCCTCGTGCTTGGTTCAAGCATATAACTCTCAGCTTAGCAAAGCACTGGCTCTTATAAAAGCAAAAGTATCAGCTGAGGTCACATAGCCAATATTAACTATATAAACTGAAATCATATAAAATACCTGCAAGAGATTTCAGGAAGCAGTATCAATTGTACCTGTACCATTTTCTGACAGATGTTTATCTACCCTTTTAGAAAACTGTTAATAGACATTGTTTCATCTCCTAAGCAACAATTTTCAGTATTCCAATGTCTTAAGTTTCTATTGATATATCTCTTAAGGTTGTATGGTAATTTTAGAGGGTTTTTTTGTCTTACCCACACCAAACATGCAGTAGACTTTAATCACTTCCTCTTTATAGCTGTCATTTTTATTCAAATGCCCCTTTATATCTACCCTCAGCTTTATCTTCCCATTTTAAAGCATTCCCAATTCCTTCCACATTTCCTATTGTTAATCATAGAATCATAGAATGTTTTGTGTTGGGGGGAACTTTAAATATCCTCTAGTTCTAATCGCCGTGCCAAGGGCAGAGACACCTCCCACTAGACCAGGTTGCTCCAAGCTTCATCCAACCTGGCCTTCAACACTGTCTTAATATTTCACTTTGCTGATCATTTCTTCTGACTAATTTTTAAAACAAAATAGGGCCTGTGAGGTCTTCTAATGAAGTGTGATGTTGAAAGGGATCGAGTGAAAAGACATCTTTCTTGAAAACCCATTCAAAGCTTCAACAGAAAGGACCAAGTCATGCAACTACAAGAGAAAAATTATAGCTTGTTCTTTTGTTTCTTTTCTAATATTACAGACATGTCATTCTTATTTTCCTCTGATTTCAAGGAAAGTATTTGCTGAAGAATATAATCTGGAAACAAAATTCGACTTCTAGAATCATTCTGTGGTAAGCCCTTGTGGAATATCTACAGTGTAGCATTCACGCCATTGCAGAGAATGAAAACATACCCTGGTTTCTAATAGTTTGTTCTTGCTTGTGTGAACTTTCATCCAAGAGAACGGGGATAGCAAATTATTTTTTATGTTTAGTATAGATCTATATGTATGTATGTATATAGTATTGAATACATACATATATCTATATATTGAATATATATACATATGTATATAGACATATGTATCTAGTAATGAATAAGAAACTGTTGAGAAAGGACAAAAATTAAGGCTGAGAAGAACAAAAGAGGTGAACTGACAAGTCTGTGAAGTCAGGTCTTCATTGTTTCACAGATCAGGTGTCAACTCAGACCAGGATTTAGCCAAAAATAATTTCCAAGCATAACTCCGCCTCTTTAGAAACAGAGCTGTGCAAATAATTACTTCTGATCTGCTGATATTTCAGCTGTGGAGTCCTAACTAAAGTTTTGACTTAAAAGTTAAATACTACGTCAATATCCAAGTGGATATATGAGACTTTTTATACCTTCCTCCAGACCACCCAGGTGTAGCTAGAATGATGAGTAAAGCATACATAGCTCGTAGATGGACAGAAACAACCCCCTCAGAACAACCATTAACTCACAGATTAAGGCTCTCCTCAGGGAGGAATTCCACTTTTAAAATTTGACATTTCAAATGAGTGGATAGAGGCTTATTCCTAAGGCATTTGTTCTATCATAGGTGCAGCTCACAAGTCTGAGAAAGAAATGCTTTGCTGACTAACCTGGAGAAATAATTGGAGGCAGAGGCTCTTCAGTCGGAATAACAGCCACCATTCATGCATTTTCCACTGGAAATTGTTTGGTTTGTATAGTCTGAGATAGAACCACCACCGTGTCACTTCCTTGAACCTGGGAGACATGATTAAGAAGGGTAAGTATGCCTGCACAAAATAAACCACTTGTTTCTCAATTTATGGCAAGATTTAGCCTCCAATCACAAAGCAGCAGGGCAATGGCTAGAATGCTCACAAAATTTTCCTCATCTTAGGAAAGGAAACCTTTTCAGAGCACCTAGTATCTTCTCCAAGCAGATTTCACTTCCTCCTTTGTCTTTCTGATTCTCTGTTTTTAATTGCCCGTAGGACGATGAGTTGAACCAGGGTTTCTGGATGACCGCAGTTGCACAGCTGGTGAACAAACAGATGTTCTTGATCAAACAGAACGTCCTCTAACAGCTTGGAAACTACCACTACTGCTTAAACTATGCCACATACAACAAAAATCTCTTAAACCATATTTCCCTCAATTATTCAGTAAATATTAAGTAGAAAAACAAAAACAAGAGGTCTACCATATGTGGACCGTTCGGCATTTATTACTTGATAACTTGTAGTAGGATTTAAAAGTCGTTTATATAAAGCAAGGGCGAGGGAAAGCATTAGGTCAAGAACAGGGATGTAGATAGAGGGATACTGAGCTTTGTAACAAAGCCTCAGGCACCCTCTCACCAAACAGACCTATTTAAACTCCCTCACACAACACGTGTGGAGAGCGAAGTGCCTCGGGAGCCGTTCTAATATGTCTGTTAAACTGGAGACTGGAAAGCAAGGTGAGAGAAAGAAAACTAATAATACAGCTGAAAAAAGTTGAATAGTAATACATAAAGGATCTCCTAGTGTACTATGTATGTTGTCTACAAGATTCACTTGTAACTTTAGTCTCTAATTTATAAATTTTGTGTTCAAGTACTAATTTTTCAGGTCTGATTTCAGCTATGAACTGTTATTTTTAGCTGATTGTTTCACATGAGATATTAGTTTTCCATGATTTGTGACATGTTTTGTATTGAATCACATAGCAGATTTCAATCCCCTGGCTGGACATAGCTGTTATAACATGGTCTGATAGAAATGTCATTAAAAATAAACCCTTTATTCTGTGTGACTTTAAGTGTTGCTGAGGCATGAACCTCCTTGCCAACGCACAGTGAATTTCACCTGACCTGACTTCAACTGTTGCCCAAAGTCTGAATAACAAATTCAAGCTACCTCAATAAAAACCTGCTTTTGAATTCAGAAAATTAATTGTGAACAGATTTTACATGCTCTCACTAGTTCAACTCTTATTTTTACTTCGGGTTTTAAGAAAAATGACTATAGGAGTGTGTAAGATATAAAGTGAAACTGGGAAAAAAACAGTCAAAAACTCCAGTAACGTCATGTGCCTGGGAAGTAATCTTGAGCACTGTTAAGAAGACAGCACTGCAACTTGATCCAACAGGAAAAAAGTAGAAAGAAAAAAAAAAAGGAACAGTGAAAGAAAAGAACTATTTAATTTGTTGTCACACCAAGATTAGTCCCAGAGCTGGCTGTCAGATTATCCAGAGTGTGAGTCAAGCACTGCAGCCTATTGTAAATTGAACTAATCTTATAAAGTACTATGGAATAACCATAAATTACTGAGAGCCTGCAGAGTCACCTCATGAACTGCAAAGAGGTCTTTTAATTTCATTTTGGTTTTGTGTCTAAACTTCATTCCTTTCACATCCTGTTTTGTTTTGTTTTGATCTCTACAAAAGAAAAAAGACAGCATTATAACATCTGTGCTTCACAAAGCCTGTGACCTTGTCATCCCTGGCCTGAGAATGACAACCCAGCATCACAGGAGAAGGGCTGCCAAACACAGTAACACCTCGTTGCTGTTTGAAAAGATAGTTTATGACAGATCTAATGGATTTAGGTGAATACTGTGTCTTGCAAGCCAGAAGAATGTCACAGAATTATTTTTGTCTCAGAAGTAAATTAACTTCGTTTACTTGTAGCGAGCACACAGCCAGCACACTACACAGTCCCACTGAATGTGGGGCTTTAGAAGCTTTACTCACATCAAACATAATTTTACATCATTTCAGGATATAGTTGCTTTTTTGAACATATTTTATCTAAAATATCTTAAAAGTAGTTACCTAGTTCCAGTCTCTCAGCTGCTGTGTGTACAGTGCTCTCTGTCTTATCGTTTCCCCCACTGAATCTCAGTGCTGCTGAGTAGGAGGAGGCTGAATGTGCCCTCAGACATCAGCGATGAAGGCACGAGCAGGCAACACGCTCAGAGGCAGTGCTGCTGCTCAGAGGGACCCAGCCAGGCTAGAGGAACGGCTTCAAGACAAGAACTTCATAAAATTCAACCAGGACAAACACAACATCCTGCATGTGAGAGAGACTGGCACCCCTGCACCACGACAGGCTGGGGAGCAGTCCTGCTAAAAAACACCTGGGAGTCCTCGAGGGCAGCAGATATACAACAGCAGCAATGCCAAAAACATACAGGACTCCAGCAACAGGTTCACAGCGAGCAAAAGGATTATCCCTGCTCAGTCAGTGCTCATCAGCTTGCGCCTCAGTGCTGCTTCCAGTAACAGCTTCCCTAAGACAAGAAAGAAATCCCTAGGATGTGTTCAGGAAAAGATGACCACAATGGGAAGGGGCTGGAGCAAGAGCACTTGACCTGAGAGCTGGGCTTGTTAGCTTAGGGGACTCAAGAGCAGCACACAGTACCCGAGATGGCACCAGAGGGAAGGAGTCAGGCTCTTTAGAGAGGTGCAAAGCTAAGGAACAACAGACAGAGGTCATAAGTAATGTTGGTCTAGTCTTCCCTTTTGTAAAGTTTTGTGACTTAGTGTCAAGGGTCTTCAAGTCTAATCCACTCTCCTTTGTTTTACTAAGACTGTCCAAGCTCCTGACATTTTCCTAGTCCTTATGACCCTTTGATCAGATACTGGCTCTTACAAACCTTAAGTCTTTAGCAGTCATCCTACCTTCCCATAGCTTGGTTCCCTTTGGCTAAGACCCAAGCTAAATTTCCAAATCACTCTTTGCAGCTTATTGGCCCCTGTTAATTGCCTGCTAAAGATGTATTCCTGTTCTACATGTGGTGTTATTGCACATGTGACTGTATTTGAAAGCCTCTTTTTCCTTAAATGCCTCCTCTTCAGACCCACAGAAGGATTTTCCCTCAACAGATAATAAAAAGTCAATCAGCCTTTAAAATAAGCCTCCTTTCTTTCTCCCAACATGAATTCCGCATTCATGTTTTGCTTAGTTACTTAACCTCCTCTCCTCTGAGTTTGTTTACCACTCTTACAGCTTTTCCTGTTTATTCCTCAGGCTCTTAGCATTTAAGAAAAAACTTCCTAGTTATTTAATTTGCCTTCTACTCAGGTTAGATTTGGGGTTTTCATATTATGCCTTGAAACCACTTGGAAAAAAAAGGCATAAACTCAATTTCAAATTTTAAACTAATTGCTTGTTCTCTGAGACAAAATCTTGCAGGAGGTTTTGGTTCTTTTTTTTTTTCCCCAATTAATAGGCATGGATCTAGCCCTAGTTTAAAAATAAAACAATTCAAGTAGTGATAAAAAGAAAGGTGTTACATGAAACTAGAATGCATTGGTGTGTCCTAAACCTATACTCAGTTTTGAGAAAAGCCACTGAAACGTTTAGATACAAGTAAAAGCAGTGCCACAACTCAATCAATTTGGATTTAAGTCTTAAATCTACTGCTTTTAATAGCAGCAGCCATAAGGGAGAAGGTTAAGCTATTATAAAATATACATCTGGGGATTAAACTACTCACTAACGTCTCCATGTTAATTATACGAATAGCTCAATAGAAGTCCTTTTGGTCAGGCACATTCAGTGCTCTGGAGGTAAAACCACTTAGGTATTATTGCAGCAGGCTTTATAGCCATGGTAATGGAATGGAAGCTTGCTCCCTTCATTAATTCAAGGCATGACTTTTTCTAGATGGCTTACTGGTAAGTGGTGATATCAGTGTGGCTATGCCACAAGCATATGCACTTCAGGAATTAGGAAAAAATATCTCCACTCACCCCTTGCTAATTTTGCAACTTCCTTTTAAGCTGTTGTACTGCAACCTCATAGCAGCACGTGCTCCTTGTTTTGTCCAGTTCAGCTTTCTGTCTGGGTTGTGAGATCTTGGCTGAGTAGAAGAGAGGTGGCCACTTCTTGAAAATGAAAATGAGTGGGTTTTGCTGATCACTGAAATGTCGACTTTGCTCAGGAACGCGAGAGTTTACATTTCCTAGGTAATGGGTACCAAAACCCCTGAAAACTGGGATAAAATTATATGCAACTTTTATGGTGCAGGCCTATGAAGCCATTTATAAAAATAAGCTAGGTTTTATATGATTGGTAACAAAAATACATAAAAATGTTGTTTGCCCCATATATTGGGAAATATCCTGTCTTGGCACTCTGCAGCTGGTGAGTCATAATTTTACAGTTTTTACTAAAATAAAAATGAAATTAAAAAGTCCACATTTTCAAAGAAGTACAGAAACATAATATTTATAGAAGATCATAAACAAGTACTCTGTTAATAGCTGTTGAACTTTGTTTAAAGAATAACAGACTAACATTTCCAAAGTACTCTTTGCTGAGATTGAACAGGATTTTATTCAAACTGTTGCGGTAACTAATGAAAAACAAATGAGATTTCCAAACAGTTTTGACTGTTAGGGGTGTGATGGCAATATCATTGCTTTTTGCACTTACAGCTGCTGCTTACACTGAAACTACCTATTTAAAACATAGTGTCATTTTATACTTGAACTCTTGATCTGCAATACTGAAGATCCAGGCATATTGAAGCCAGACTGGAATCAGTCTGATGCAACCCCAATTTTGTCCTTGTGCACGAAGGCTCTTTGGCTTCCAAATTTACTTAAAACTACTGCCAGCTCTTGCATAAAAAGTATCATGATGTTCTTGAGAGACTGGTGCTCTCAGCAAATATAGTCAGAGTGCTTCTTGTGCTTGTCTTGCGCTGGATGAGGATCTGGGCACAGACTGTGCAACTCCCCAGGTCCCAAAAGTCATTGGTGTCTCATGGATGTTCAGCAGCAGAGGCCTGATTCATCAGAGAGAAAAATATACCAGCAGCTGACCTAAACATCTTGTAAGGCATTTCACTAATATACCTGAACAGAAATTTAAATGAAACTGAAAAGTTTTTAAAGGCCAAAATTTTCATTTTGCTACTGAAGTCAGAAATTTCCACAAAATCTCCACATTCTGCCTATCGTTAACTTCAATATTGTACAGAATTGTTAAATTCAAACAGATTTTAGCATTTTCCATGTATACATATTTTATGTAGCTCAGTATTTTAAAAATAGTGAACACTTTTGCAAACACTAAAAAAATTCAGGTGGAAAAGCACCAATAGCTGATGCCACATCATCTATATTATGAAAGTTAGACAGACAAAAGTGTAAATATTCATGAGCTGAAGAAACTGATCTCATCTTGTTATCGCTGTATTTTTTTATGCAGACAGATCTGCTAAGAGTCCAGATTTTTTTACTCAAATGGATATAACAGAAAATGGCCTTGTGAATTATAAACTATTATAATTGTTGGTCTCCATTTTACAGCTCAGACAGCATTAAGAATTCAAATGATTCTGAATCCTGAATTTCAGACACTTCAGATCCACTATTCAAAAGCGGACCAGCCACTGCTCTAGAAGAGTTTAATTCTTTGATATTGAATTCAGTAGAAGGTTATCACTCACATTAATGAAGTCAAATTTCACCTATGAGTTTGTTTCCTTTTAAAAAAAAAAGAACAACCAGCACACCACCAACAAAAAAAAAAAGTTAAAAAAAACAAACACACACAAAAAGAAAAAAGGAGCAGAAGTTGAAAACAAATACCAAACTCAACTCATCTAAGACACTTTAAATGTTTTAGATAAAGGTCAGGAGACAAACATCAAGGAATGTTGGAAAGACAAGTGATCCCTGAGATTAGCAGGGTTAATGCATTCTGGCTGTGTCCATTAAAGCAGCAGTAGGGAATTACAAAGATCATGCAATGTTTTTCACATATTATTCTGAAAATTAGGGCACATTTAGATTTCATTTGTTCCATTGCAGATGTCACTTGATCCTTCCAGGTTCTCAAGTCCATCCCTGCCTTGATTTATATTTGCCATAAATATTTTGAAGTAGGGCAGATGAGACCACACAGACCCTCACTACTATTTAGATGGGGGCTGCATCTACTGCTGGAGACAGATGTGCTCAATAAGAAAATAATCTCAGTCATGTTGCTGTACTAAACCTTGACATATTCCAAAGCTTTTTAAAACACCTGTTCTGCATAGCTCTGAGCAAACCTATATTAAAAAAAAAAAAAAAACAGAAATCACATAGAGGAAAGGCTACAAGACAGTAACTTTACTCTTCTTTGGATACTAACAGTGAGGAGAGTGTTTAGCAGAACATGAAGTGTATTCATAGCTCAAGTTTTTAAGCATGTTTTTCCTCCATGTTGCATCTGAATTTCCATTTAGCCATTCAGAATGAAGAAATAATGATAACTTAGAAGAATTAGAGGATGCAATTAGCCTGTCCTGCTACAGCCTACTGAATATTTTGATGATAGAGTTTTAATACCAATTGAATAGCGTATTTGTATGTAAGTGAGTGAAACTCAGAGTCTAGTCCAAATTATAGCCAGGCTTATTACTTGAGTTATACTTGTGGACATGCTGCATACAGAAACGACTCTGTGAAACACCCAAGGCAAAGAAATCCTGCTTTATAGTGCCTATAATCGGAAAAGTAAGGAAAGAAAATTTAAACTGTTATTTAAACAACTCTCATTCCAATTACTACTTTCCTCTCTGTCAGGGCCAATTATTCTCACTTGAGACATGACTAGCATTTCTAGAGGGTTTTTTTTTTACAATGTACAGAGTGCCACACAGTCACTTTGAAAAGCCTGAAAAATAAATTAAAGTACACAGGAAAAGGAGACTTACTAAACTTAAAGATATCCTCTTATTTTGTCATACTGAGGCACATTAAAATACAGAAGGACTTTACAAGCAGTAAAGTGTTTTGGACATGCATTTACTTTTGCCCCTTAAAGTAACAGAAAGAAAATTGAAAACCATTTCTTCCCTAGCATGTATGCCAGATGAGAAAGTAAGTCCAGGAATATTTCCTTTCTTGTTCAGAACAAAAAAAATTTAAAATGGAGGTACTGGATATGAAATGAATATGATGTTAATTATAATGTCAGATATTCTAGAAGGCTCCGTTACTCTTGCCACAAACAAATATAAGGAAAAAAACCAAAAAGAGGCCAGCAGTCAAAACCTGAGACTGTATTTTAGACCTGATTTATATGAGAACAGGTTAATTTTTTCTTACCCTGACATAAAACAATTAGAAATTTGCATTGATTCAAGACTCACCAGAGAAGAGCGGGTTTGCCTCTCGGACAACAGATCAGGAACTGCTTACTGGTTGTCCATATCTTTCTGATTTGGTTGGTACTGATTCTAACCAAGTAGAATAGAAAATTTCCAAATCCATATGTACCTGGAGATCTTGTTTTGCTGTAAGTCTCCCTCTTGTCTGACTCACACAGACCAGAGCTGCATAAATGAACCTGTGTTCCAAAGGACTCCTTCATCACACTCCATCCTGCAGGCAAGAAACACAGCAGGAAGGGAGATTTACTATATTTTATTTTAATGAATAAAAAGCACTGACTTAATACTTGTCACTGCAGGTTTTTGCCCGAAGGCCTCCAAAATAGTTTGATCATAGCTTATTCATTTGCATTATTAATAGAATTCACTGTCACTTGTGAATTCTATGTCTGCTTTTACGTCTACACTCGTGGATAGAGAAAAGCTGTGCAATCGATAGAATTTCATACAAAATACTGATTTTACTTCTTGAACAGTCTTTTCCTTCTTTTTCCTTGATAGTCACATCTCCTGTACTACTTTCTTCAGCATCTGTGCCAGTACAAGTCGAGGTGCCAGCCCAGTTGATTAGTCAGGTCAGGCAGAACCCTCCTGGGGGTTTCAGAAAAACTCTGGCTGTGGAAAGCTAACAGCATGGAAGTGACTTTCCCTTCAAGATGTACCTGTAATCATACACTTCAGCCATTGTATTTTTATTATACTAGCTCAGGAAAAGTACAACTAGTTACCACCATATTTCGTCAGGTTAAGCTCAGTGCATGTGTCTCAGAGTCTTGATTATGTAATAATCACCTTAATGAGTTCTATGCATTTGTTGCCTCGATTTACCTACAAGCCTAAATTTCTATTTTTCCAAAATTTCTCATGCATAACACCAGAACTGCTTTCATAGACCTTCATCCACAGAGCTAGTCAGAAAAATGAAACCAAGTAAAGTGTAAGACTTAAAAAAAAATTTCTTCTGAAATTCATCCTAGACTAAAATTTTTAAAAATAAATAAAACACAGAAACAAATAATATGAAAATGTAGGGTAAGATAAGGGATTGAAAAGTTATGTTTACATTTAGACATTAAAATTGGTTGGTTTAGGAAGCCAAACTACCCCATGAGAGAGAGAAGTTGTAGGATTATTTCACAAGCAAAGAAATGTGCACTAATTCTGGTACCGTTTACACAGGGCTAATATATTTGAACTCACGGCAACACAGTCCCTTCCTGAGATGGCTGCTTGCCTGTGCACAACTGACCCGAAGTGGTAACTTCATGATGTTATCTTAAATTCCTTTCTTCAGCTGATTTCACCAGTATATCTATTTCATATAAAGGATTCTCACTCATGACAAGGTGACACTCTTCTTTATCCACCTGATTTCAACCCCAGCTCATATACACGCCATCATTACCTTTCACTGAGGTCCAGATCTGAATGTATTGGTCATTTTCCTCCCCACTTTTCATATCTGCAGAGCTCCAGATTCCTTTCAGACTCCACGCACTGGGGGAAGGATTTTGTAATTTCCAAAGGAATGCTTGCAGGAAAGGCTCAGCTCTCTCAGCTCATCTTGGCTGCTGCAGAACCCAAGGTTTGGCATTCCTCCCTCTTCTCAGTCTGACAGGTACGGGGGTTGCAGAGCTAAAACTAATGACAGCTTTATCTCCATGACAGAGGTGAGGAAAGCAGAGTCTACAAGTGCATAGTTCAATTTCTAGAAAGAATTGTATCAAAATTGCAATAAATACAGCTCTGATCATCTTCACTACAACATAACAGAGAACACATCTCTAAGTGCCCTTTGTTAATCTCACAGCTATTTTTGGAAGGGAGGATATACGTATAGAGATAGGTGAGCTCAGTTTTCTCTGTTTGCTTTTTATAGGACCACATAGATTATCATTCTTCTGTCACTCCTATCTTTGTCTTGATTGTGTGTTTTTTCCTCAGTAGAAAATAAATCTGAATAAAAATGAAGCCAGAATGAAAATATGTATTCTGGTCTCTTTGTACCTCAGGATGGCCACAAAACTGGGAATGAATAACCAGGCATTAAAGAAAAAAATCCATCAGCAACAGCAAAAGGTAGAGATAGGGTAAACACAAGGTTACACCCCAAAGAACCTGGTTGTGGTATGATGGCTTGATCTGCAGTGTGCAGATGTACACATGCACACACAACAATCTGCCAGGTACCATTTAGATTTGTGCAGAATACTGTAGGAGAAAAAGGAAAATAGAGGAGGCGCATGACCGTTTTTTTCTTTTCTTTTCTTTTTTTTTTCTTTTTTTTTTTTTAAATAGGAAATAGTTGCAGATGAAGCACAAGACATTCTACCAGGAGTTTCCTTAAACAATAAGGATTTTATTGACACTTTAACAAGGGGAAGCTTTTCTCTGAATTACAGCCTTATTTAAACATTACCCAGCAGACACGGTGTAAAGTGGGTAAGAGGGTTTCTGATAGTTCTTATAGGACCATCAAGGTCTAAAGTCAATTAGAGCACTTCTTCTAATTGAAGTAATGAAATTATATTTTTGCTGCCTTGCATAGTGTGTCCTGCTTTTACAACAAATATTTATAGGATAAATCATTCTGTTAGGAAAAGGCATGATTCATTCTGCCCTAGGCAGACATCAGTGTAATTGTAAATGTGAAATTCATAGTTACTAGCACTGGTAAATATTTGCACAGAACCATTTCCTGTTCCCTGACTACAAAAGTCAAGTTTTGCTCAAGACTCACTTAATGCTGAAGCCAAAGCTTTCTCACAATAACCATCCTGATATAGATGCTGAAGTTCATGAATTTGCATGACTGAGATGAGAGGAATTTGACTGGCGATCAGAAAAACAGAGATGTGCTACAACACGTCCTCGATAGCCAGGGCTTTGCAAACCAGCAAATCCAGGACATTCAGATGAAAAGTCAGATGTGATAGCCTCCATTTAATGGATTCACACACATACCTGTTTCGTGGCTTCTTCTATTCTGGTCCACCATCTTCAAGAATGTTATACCAGCTACTCAATAATGCAGTTGCTGACATTTTTTCACTTTTTTACAGAATAATGGTAAAATGCCCAAATCAGTGTTTACCTTTCTGTCAAGCACAGTATCTACAGGGTTATAGGATTTACAACCAAGTTGAGAAATAGAGAAAAGTTCAGAGAAAATACTTTTATTTTAAGTACCACCTGACTTACTCATTCCTGTTTATTTCTTGCTGATGGAACTGACAGCAAGGGATTTATATTGTTATTTCTTATGCTAATTACTGAGGGAACAGGCTGACTGTGCCCTGAATTCTCTTCCCAGCTTCCTTTCTATGTTCTTGTTTCCTGGTAGTTTCTCCAATTTAAGAAACTGAAGGAAGTGGGATTTGGGCCCAAATGTTCTCCTACATTTTCTGTTTATTTAAGTGATTTTTTGGTGCTGCTGAGTATAATTGTTTAGGGATAGATTATCAGTGTAAACTGGCAGAGAGCCTCCAAGTGCTGCATAGCCGTGCCAATTTACACAGCAGAGAATTCGATACGATCTCAGTGAAGGGAGCATAATGCTACATGCAACAGAAATTCAAAAGTCATAGAGGGGCAGACTGGCAAAAAGCTCAAGAGAATGAGAAGGGGGAAAAAAACATATCAGAAAATCTTGTTTAATAGCTCTTTGAGGGGCCAGCTGTAGGTAGTGGGGAAAAGACAGTGAAGTGTAACAGGCTGAGTTAGTCTGCCCCTTTGTGTGTGTGCGGTTGGAGAGAGTGCGTATGATTCAGCTTCCTTGCTAATGCTGTGAGACAATTAAACAAGGTATCAGTCATTGTCTCATCTACTGTGAATATAAAAGCGTTCCTGCCAAGCATTTCTGTTATGCCAAGTGTGAATTTATTTTACAGTATAAGTAGGAAAATAGTGCAATGAAAGACTCAGCATGCCGTGACTACACATAAATTCAAAGGCACCACAAACCACATTCAGTAACACTTGGATTAGATTAGCAGGCCATTACCAACCTGGAGATCACTTGAATCTGGTTTATACCTGCCATGTGTCCACATAGTCTATACCTAAATATTTACAGAGCAAAGCCAGTGTGGCCTTTTCTGTTTTGCTATATTTCTATAAGCAAAGCTAATAAAACTGTGGCACCAGAAAAAAAAAATAGGAAACTCCCTCTATGGTAGCTGGTTGGGATCACTCAAATGTCTGTGAAGAAGGAAAAATCCTCATTAATGACCCAGACATCTCCATCCTCAGCATCAAACTGCAGCCTGGAACATCACTGTTTACTTTCAGCTCTTATTTGGAAGTTGTCAGGTGAACCAAACTATAAGCACAAAACCCGGCAGCCCCCAGTGATCAGAGGTGGGTGGGGGCGGCATGGAAGAGAAGTAACAATTGTTTTGCCCATCTGGAAAGCTTGCCACTACAGAAGCTCGGCCAGAAGCAGAAGGAAGACTGTGCCAGTCAGAAGAATCTGAGCACCCCGTAATAATTAAACAACTCCTGATCACTCGAATTTGCAGAATAAGTAAGGTTCTGGGGAAAAGATGAACTATTCAAGGTATTCTTAAAACACATCTTACTATATCCTTCAATGCAATGCAACATTCCAATTTTCAGTTTTCACCAGGATATCTGGTCAGTCGGTAAACACTGGAAATCCAGTCACACATGTAGGGGCAGATAGAAATCGATCCTCCTGACTGCCCAGATTCTGCAGTGGCTGCAAATTGACATTTCCATCCATGAAACACCAAGTAACCATTGTACAAACATTATCAGTGATGGCTCTCCACTATATTGTGCAAGGCAATAGTAAGTTGCACTGCCCGTCTCTATCACTTCTCTTGTCTGGTGCTGACTGCACCACAAAAAATTGACATTTGTGGGGTGCACCAGTCACACTTCCATAAATACATTAAAAATGCAGTGTAGGATAGATTTATAAATTCAATAAAATTGTGGAGAGGAAGCCACATTTATCAGATTTATGTGCTTTTGAGAACAGATCATACAAATTAATATTTCATGTACAGATTCAATATGAAAATGTCATCTTACACGGGAAATGTCATCGACATTATTTGGACCAGAGTCCATATCAGTATATAAATATATTAATGTATCTATAGAAAGATATACATACCTCTGAATACTTTTGAGGAAAGCAGGCTTTCAATAATAACACATTTCACCTCTCTGATGCCTGAGGTATTTACAAAATAAGTATCCACTACCAAAGGCCACTGAAATCCCTCCTAAACTTCTATCAGAGAGGAGTCATACTGTTCCTCATATTTCAGATATAGGAAACCGTACATAACATTGGTTCATACCACCAAATCTCTCTTCCATGGCTGAACATCACTTCATATCAAAGAGACTTCTGGGCCATAAACAGGATTACCAGGGAATCAATGATAAACTATAGAAATAAAAATGTGAAACCATGTTTCTGTTACATTTAATCACCGCGGCATTTATACTAGCACAAAAAGACTTTAGAAAAGCTCACCAATTTAATTTGAAAATCAGTGGTATAATGGCACTGGAATTACGTCCACACATTGGAAAATCCCAAGAGCCCATCCCTCTGGTAGTAAATGAAGCACTGTGACCAGTATTACACTGTCTACACTGTTTGCCACAACAGTCCAATTTAATTTTAAATCTAGCAAAACAGATTTAAAAGACATTACAGTGGTGAATCTACTGTTCAGTGTTTCGCTTCACATCTAGAAATTTTAAAATTCAACCGTCAAAGCATCCAAATAACACTCTAATTTTGACCCTAAATAATAGAGTACATACAAAACTTCCCCGGAGAAAATGGGTTCCATCCTCCCCTAGGACACGTAATCCCTTCTATTCCTGACTGCAGTCAATCAACCATCACTTTGTTGACATGTTGGACATCAGACAAAGGCTAGCAGAAATATCAAGGCCAGGTTGGATGAGGCCATGGGCAACCTGATCTAGTGGGTGGAATCCCTGCCTGTGACAGGGGGATTGAAACTAGAAGATCTTTAAGGTCCTTTCCAAGCAAAATCTTTCTATGATTCTGTGATTCCATTGTTATTCAGGTAAGAAATAGTAAGAAATTAACAGTCACACTGTCAGGACAGAGCTCTATGCAATCTTCTACTAAGAAACATGCCACAGGCTTGCCATTTCATCCTTTTAATGGAAAAGCTCTACCCAATTTCTTGCAGCCATCTTGCAGGCACCCCTTGTGCTCATCCCCATAAACCCTGAGCTGCCTTAGTCAAGAGGAGTGGGAGACAGACAAGTGGTGAGCAACAGAACAAATCTGCATGGAAAGATAAATTCACCTGGAGCTTTGTGTGTTTACAGACAATAAGCTTGAGATTCATTTAATTTCTCTTAGAGGACAGCACAGGTTTAGAGCAAGAGGCTTGCTATAGGCCACACGCTCTACTACCAACCACGGAAGTATATTTACTAAAGTGAAGGTATCAGCCTTTTAAAAGGTTTAATTTTCAGTATTGAGCATAAGTATGTTGGTAGAATTTTGTTAGAAAATGTCCATTTTGATAAAAGAGGGCACTTTTTAAATTTAGAAATTAAATAAATAATTCTCATGCTTTCAGAATGTACGCATTTGAGAAACTTCTATCATGTGAAAAACAAATGGCATTGATCTATCTTCATTTAGTGTGGAAAAACACTACTGTATTTATGTTAGCATTTCTAGAGCACAATGAAACATTTGAAAATGAACAGTAGCTTTCTTTTTTGAGCAGGACTTGAAATCAATTGGAGGGCAGAATTTTTGTATTAATAAGTGTCAATGAAGAGTTACTGCTGTAAAACAAAACAAAATGTATATATTTTAAATTATCACCAGTACTGGAATATCAAACACTGTTAAAATGCAGCCTTTATTGCTCTTTAAATTTGCCTAAATAAAAAAACAAATTCCATCCCAAAGATATTCAAGGATTAACTAGAGCTTTCCTGCAAGAAATAGTTTTGTGGGTTTATCTGAAATTATGATGGTTAAAACGCAGGACCTTTATGACCTGCTCAATGGCAGGTTTACATTGAAACTGTTATAAATTATTACAGAGGTGAAGCCAATCTAAACAGTCCAACATAAATATATCTGCAGACATACTGGCTACTACATATTCTAAACACTGTCTGTATATGAATAAACAGAGCTTTCTAAATCATTTAAGAAAATGTATTTATTCATAAAATCAATAATATTTATTTTTGTGTTTGACAAAAAAGGTCTATTATACCTAACTTATTGGAGCTTGAAAACTTTTTTATGGGTTCTTATGTGGTTTTCCTACATCTGATAATGGCTGAGAATTTTAATTTTTAATTATGTGAATGTTTCTAATTGTTTTTCTATTTGACTAATCCTTATCTGTTTAAATTGTTATTTAACTAAATTTCACAAGTTAAATATTTAAGTAAACATGCTGTACAGAGCTACATTTATTCAGTGCTCTGTCAACCAAAACTTTTATCAGACTGTAAAACAGACATAGGTAATATTGGGAAACAAACCCATATTTGTGTGTTTTTACTTTCATAACAGCAATAAAAATACATATTTCAGTTCATACTATTATAATGAGCAGCATTTGTGGCAGGAAAGGAAATGTGAGATGTTAACACATGACCAGACCCAGGGTATTCCATTTATATGCATGAAACCATACAGGAAAAATTGCAGACTCAAATAAAGTTATGTGTAATGACATTGTTTGCATTGCTTCCTAATTTCATACAATATTTAAAATATTATATCACATTAAAATTCCTCTTGCTAGCTTCCGAAGAAGACTCTCAGAATGCTTTGCAAGAGGCAAACTCTGTCCTGCATTAAAGGAAAAAAAATCTACATGTAATTACGTATGCAAAATAAAGTCTTGGAAAACTATCAAACTGTAGAAAATGGGAAGAGAGAAAAGCAGTCCTAAGATCTGCTACACTTTGCCTTGAAATTTGTTTTAGAGGAACTTTGCAGAAGTACAAAGGCAGCTGTGAAATAATGTAATGCCAATTTCTTCCCACTTACAAACTGAGTTAAATCCAGAAGCCTGAGATTTAGTGTGGTCTTTGAAACTCCTGTTGTTTGTTCTTAATTTTTGTAAATTTGTGTTGTCTTTCCTTGTTTACAATATAAATACCCTGTAACTGTATCCAATAATCATAGCTGTGGCATTTCTATACCAATTTGTGACTTATCTCCAGAACGTCCTTTAGAAAATTCTGCCTTGTACCTGCTGTACTGTATGAAACAAATAAATAAAAAGAAAATAAAGCAACCTTTTTATTCTGAAAATAACACAACCATAGATCTCAATCCTTCGTGTCCCATATATTTCCAAGTTCTCAGCCATATTCATCTGCTTTACCATGAGGTGCTTATAACAGCCATACATTTTCAGAGGGCTAACAGGAACTGGAAGCTCTATTCTTGCAGCTTCCATATATCGCCTTTGGTTGTTGCCATTGCCGAACTCCCCACTGATGCTGTTGAATGTTTGTGGGGGAAAGACTTTGATTCAGTCTCAAAAGAATTAACTAGGGAGTTTTCTGTATTCTGCCGGATAGCCAGGAAAGGTCTGAGAAAGGTAACAGCTCTTTTGGGTCAAAGCTGCAATCCCTGGAGAACTGCTGGATAAAGTATGTTTGGGGTCAGATTTCCTTCGATAAAGTAGAGCAGTTACAGGTAAGATGTAAGACTGAGAGTGCAGGAAAGAAGTGTTTTAAACAGGAAAGGATCCCTCCCCTCCAGCCCCATGCTGCAGGGTCTAGATCCTGGTCTGAACATCCTCCCTGCACAAGTCTCGTGTTTCTGCCCAGGTCCCTCAGCTGGGGTGGTCGGTCTGGGAGAGCCCCGAAACACAGACACAGAGGCAGAGCTGGCACCACCGCTTCCCAAACTTCCTGCTCTACCTGGAACTGCCGCATGCAGCCCTCGAATTTGATAAAATGATTAAATAAAATTGTGAATATAGGGGATCTTTGCCAGCCCACAATCTCTGGAAGCATCAGCAGACCAGGACACTCAGCTATTTCACACGTTTAAGGCGAGGCAGCTCGTTCTGGCTTCAGACAAAACCTGTGCGAGGAGAAGCGGCAGCTTTCCACACTTGGGCCGGCAGCGAGGGAGGGATGGTCCCGCTTTCGGCAGGTTTGATAAGTGGGGTGCTGAGCCATGAGTCACTGCTGCCTTCCCTCGCTACTGTAAGCACGGCTTCTCCAGGAGGCTGCCTTCTGAGATAGCAGCGGCCGTAGAATAAACAACTGACAGCATTCCTGCAGCTCTCACTCACTACTTCATTCCCGCTGACGGGAAAAGGAGTGCAACTGGCGCTGCTGGGGAAATAAAGATTCGTTTTAATCCAAGCTAACACAAGAAAAGAGTAAAGAAGGTGAAAGTTGGGGAATAAAAAGATAAAACTAATAAGAAGCCACTCACACCGGAGACCCTAAATTTAAATATAAAATGCATGGAT
This sequence comes from Cnemophilus loriae, assembly GCA_013397755.1. Taxonomy (NCBI): domain Eukaryota; kingdom Metazoa; phylum Chordata; class Aves; order Passeriformes; family Corvidae; genus Cnemophilus; species Cnemophilus loriae. The sequence goes on along the minus strand of VZTF01007181.1, from coordinate 799,508 downwards.
TGCTGTTTAATTAAAAGAAAGGAAAGTAATCAAAATTTACTGAAATAAAAAGAAAGCAATATTAAAGGAATTGTATTTCTTAGTAAATACTCTCCAGTTGTTTAATGAGTTTATTTTGTGGATGCAAAATATAAAAATGTCCTCTCAAGGGAGGACGAAATTATTTCATAAGAGAGAAAGAGCAAGAAAAGCAAACAAAAAGAAGCAAAATTAAAAAAAAAAAATCAGAGGGAATAAATAATCTTTCGTAAAGAAAGAAGAGGTAAACAAATAAAGAAAATTTAAGCAAAAATAAAACTCTGGCTTTATCTGCTCTCTAAGGATTTAGAAAGAGTACATTGCAAATAGCATTTGTTCTTAAATTGCCTGTGATGTTAATTTAGGGATTAGCTTCCTGCTCCTGGGCCATAGATACTCTGACTGTGTTCTCCATTCCCTGGCAAAAGCTGTGGTGTTCCCACAGCTGGAAAACTGTAATTTTATCATATTTCCAAGAACACATTATGTGTGTAATATAACCAGCTGCTGTTGGTGTTGAATTATGCAAATTATAAGACAGGCAGGAAATCGTATGTGTTGTAAGTGATAAAAAAGGTTTTGTTCTGATTTCTGTAGCTGCTGTGCTGGTTGGTACTTTTTGCCTTCTGCTATCCTTTAAAATCAGCTCAGAGATCAGCCATCAGCTACAGAAATGTGTTAACAAACTTCAAACATGTGTCCACAGCTACAATGGCAGGAGCAGGATTTCAACAAACCCCATTTTTCACTGACTGAAATTATTTTTTTCCTTTGAGCAAAACGTTGCATAATTTAAATGTTCTTTGATAGGGAAAAAAAAATTGTGCAGAAAAAATAAGTCTGAATGTGAGCCAAGTGAAGGCTGGCAGGGAACTGTCTGACAGTGTAAATGCTCATTTGTCATCTCAGGGGAGTGTTAACTCCAGCACCTGGTTACAACAATTTAAATGTCATCAAGGTAGTTCTGTCATAGCTGGTTTAAGGCTAATTGAAATCAATTGTTAAACATTTTAGGTTTCATTTTACAGTGGAAATTTCTCAAAATACAGATTTCTCTGTAAGATTTAGTTGCCATGGGATTTTTGGTTGAATGCTTCTATAAAATAAAACACTTCTATGTTTTGGTTGCTATATCACTTTTTCTCTTCTGTTCTCTCTTTCTTTTCACTATTTCTGTCAAATTCTCTGCAATGACTAATGTGTTTGGGTTTAAAACAATCCCTACAGAGACCAACATTGTATCACTGCACATCACAGAGTGTTTCTTGTTTAACAAACGTGCAAAGAAGAGAAATCTAGAACACCATTTTTTTTTTTTTAAAATGAGGTCCAGAGTGGAAATTACATGTTATTGAAAAAAAACCCTAAAGTACTGGGAACAATAATATTTTTTTTTTGCAGTAATATTTCCGTTGATACAGCCATAAGACTAGTTGAAGGTAAAAGGAATAATATCTCTCACACCTGGAATATTAGCAGAAATGGTTCTGTTTAAATAGACCACAACCGTGTTTCAGTTACCTAACTATCAGTTAACCAACACTGGTGTTGAATACACATCCTTTTCTCCTCCAGACATCTGACATGATAATATTTAATCACTCTACACAAATAGAAATTAGATTATTTATTAAAAACTCTGCCAGTTCCATCAGTGAGCAGACCTCCTTCCTCCAACCCTTGAGCAGGTTATTTCAAAGTACCCTAAGGTTACACTTCCAAAGAAAACGGAAGCAATAATACAGCAAACCATCAGTGTTAGCTAATGTGATACACCTCTATATCAGATAGTACTCACAGGTGATGCTTCTGTGACTTTAGACTGCCTGATTGCAGCTTAACTGCGTAATGAAGACCTTGAAAACAGAATAAAATTCAGCCATCAAAGAATTATTGCATCCAGGCTGCATTTATTCTTTGTTGGGAGGAGAAACCAAGTAGGTGGTCCCAGCAACAAGGGATAGATCTCTGCTTTCCTTGGCTAGAGGATTTGGCAATTTGAAGTCTACAATATCTAATTCACTTTATGGTAAAACAAAGTTTTAGCTCTTCTGGAATGAGTGAGATTATACTGGCTCTGGACTTTCTCATTTTATGAGTCTTTTTCTGTATCCAGGAGCAACAGACATCACTGCACCTGCTGTACATGTGCACATTCCCATCAAGGGCCAATAAATAATATCTTATGTTCCTTACAGTCAACCTATAGACCTCATTTCCAGTTTGACTTTTCCAAATCAGAACTTCAGTTTACTTAATTTGTTGCCCACAGCCATGCAGCTAAAAGTATAAATGAAAGATGGAAGAGACCAACCGATCTACACTTCTAAAAGTGCTCCTGAGACAACAGTCTTATATCAAATGCAGCATGGAAATTTTACCCTTAGTTTTCTATATAACATTACTATTTGAACTTTCAGTGTATATTTGGCAAAAGAACTGAACTTGCAAAATAAAAATAAAAGCAGAAACCTTGATTTTTTTCTTTCCAGAATGACCTGAAAATCAGAAGAATTAATCTTCATGAGCTCTTCAGCTAAAAGTGAGTTCTAAAAATCATGGAGTCTGAATGGTTGAGAGGTTTGTCTAACTGAGCTAACAAAATCACTTTGGATCACAGTGGATTCATCTGACTAAGTCTAGTTTTACAAAGGTTCCTCCTTCCTGAGCTGGTCAAAAGGTTGTGTTAGATTTCTATCATAAAATGTATATACTCTGTGTTTCATGGAAGCAAATATGACATCATCAGCCCATTTTCTGTTTCTTCACATACCAATAAATCATTTTCTCTAATTCACTATTAATCCGTACCAATCAGTTAATGACAAAGAAGTTATGTTGGAATTATCAGGATGCACCATCACCTTTGCTTTAATGTAAAAGGGATTGCCAAAAATTTCTACATATATTACTATAAAATCAATATTGTTATTTTATGAAGAGACAGCAAAGAAACTAGAGAAGGTAAAAGTAATAAAGGGGTAGAAATTATTTAGAAAGCTCATCAGTCATCAAATCAAATTCAGTATTATGACACTGAAGGCAATCTCTAAACCACAAGCACAAATATTTGCAGACAGTGCCATGAAGGCAGATGCTGATGTGGAAAGTACTACGGTTTTGCATAATTAGGTATTTGAGGACTATAATTATCATCCAAAGGAGTGGTCTGGTTCTGACAAGTAAATGACACCCAGTTAGACAAACCTGTCTAGCATTTCTCATTAATCAATAAAAAAATATATTCAAAAAGTAAGTCTATTCATATGTACATACGCACACATAAACACACAGAGGCTGGCACTAAATTAAAGGTGAGACAGACTTTTCCAAACAAAAATACATAAAATCAAACTTTTCAGTTGAAATGTAGACTAATATGCTATAATTTTTTTTTATTTATATAAAAATTGTCAGAAAGTAAAAATCACTAGAGGGTATGCTAACACCAGTTAGTAATAATCTAGCATGGAAAACAGCAAAAGAAGCTGCACCCTGGAACAGTCAAAAGAAAATGGCCATGGGGGTCTTGGCTCTGGACTCTGCGCTTTGCTTCTCTAGAATCTCAGGGCAGATGGTTAGGGTCCAGTTTTAGGGTTCCAACCTCCAACAAGAGGTTTTGGCCTCTAATGTGCCCATATATGGAGCAGAGCAAAAAGGAATCTCATTTCAGCTGTGCCTGTTGGTATCTGATCACTGCCTCCTTATCATGTTGGGTCACAGCACTCGTTGCAGAGTGCCTGGCAATACCCTTTACCCACAGCACCTTCTCAAACAGTGGCAAGGCCAAACATGCACAGGACATGCTCATCCTCAAGCATGCAGAGTCTCATTTACTTCAGGTGCTTCTTTTCTTAAAAAAATCTGTGTGTACTTAAATGCTTTGCTGGCTTGTGAGAAAGAATTAAACCTCATCCAAGAGTGAAGTCTAAAAGGGACAAGTTTTAAGAAAGACACCTGCTACATACAATGCCAAATGCTCAGTGTTATGCAGGAATTTTAGTGAACATATTGAGAGGAATAAAATATAATGGGAACCATGTAGCCAAAGAAATTACCATTCTTCCAACATACCACTTATTTACTTCAAGATATCTAAATCTTCCATCACTGAAGCAGCTAAGTTGCATTTATCATAAACCCAACCATATTTTCATTGTTTCCTTTTGTTAATCAAATAAAGACCCAAGGAAAAAATACGGATTGAAAAAAGAAAATCAATATTTGAAATCCAAGGACGTTTCTTTCCCATGAAGCAAGTATTTTCACAATGTGTGTATGTACATTTCTTTTAAGATTTGTAGGGTGTGAGGGATTGTCCAACTCAGCCCTGTCACAGCAAACTGTTCTGTTGACAGTCTTTATTGGAGCAAGTTACATTCAACGCCTGGGATCTGTAGGAAGAGTTGAAGTAACTATAACAGCTACTTCAGTGTTTTTATTGAAGTATATGCTGATGCTTAATCAATTAGGTTTTGTATTATCTCTTTGATGGCACAGGTAGCATTTACTTGAACGTTGTTTTCTCCTTTCTGTAAGCTACAAAATTACATATATTTATATACATATGACACATATGCTTGTATATAATGCTTATACTATATATAACATGTATTTTATATATATATAAGAAGTTATTTATATATTTTTAGTCTTGATATTCTAGTGCTGCTTTCATGGACCTGTGAAGAAAGCCCTATAGGTCTGCTGAAGGATTTAATTCACAGCATCTGGGAAATTTTTGAACCTTACCCAGCAGTTCTTATTGATGAGCCCAGATCTTTAATTTAGTGGAAGTATTGAGAAAAGGAAAGTAAGTTGGCTTAGACTTGTCCCTCTAAAAGTTTGTACAGGACCCAATTTATATCAGGTTGTAAACAGCTCTGGGATGGGTTCCTCTCATTTTCCCATAATACTGCAGTCCTACTCTTCCAGGACTTCATTGTGGAGGGCAGAGAATAGAGAAAATCAGACTATGACAGCCAAAAGATCACTGAAGAGGAGAAATCCATTTTCCTTCTTTTTTAGTAGAGTTCTACACATATGTAATTATGGCACAGTACAAGAAATAGGGGTTGGAAATATGTAGAAACCAGTCGTGCAGGGGAGACCGAGGATTACCTGATACTCAACCCCACACGAAATTTCTGATGTACATCTTCCTTAGAGACTATACCGTATATTATCTTTTCACTTCAGTTTCAGTTCAACCAGAATTTTAGAAAGGCCACCTCTGGCCCATTTTCATCACCATAGCAGTACTAAAATGGCACTTTAATCTGGTCCACCATTTTAGGCACTTTACTGAGTTCATGTGCAATTACTCCTGAGATCCATTTTTACATGCTCTGCAGCTCCATTGGAAAAACTGGTGTCAATATCTATTGTTGCAAACTATATTGGAAATGTGCTCTGAAGCTCTATTCTAAATTATTGTACTTGCATAGTAAAATTTCCATTTTATTCTGTAATCAAGGATATTCAGACACATTAAAACAGTAATTTAGAGCTGCAAGATATTTGGTTTTAACAATGGGGTTTGGGATGTTATATATATCTGTAAGTAAACAGTGCACTTTTCCTAAACAGACCTGAGAGTTAATGGTGGTCTTCAGAGATAACTCTTTTGTTTAAAGTAATGCTGCATTTAGGACTCTTTTTCAAAAAAATCATTCTTCTACTAAATCTACAAAGTTTTTGTGACAGTCAAAATATGTGCATACTTGGAGCAGAAACAATTGTCAGGTTTATACTGGTTAAAAGTTTGACCAATATCCCAAAGTGACATTCTGGGAAATATGCAAATGATTTTTCAAGTTGTTTTAGAAATAATGGTATTTGACTCAGGAAATTTCTATTAAATACAATCTACACTGGAGTTACAGAGAGAACTTCACTTTGGCTGATGGATGATAAGAATAAAAGTCTCCTCAGATGAACTGAGCTTTGTGTATATATACACAAGCTATGTAAGACAGCTAATTTCACATAAAATTCCTACATAATGAATGGTTTCATCCAACATCGATCCCAATCCAGTTGGATCCTAGATTATCAGGTCAGATTTTTTAGCTGGAAAAATACAGTGGTAATATTTGCAAAAATTGTCTTCAGTTCAGGCTCTTGGAGCTTAAACATGTGACACGGTACACAGAGATAATGTGCGAGGTAGAGCTTCTTTCTTGGAAGTTCAGAGTTTGGTATTTCTGCAGAGTATTTGATATTTTTTTTAATTCTAGTTTGCATCAGAATGGGCAAATGCTGTTCACAAAGTGAGCATTGATATCTATGAAACAGAAAACACCTAAAAAGAGTTATCCTCCAGAGTGGGAAAACCCCAATGTGATGGTGTCAATGTTAAAGTATGTCACTTCAAGTCTCAAAGCACCACCAAATGAGGGATATTTTCACCCCAAAAAAGTTTCAAATTATCAAAATTCTTCTTCTATGAATTTTAATAATTTAAAATAATGTTGTAGTGAAGCTACTGTGAAACCTGACACAAAGGCATACCAAGAATAAAACATATAGAAACAGTGAAAGAAGTTTTAAGTATTTTTGAGTGACATGCTTGGAGTTTCTTCATCAGAGGAACATGACTTGCTCTCCTAAGCTCTGCTGTAATATAAGTGATAAAAATACTAATATAGGAAGTGATATTGTCCTTTTCCTGTGCTATGAATCCACGTATAGTCTTCGCTGAATTCTGTTTAGTCTTCTACTGAAACCTTGTCCGTGATTATATCAAACAAAATATACGTCTTCACTTTGAAAGATTTTTCAAGCTTTTCCCTATATGATTCTTCATAGCTTTTTGTTAAGTTTTCCAGCAAGTACATTCACACTATCTCCTTTGGCATACCATATTTTTCATAAGTTTAAATACTGCTGTTGAAGTACACTTTCACTATGTGAAACTTGAAAGAACTTGGCAATGTTCTGATTTTCGTGCACTGAAGCTGCTCTGATGCTAACCAGAATTGTCTCCCTGTTGCCTTGCACATCTTCCTTCCTCCACCAGTCTTTTCTCTTGGACAGTGTTACCAGAATGGGCAGTGATTAATGAATTGTCACATTGGAGTGACAGAGTTCTGATCTACCATTCATAGGTATTAGTAAAAAATAATATATTAATGCTGACAATAATCTGATAACCTCTAACTCCAGCCACTAGAATTCATTTTACTGGATTTTTCCAGACCATTCTATTCTTTTTTGTGATTAATCTGTTATTAATTTCCCAAACTAGGTTTTTAAAGTGCCGTATAAATTATTCGCAATGTTTTTTATAAGAGAAAACCATTTTAAAACTATTGTTTTTAAAAAATAAAAATGTGAGGGAACTTAAGTTCTTAGAAGCTTTTTATTCATGGCAAGCTTATAATTTTTAAAAAACAAATATGTATACATTCACATTCAATAACTCTAAGGTACATTTTTGCTTTGCTGTTCATTTTTCTATCCCTTAACAACAGAAATATATGTTCTATTGTGAGAAAAGGTGACAGCAATGGCTGCTTTTTGTGCATCTATCTTTCTCTAGTACTGTGTTAAAAGGAGCTAGTAGACAGAAAAATAAGCATGATGGATTGGAAGAGCAACCACAGACAATTTTTTGTTCTTCTTAAAGCATGAAATTCTTAAAATTCAAATTGTGGCGACTCAAAATGGGTCTTGGATTCCTCAAAATACCACTTAGCATCATGTGAATACCTGTGGTCTTCTGTTGGTTTGTCAGCTTTGTAGTCAGCCAGAAAAATGGCTGGCAGGGGAAGGGGAAGTGCAAGCAGGGACGTTCACTTGCGATAAACCCTGAGCAAAATACTGCTTTAAAATTTCAATTTTAAGCTTAAAATTTTGTCTTGTTTGAGTCAAGAGAGAATTTTATCTACATTTCCTCCTCAGTTTCTGGAGGAGAGTATTGGAGCCCCACACTAAGTCGCACGCCAGGGGTTTGGCTGAGGCAATGGCTGTGACCTCAGAAGGAAAGAGCCAGTCCTGCCCCACTCCCTTGCTGGAGCTGTAGGACAAGGCTTGCTTGGCTCCTGGCTTATCAGAAAATAAAGAGCATTTACAATTCTTTCTGTTCAGAGGTGAAAACACTAACGTTTTAGACTTTCGTAAGAAATTCTTTTCAGCTATCCGCTGAACTACCTTGCTGACATAAATGTGTTCACAAAAGTGTTTTCTGGGCTAGTACCAGTTCAAACAAGTCCTTCTCCCCATGTCCATTCTTGTTTCCTGCCTCATTTGAGACAGCATAACTGTTTGCATGGTGAAGCAGCAAAAATAATTGAAACACTGAACTGGGTAGTAAGTCTCCAAAATAAAATTCTCCCAAGCCAATAACATAATCAGAAGGGTCACACAGAGCATTTACACCAGCCCAAGCACATGGGTGATGTGGGAACTGAGCCACTTCCTGTGGCAGTGAAATCCTTTTTTTTTAAGTATTTACAATAAAGTCATTTCTAAACTTAGGGCATTCATCTAGATCCAGAAATAAGGACTTTCACCTTTTAATTTAAGGCGTGCTTTTTGAAACTTTGGCCATAATGCAAATTCAGTGAATAATTTAGAGTAATGCCAAACCACTAATTTTCTAGAACAATTTAACTAAACAATAGACTAAAGAGGGACATGAAGAGTATTTCTTGTAAGATACTTTATGTTTGAATTAATTCTGTGTGTGGGAGAGTGCTTAATATATTCATTTATTATATCTGTTAGCAGCTATGTGTTGTCTTAAAAAACAAACTGCGGCATAGAATTTCAAAAGCAAGGGCTGCAGTTGGAATTTCTATGTAGTGGTTCTGAGTTGTTGAGTATAATTTTAAAAGGATTAGTTATACGAAAATATTTTGTTAAAGGAGACCATTATACAAAAAAAAAGTTACCTGTGAAGGAGCCCCAGGAAGACAGCTACCAGGCTTGCTGCTCAGCTGGTGAGCTTTGTACCTCGGCTGTGAGGGATGGAAGAGCTCAAGTCATCCATGCATGTTCACAGAAGAGTTTTTTCAGTAATAGTGGTTGCCTTTCTAAACAACACATCTGGCCTAGAGATGAATGATGTTTGTCACTGCAGGAACAGACCTTAAACAGTTGTTTTCTACCTTTTCAGTTTAGAAGATTGGCTTAATTGAACATTCAAATGTATGTTTCCTTCTGCCATGAGGCCTGACGGCTGGGATCTAGTGGGATTTGTTCAATTTATCAGTAGACAGTGACATTTTTTTTTAAGACAAACATAAGGAACACTTCTGGAATTTATGACCACATAATGGAACCTGTGAATTACTCTCTTGCCTCTTAGTAAATGGAATATGTGGCACAAATATAGCCTTCATTTCTCCCATTTCTACAGTGTTTACTCACATTTGAGTGAGGACAGGAAAAAGTCATTTCTAATTTGTTTTTCATTCTTTTTATGCTTCTGTTTGGTTTTCTAATTTATTCTTTCTATTCCTTTTTATTCCTTTTATTTAAAAACAGTATTTCTACTTAACAGCATTTTGTAAGAGAACAGAGAATGTTCTTAAAGAAAAAGTGTTAGCTTGTTTCTCTGTGGGTACCTGCTTACAGAGCAGCTGTTTCTGAGTTTCTATAGCAGGGAGGGCACTCAGACTGGAAGAGCTACGGAGAAGCGATATGGTGACATAGTACTGGAAGGATAATACTCTTCTTACTGCTTCCCTGTACGAGTGGATGCAAGCAGTGTTGTCAGGCAGAAATAGAATGCATGCAGTTATTAGTGTATGCACGTTCCACTGACCCCTCCTCGGCCTTTTCACAGTTGTATTTAGCTCATTTTCTCTTTGCTAGGTGCTGCTGTCCATCAATTTCCACACCCTTTGTCCTCATCTATCACCTTTCCTTGCTTTCAATATTTCCTGCATTGCTAAAATCAGGCGAGGTCTCACCCCAGAAACAGTCCCTCCATCATACTGGCTGTAAATGCAGTGTGAAGATTCAAAGAAGTTAAGAAATCGGGAAAAACAGAAAGTTTCAAAGCATGGGAATGCTTCCATTTTATGAGAGAAAAAAAAAGAGATGTGAGGGTAAGAGATAGTCTAACAAAGCAGAACACTGAATGGGGCAGAAACTGCAGGGCAACTGCTGTTCTTTTTTTTTTTTTCCAAATTAAATGCAGAATGGCAGTTGAAAAACTGGAACAAACCACACAGAATAACAGAAATCCCTTTTCAAGAAATCCACAATTGTATAATTTGATTGCCAGAAAATATCACTGAGGACATTGGCTTACCAAGGGTAAAATATAAAAATAATAAGAGTATTAAATTATAGTGTTCAACTGGAAACAAGAACAAATATCCATCGAAACCTCCACAGAAATTTCCTGAAGAAAATAACAGAAGTGTCTTCTTTCCAAAATTTTCTATTTTTCTGAAGAAAATTTAAAACCTCTAAACTGAAAAAGGTTAGCAGACACTTTCCGAATATTTTTAGTATTATTATTGTTATTTTAACAGAGGTGGACGTTTCATTATAGAAAACACATTCCATCTGCAGAATACCAAGTTTCCGATTGTAAAGCACAAGTCAGGCACTGTGACAGCAGGACAGATTTTACGTCTGTCTGTTACACCCTGCCCCCCAGCAGCTGAACACTATCAGAAATGAGACCATGTGGGCCACTAACCCACATCAGTGCCATGTGGTTCCTATGCTCTGGATGTAGATTTTCCTATGATTTAAATATGCTCTGACTTCCACGCACAACCTCCAATATATTGCACATATTGTTCTAACACACGCATTTTGTTTTGCAATCAAGCAAATTTTAACTCTCTACCTAAATATCTGTCTTCTGATACCATCTAGAGGAACAGACATTCACTTCCACCAGTACACACATCAATGAAATGGAAAAAACCCTTTACAGATACACCCTGTACATTTGTGAAATGTTATAACTCTTTCCTCCATTGCTCATCCATTTCTTTATACATTCCCTAATCAGTGCCTAAGAATACAATTTTTCTCAGTTTAGTGACCAAAACTCATTTCACACACATTTAAAGCAATAATTTGACAGAAAAATTTAGGGGTTTTTTTCTGTAAAAATGTAAATTTATAGGGTTTTGCAGCTGAGCTTACTATGCTCATGAGGGTTAGAACATAATTTTATACAAGAGAAGAAAATGTAAGGTTTGGGGAGAGCAGTATTTTCCATATTATTGGGTACAGTGGGACTAGCAAAATCAGGAAATTCATGTTTTATGAGCTTAAACAAAAATCAAAGTTACATAGTGATGCTAAACATCACTCTCTGTTTAGTGGGACACTTCTACTAAAAGAGTCTAAAAGGTTTAACAACTATAACTTTGAACTTTGTGTTTCTTTAAACTGTTATAAACTAAGCACCTGATTCGGGGAGAATGACTGGTTACAACTTTGTATGAGCCTCTTTAAATTGTTTTTCCTTAAGACTTTTTATAGTCAAGCACTTTATATACTGGGGAAAAAATTGTGTGCCCTATGTATTTACTGATTTTTCTGCAAACTAAAATCCAGTTCAGTGAACTAGGGAAACAATTCATTATTTTCAAGATTCTTTGCTGTATGAAACAAAAGTGGATATTTAAGCTTTCCAATGACTACTTAAATGACTTATATAGTTTTCACTTACATAAATGTTAAAGGATTTTTCAAGTGGGAGGATGATTCAAAGTTTCTACAGTTGTCAAAGGAATCTTCCTTTCTATTGAAGACTCAAGCCCAAATAGCTCAGATTTCTTAGAAAAAGAAATCTTTAATCTGCTCTTAAAATCTCTGATCTGACCTATGTTTTTACTCCAGAAGAAATGTGAATTGTCCTGAATAATTTTTCTTAGATAAATTGCAGTTCAGAATGCGCAAGAGATATAACTTGTCATTTTTTGGTGGCAATCAGTTCTGGCACCATTTGATTAATAGCCAACATTTAATAATTCACAGTGTACCTTAGCAGTGTACAGAAATTCTAGCTTTGACTAGTAGTGGCTTGAGAGAACATAAGAAATTGAAAAGCAATTTCTTGTTTAATTGCAATATAGTTCTGATGGTTTCCGTATTTCTACAAATCTGAGCTGTCCATGTGTAGCTGGTATACTCTTTTCTTACAGACATTATTGATGAAAGCTTTGGAAAAAAATCCTTACTTGATCTGTAAGAGTTAATGTATGCTCGTTCATTTATTTCCTTACACTTTCTTTAAAATTTACCTTTGGATCTCAAGAAATCTCTATTAAATTAAAACCAACCACTTTAATAAGTAAATTAATGGTTCAGAAGACAAAAACAGAACTGGCAGAATTTTACCAAATGTTTTGATGTCACTTAAAACAATAAAGGAGGAGAATACTTCTTTTTGTATATAAGGACAAATAACAGTGATGTATAGCAATAAATATCCTAAAACATTAAAATAATGCAAAGTTTCTGGAAGAAAACTATTGCAAACTGACATTCAACTCCACTAAAATTACCAGGCACAGGTTTGTCTAGTGAGTTTAGACTAAATGTACTAGGGAACAAATTAGAGCTAAAAAAGTATTAAGTATACATGTTCTCATATTTCTTTAAATCCTTTAGTACAGCTGGTCTCAAGATGACCTAACCTAACCATTTAGAAACAAAATATTGTGACACTTAGACATAAATGGAAAAACAGCACAATCCGTTTGGGGCTGGGAAGCAGCCACAAACTTCATATGAACATCCTCATTAAATAGGCCCAGTGTGGTTATCAACCTCAGCTCCAGAGCAAAGCTGCAGAGGTGAAGGATACACATTCTCCCTCTTCTACTGATCAATTATTACATACGCATAAAGGAAGCGTCATGAAAAGCCATTGAGACAAAAGTTTTAATTTGTTCGGCCAGGATTTCTCTAGCTGCTTGACTTGAACTTTTTTATTATGACATACCACGTGCTAGAGGGCACAAGAGACCGTTTCGATTGTGCAGTTAAAGGAACCTATTAGAAATATGAAATCATTATTTCTGGAGTATTTAAGACTTTTTTTTATTTTCCTGTGGACAGCTGCTGGCTACAGAACTGAGGGAAATTTAATTCAGGAAAATATCCTAAGTAATGGAGCCAGAGAGGCTAAATCAGAGTGGTAAATATTGCTAAGCCATCATTACTTGCTAAATAGATATTAGTCATCTCTATTTTTTTACTGCATGCTGAAAGTTCTAAAGAGTCATTGCTTGTGATACCTTCTTAAACAAAACAGAAAAAGCCATCCTCTAAAACCAGAGAAGTCTGCCAAGGTAGCCTTGAGGGTCTAGTTTAAACCCCTGTAGTAAAGAATTCCACATTTCAAGGATTTAAGTGGAAATAAAATGAAATCCAGGCTCAGATTTTCCTCCAAGACTGTGCTGGTGGAGAAACAGATAAACACAAAGAGAGGGGGAAGGGTTTGTTGTAGAGAAGATAGCATGAGAAAAATATTTATAAACAGTGTGTAAAAACCCATTCAAAAATGTAAGTATCCAGTCATAAATGATTCAGGACTGAGGACTTTCTACACATTATATCCGTGTAGGATTTAGTCCAGGGCATGGCTGTCTGTCTGTACATGTCTTGCTATATATGGGATATTCTAACAATCATATTTTTCTTTTTTTTTTTTTCCAGAAAGAGGAGGCATAGTCTTGTTTGAAATATTTGTCTTTAGAGAAGTGCAATTTGATTAAAATTGCCCAAATATAAATAGAAGAATCCTAGTAATCAACCTTAAGTAGGCAATAAAACTAAAATCACTATTAAAGAAAAAGTAGTTTGTGTCCCTATATTTCACTAGTTTTTGTCTTTTGTATTTATAGTCTGAGAGAGGAATCCATCAGACCCAAAAGCCATGAGTGTTAGTTGGGAAGAAACAAGTTGACTGTGGGTGAACGATGGAGCAAGAAGTCTAAGAAAGATGTTCGCCATCAAAAGGGGTCTCAGACTTCAACACTAGGAGAAAAGTCTCTCCTGTTACCAAAACAGTGACTCCTGGCAGATGGCGAAATGCACATTGAGTTCAGGTATGTCTTTACCATTGATTATAGCACAGTGCGCGTCTCTTTCCACTTAATTACGGCAGCCGAGGGGGTAAAGCACCAAAGCCACAGGGCAGAACCAAGGCACAGTGGCAAAGATGAGCCTCAAATGCATAGTACCTTCAAATGCATATCAGTCACAAATGATAACTGGGCAGATCAGATTTCTGTTTATTCTAAGTGCATTTCAAATGAGAATGAGGGATTGCTAGTTAGGAGGCCGAACTGAAAGTGCAAACCAGGGATTCAGAAAGGCTGAGTAAGCATCAATTATTCAAGCTGAGGTGCAAGGAATCAATCCTGTGTCTTAAAAGGTTTATTCAGGTAGAACAAAAGATGTACAAAGCACAATTCTTGTTGTAATTTTGACAATTAACAACCAGAGGTTTGTCAGCCCTCAATTCTGAAAAAATCCGGATGATATATACAGCTTGCTGCAGACTAAGAAATGAGTTGTCAGGAAAAACCAGAAGCAAAAATTATTGGAATTTATATGCAAGTATATGAGCTACAGTATAACGAATAGGTAATAGAAGAATGTTTTCTTTCGTACATATGTATAGGAATAAGAGCAGAAGTAGAAATTTGATGGAGTTGCATGTACTGATGAGTTCTATAACTTTTTAACATTTCAGATCCAGTTCAGAGTATGTATGTATATATATATATATATATATACATATATATATAAAAGAAATACTTGTTAGCAGTGCACTGGTATGCTATTCTCTATGTGGAGCTGAATGATGCTAATAAATCTGCAAACCTTTAAAAACTGTAATTTCGACTTCGCTATGTAGCGTGTTTTGGGTACAAGTTTTTTTCATCTTAAAGAAAGCACATTTCTAAATACATGCTACCACATGCATTATTGTACCTGGTCAAGAAGTGCTCAAAAAAGAACACTGTAACGTCCTTGATGGCTCAGACTGACATCTCTGCTACCTGAATTTAGGAGAGGTAGAGTTACCCCACTTAGATGAGAATCCAGGCTGCAAGCTCATAACCAATCTGACACATTGTGGAAATCCAGTAACACAGAAACAATGTGTTGTAATGACCTATTTACTCAGAGTTCATTATTCAGCTGCCAGACCTCCCTGCACTGTCTTGATAGAGCTCCAGATGGAATGTGTATCCCAGCCAAGAGGCAAACTGAGCTGTGACTTCAGCTGTTAACAGGACGTTTTTGTTTGTGAAAGAATTTTTTTTCTCTGTCATTAAAAGGCACCTAAACAAAGAAGCTGTGATTCCATAAGTGGTGATGTAATGTAGTGGGAGAAGTACTTCTGACATAGTGACTGTTCTGATTACAAGGACATGCTGAATTGTTACTTCATCATCTTTTGTCTCTAACAAACCAAATTAAAAAAGAAATTAAAGAAAGCTGCAAAAAATAATTTTTAAAAACTCTCATTTTATTTTTTTTTAGCAACCTAGTCAAAAAAAGAAAGGTACCACTGTAAAATTCCCTTGGTTTATGCTAGGAACAAAGATGAAGAACTTGTGTTAATAACCATTCACAGAGAAACTACTTTATAGTAAAGAAATTAGTCCATTGTGCTTTGATATATTTTAAGCATGGAAGGGGTCCATACAGTATCTATGGCCTGAAATCATTACATGAAATAATACCTTGGGCAAGTTCAAGCGCTGTCATCTTTCTCAGAAGAACACCCTAAAACTACGATTGCTAATGTCATCTCTAGGCAGTGCAGAATGCACGTTTCAAATTGTATCTGATCACAAAGAAGACACCTGGGATGACACAACACTCAAATTAAAAACCAAATGAGCAGTCAAGGGTCTGCAGCAACATTTGAAAGAATCATTAAAATACTGCAACCCATGAAAGAAAGAAACAGAACAAACCAACAGAGAGAGCAGAACAAAGTACGAGCTGTTCATTCTTATTTGAATGTCTCACTACAAACACAAATATTTTGCAATAATCTGACCAAACACAGGTGGATGGCTTTTTCTGTGGACCTAACAAGACTCTTTCTCCAGTGTATCTATTTTCTGGCTGTATCTGAAAAGACATTCTCTTCCCACTTCTTTTTCTTGCAACACATTTCTAAGCAAGGAACTTAGGATTCGCTTCAGTCAATATTCTTCAAGTAGGCAATCTACACTGGTGCACCATGGTGAGCTGGTATTTCCTAGTCCAAAAGATGTAAACACCAAAGCAGCTGAAGAGCTACTTAAAGTAAATACCATCCAATGGAAAAAAAAGAAATAGTTATTAACCAGCTCATTTAAGCGGAAATAAAAGACAGACTCTATGTGTCAGCAGAGGATCTGGACAAGTGTTAAAACACAGACAGCATTTGCAGTAAAAATTTCTCCTTTTTAAGGAATTTAACCACTTCAGAAGTGGGACTTTTACGGTTACTTAGCATATAGGGGACTGGATGCTTGATGTCCAAGTCAGCCTTCTGCTTTGTATGCCTATGTTGTACTTAACAACATTTTTTTTCTCAGCCTTGAAATTGTTTTCGTCTTAAAGATGGAAATATCCAGCAGAACTCTTATAATGAGCTGCTATGTATCAAAAGGTCTGGAAATCCTAAACAGACTCAAACTTGAAATGTAACTTGAAATAAAATGCAGCTCAAGTTTATTAGCCAACATGTTAAATTACTCATTTGAGGTAACATATGATTCTCAACCAAGCAAAGTTTGGGCATTTCTCTTTTAAAGGTCAGAAGAAGGTTACATGGTCTCTTCAAAGAGAGCCTTATTAACATGGTTGGATTGACATTGAGGATAACCATGTACTGTATGTATTTGCATTCTTTATTTATCTGTTTACGCTTTTTTCCCTACTGGTGCCTTTCACATTCTCTCAGCATATTAAAGCCATTAAAAGTACATATTTTAAACAAAACACATCAAAAGGATCATAAAAAAGACAGGACTCTTTAAAAAAATCTCCTAAAATACATTGGACATCGTAAAAAGTGTGAAAGAAAATTATATGAGGCCAGGAAAAATATTTTATTTCCCTGGGAAAGTGAAATCTTCAATTACCTGTTGCTTGTGTTGCTGAAGCACTGAACAGTATTCTCAGTTTTAATTATGATAAATAACTTTATTACACATTTACATTGGTCTTATCTTCTTTCCAGGGTTCTAATGGCACTGATTATGCTTATGGCAAATTTTCAGGTGATTTCAGAGGGACCAGGACAAAAGCCCATGTTCACTGGAGCCTCCTTCATTTGTACATGAACATCTGGAAGATTGTAATACTCTAACATCAGTGTGACATGAAAGTGTACAACCCCATATCTAATAACCATGTTCAGGAGTCTGGGATCGTATTTTGGAACGTGTGTGGGGGTGTGGCGGGGGATGTATGTTTGTGGAGGGTGAGGAATCACTTACCTATCACAAAGCTCAGTGCAAATTAAACAAGCTGCATTTAAACCCAGACATTTCAGCCAGGTCCTTCATGTTTAATAATGCTTTTTTCACAAGTTGATAGTAGTGGAACGTCAGGGGAGAATTAGTTCAAGCAATGTATAAGCAGAGTAAGAAACACACAAGAAGAGTTTGTTAAGTAAAGCCCAAGTGGGACATTAGCCTGGACTTCAGAGCCACAAATGGAAACACATACCAAATAAAATATGAAATCATATTTGAATATCATCTTTAAAAATCCCAGACTGGACTGTCTTTCAGTTACCAAGTCTGTGGGGAAATATACAGTTACATTTCATTACAATGCTAGTCAGTAGGGCTATGTCTCCAAAAAAGGATTAAGTCCTCTCTCCCCCTCACACACCAGTTCATGGCTAATGCACACACAGAGTGAGTCATTACAAGATGTTACTGTTATTCTGTGGCCTGGCTACCTCAAGACCTTCATGGGTTTTTCTGTTCATGGTAATGGGGGAAATTCTCTAACCCAAAAAGAGTATAGAATTTTTCTTCACTGAGGCCATGTTTCACCCACAGATACAGATACTTGCAATGTTCCCACATATAGCTCTGACCATCCCATTCCTTTCCCCAAGGCAAAACACGTCCAGACTTTGCTAGCTTAAGAGCAAATGTAAAACATTCCTTTTTATAAAAATTTTCCCATCTAGGGAATACGCCAGGGAAAAAAAAAAAGCGGGACTACTGAAAATTTGGGTGTGGAAACCATCACAGCAAGGAAACCAGAAATATGAGAATTGTAATCATATTGATGTTTGTGCTTGGGAGAAATCCTATGAAATGAGAAATAAAGTCACTCAGAATATTATATACTCAGTCAAAAATATCTATATCACTAGAAGTGGAAGGAGTTACAGGTTTTGTGAGTACCATTCAATTTTCAAGTACACAAATTAAGACAAGATGGACTAAAGAAATAGGAGTTTGGTTTGGTGCTGTTGAAATAGAAAAAAACCATGCTTGTTTCTCACTGTCATTACCTGTTTTCCTTGCATCTTACAGTATCTAAAATCTTTAAGTTTGAACTAAAGCAAAATCCTTCCACTAGGTGCAACAAATCTGCAGCTACTGTATAATTAAATCTTTCTGCTTCCCCCTTTGACGCTCTGATTTCCCTGTAAATGATAGTTTGCTTTTCTTACTTAAGCAATAAACGAATCCTGCATACTTAATGCATTCTGTGAAACCTCCCACGCGGATCTGTGTTTTTGTAGGTAGACGATGAAAAGGTAGCCTGGAACATATTATGAATTTATCAGAAACCCAGAGGGGTAATATGAAAACAAAAGGGTGGAATCCAAGGCAAGTGCAAGTGCAATGAACACTGGTTTGCTTTCCAGATAGTTACTTGTTCTTTCTTTAAGACCACAGAACTTGGAAAGGAGTCAAAGAAAATCAGGAGGTGTATTATAGAAAGTTGAAAATAATCTTGACTTCAGCTTGCTTTTTAAAGATCAGCAAGAAAGTGGAGAGGGATCAGATCTTCTCCTTATCTTTCCTTCATTTGCAGTGATCTTTTCTGAAAACCAAATCCTATATTTCTCCAGAACATACTGTACCCATTACAAAACCATGGACAACTACAAATGTTTCCATAAAGTACATTAGAACTGGGCCACACTACTGGCAATAAGCACTCAGCTGAGAGAGTGAGTAAACACCTTTAGGGCATCGTTTGACTTTCTCTGAGCTGTGATTCTGTCTGTGATCAGAAGGGCAAGTTCTGCACTTCTAGCAGTGCAGGATGATGTGGGAGAGATTGCTTGTCAGTAAATCAGCCCTGAATCCATATCCATCTTAGTGCCTAAACAGAACAAAGTCATTGCATATGATGAACCTGCTTATTTCCCCATCACCAAAAAGCCATTTCACTTAAAATTTGTCTTTCTGTCTGCTCCTGACCATGCCCACCCTCTCTCATGAACACTGAAGTACTGTTCAGTAAATGAATAAAAAGAAGGCATACTAATTTACAATTTCCCTTCTTGTCAGAAGAGCCTGGACAATGACTTATGGACAGACACGAAGCAAGACCATTAACAAGATGTAGTACTTGGTAAGACCCACATCCAGTGTGTAGCATCAAAATTAATTTGTATCATTTTCTGACACACCTAAACAATGGCAATGAATTCTACCATAAAATTACATCCCAAAAATATTAATTTAAATTATTCCTTCCCTATTTGTTTTGAACCTGACGTGAGATTTTTATATGGTAATGTTGATTTCACTTATTCTTGGAGTGCCTTGGTAATACGCTTGATTGACATTGTCTGCAATCACTGTACTTGAGTTGCCTCTTTTCTAGGATAAGGGGTCCTAGTCTACTTAATTATTCTTGACACGGAAGCTATTCCTTATTTTTCAATATTCGTTTTGTCATTCTCCCAACTTTAGTCTTTTTTCTACTGCCTCACTGTGGAGACAGGGATGCACATGGACAAAAGGAGAGCTCCTCTTTGCTTCTCTACCTTTTCTAATTCTTAGTAATTTGTTTACTCTTCCTATTACTGCTGAATGTGGAGCTGACTTTCTCATACTTATAACTCCATAATCTTTTTCTTCTTTTCAATGCTTGATTCAAATCCCTCCCCTGTAAATGTGGAATGGAGGCTGTTTCCTCACATGCGACTCTTCCCATTGTTGGTGTTAAATTTCTTTTCTGAGCTTACTACTCTAGTACTCAGTATGAATAGAGCTTCTCTCACCCCAGGGTCAACTTTTGATTTTAATTCTTATGTTTAGCTCCATCAGCAAACTTTGCAATATCCCTAGACTACCTCTGTTCATTAGCTCTTTAGCTCAGCCTGTTTCAGCCATAAATCCTCAGACTATAACTGTATCCTGGGGGGAAGAAAAACTGAAGAGGAAGACCTTAAGAACCACCATGGATAACAGTGAAAGAATTTAATATATCAAGGTTGGGAAAGAAAGGAGATGGGAGTCAGCCAAAGCACTTGAGAAAGAGCAACACCTGGTCACTGACAGTAACTAGGAGCTAAAAAGCTGCAAAATGCAACTACATTTTAAGTTTGGGATTCCTTGTATAAGAATAAATATATAAATACATATTATATTTATTATATTATGTTGTATTATATTATATGTTAACATATACATATGTATGTACATATGTACATACAACATATGTATGTACGTATAAATTATTTAGAAATGAAGCCACTAATCCTCAGAGGAATTCTCTACCCAGCTATCAAATGGTGACAATTTTTATAATTGCCTTAAAATTATTCTCTTATGACACTATTGTCACTATTAAAAATTGAACTGAAGTTTAATTGCTTTTCTTATTAAACATCTTTTGAAATAGATATAAAGATGTAAAACTTAAATGCTTTCTTATAAAAGTGTTGGAATATATTTTGAATTTGCCTTCTGACATTATTTTAATGTAAGCATTCTGAAGAAAAAACCCAGACTGTTGCTTTGGAAACCAACATAGACTTATCACTGGGTGTTCAATTCAATACCTATTAGTGCTTATACATATGGTATTAATTCTGCATTAATTCTGTCAAAAATGATATCATACTCCAAACGTCCAAATTATGACATCACTAAAACAACTTTGCTCTTCGTGAGTTTGGAGTACAACTGTGCCAGAGTTGACTAGAATTTATTCATGCAGCTGATTCTGACAAGTTCTTTTTAATTAGTTCATGCCCTCATAATGAACAAGAGTCCGTGTTTTTGAAGATTTGCCAGAATAGTTTCTATTCTCTTCGACTTAAGTGCCAAATGCATGCACTTCTTTATACTATTTATACCTTTGCCTATAATTACTGTTCCCTAAGGTGTGATTGTCCTATTTCATAAGAGTTTGTGCAGCTGCCAACATGAAGATGTAAATAAATTGTAATACCGTTGCTATGAGGTGTAAAAATCCCACAGCTCATATCCAGACCCTTGTATAATAAACTCAAGTAAACATTCCATTTCCTGTTAGCGATTGTGGTTTGTGACTAGATTTTAAAAAGTGGTGCAGTAAGTCATCACTTTTTTAATGATTTGCTGAAAAAGTCATGAGAGCATGAAACAAAAAAACAGCTACATGTAAACATCTATTTTTACGAAGGAGAAATATCTGCATGCAAATCTCAATACTTTGTCGTTATCTGATAGTTTTAGGAAGCTAGTCTCATTTTTATTTGCTAAGAACAATTCTGAGATGCAGCTGATATGCCAAAAGCAGGGGCCAAAGACTTCTGCATTAAGGTGTTCTGAAGGTCACTTCCTCACTATTTTGAACTTGCTGCAACCTTCGCAGAGATGGTCTCAACTCCCTGTGTTTTTAAGACGCTCTAGTTTTGTGCATTATGAGTTTGACACCATGGCCAGAGGTGACCACAGCAAAAATTTGTTTAGATCCATCTTTCCAAAGCAGTGAAAAGCCATAGAGCAGGAGGCCTTCCTTTCATCACCGTTTATTCCTATCATACGTCGGAGATCCTCTCATAGGCCAATCAAGCTGTTTTCTCCCTTGCTTTAATGAGGAAAACACCCATACTGGACTGAGGAATACGGTTTGATAGTTTTTCTTCAACTCATAGTGATCAAACAACCATTTTACTCCTCCTTTCTTGTGATGGGTTATGTTCTGCTCTCTATCCTCTAAACCATCTTGTACCCAAAGTGTAGACACATCATTTGGTATGAGATTATTTACATCATGGCAGGCACATCTCAGTAGGAGGCACCAATTCAATACTGGTGACAGGTACACTGTGAAGATTAAATGAAAAAACATACCAGCACTGACATCTTTTCAACAGAGCAAATAAATGAAATATTGGGTGCTGGTGGGAATAAGATGAGCGCATGAGTCACATATGTCTGACTTCATGAGTTAAGATGACCACGGAGCTGCAATAAAATCTTCAGGCTACTTCACACCAGCAGGTGTTTTACATCGTGACACAAATAAGCTGGTTCACCCACGCTGCAGGATTTTTCAGCTCTTTGCTGGAGTCACTTTTCTCAGTGCCTATAAAGCCATATTGCCTAAAGATCACAAATTCACATGCCCCAGCTTCAACTGGAAAATGCAGTTAAAACTACTATTTTTAGCTGGGGTGTTGAGGCTTTCATGAGGCTTGGACAGCAAAACAGGAGTTGGGTCGTGGCATTGAATTGCATCTTGGTACTAACCTTTTTCGGGACTACAGTGAACTCATTTCACCAACTCCCTTCTGTTCTTTCCCTCTTTTGAGCATGAAGTGCCCATGGTGAGGACCATCTGGGACCACACGCTTCTGCAAGTGCTCTTCACTGGGGCCTTGGCTGTAGTTGCAGCTGTAGGCAGCAGCCCAGTACAAAATATTTTAAAACGTTAACCAGCACCTACACAACTTTAACTTTTAAACTCTGATGTTTTATATACTAGCAAGTCTAACAGAGATAAAAAAAGGCCATATCCTGTTGGAAAAGGGGGAATCCCATCTCTACCATGGTATAATATATTTCTGGTCTTAACGAACTGTGGGTTATTGAAATTTAAACCAGTCATTAGCCCAGGACTGAACATTACATGTCCTGGGAATCAGTCCAATGTAATTTGGGGGTGGGAGGGTGGCTCAGAATTCCAGGTTTGTGAGGAAAGCAAGAAATATTTTCCTGGCAGGTTTGTTTAAAAAAAAAAATGGCAGCTGTTCTTAATTGCTGGGAGGGTCAGATTGTTAAAAAACAGTCCCAGTGGAAATGGATTAGTGTATGGGAGGATGTCAAGGTGCAAGATAAATGAATTTAGTCTCTAGTCTGATGGTTTATTATCTGGATAGGAACTCCGTGTACTGTGTGAATGCACACGCAAAACACCCAATGTTATGGATTGGTGTGAAGGCATTATTGTTGACGTGACTTTGGAATGACAGCATCATTCATGAAAACAAAAGCTGTAAGTGAATTATGCAAGTTACAGAAACTGAGTGCGAGTAAGCTCTTTCCATCAACACCACAAGCTGTATGTTTCCTTTAGGACATAATATTTTTCATGAAAATTATTCTAGAAATGCATAAGCTATTTAAAATGCCCATGTGTTTTTTCTCTAGTTTATATTCCTCTCTCAGAAAAGTCAGATTTTCTCTCAAAGTGTATCATGAATCTGTATCCTTCAAAAGGCAGAATGATATATGACTCATTCTTATATATTAGCTATGTCAAAAATCAGCATATAAAATACAGGAGTTTGTTGACACTGGAATATCATTATATCCTTCCAGAAGACACTTCAATTAATGTTGTTTCCATTATCAGACTTGTTTAACAAGGCCTGAGGGTACAGCATATAAGCCTTTAATTCAGATTTCAGTATCAGCTCTGTTGAAGTAGATCAGGTTACTGCAGTGCAGAAGTCTGATTGAAGAAAAAGAAACAGGAACAGTATTTACATAATGTAACTGAGGCCTTACCATGATGACATTCAGTTTTTGGTTCATCTTATGCAAAAGGACCATCAGGCACAATTAGAGGAGTTGTCTCTGTCAGAGAGAGATAGTCCTGTTTAAATGGTGAATGCTACCAGGAGGTTAATAAATGTGACCAGTGTAACGTCTGCATTTGGAGCCAAAACTAGAGCCTGCTGGTAAGATCCTGATGCATTCAAGTACATGTTAAATCACTCACCAACCTCGCTGGGGTGAGGGGAAAGGGCAAATCTTCATCCCGATGCTGCTAGACCTGCTCTTCATCCAGAGCCAGGAAGCAGCTCCATTTCTTCTCTGTGTTCATGCCATGTTGGCCCATAGCCAGGGCTTCCTCATTTTTCCAACAGCCTCTCATGAGGGGTTTGTTTCTGCTTAAAATAAAGTGAAAAAAATTAGGAAAGCAACTTTATCATTTTTCCTACTGATTATTCTAATGAATTCTTCCACTTAAAGCCACCTGCAATTCTCTAAGTGACTCAAGTACTTTCTAAACATTTGCTGCTGTTCCACATTTCAGCTTCGAATCACAGATCACACGAAATTGTACTTTCCTACTAACAGTTCCACTACCCCTTTTTTTCTGTCTGAGTTCTTAGAAGGCCTTGTGTATTGATGCTTTCCAGTTTATTGACAGTGAATTCCTTTGAATGTTTTCTTTCAGATATCCCAGCCTCATTGACGACTCCTAACACAAACATTGTTTACAATTTTTCTCTAATATCGATACTATACATAACTTCTCAGGGATGAGAAAATGATTCATCCAATTTTCTGACACAGTTCTCAACTAAGACACATAAAATATACTGTTAGTATTTTCAGTGGTATTTATGACTCACCATCTGATACCTTACCTTTTACCTCCAGAATTCCCAAATTCCTTAATATTTGGTCCTTTCCTTGAATTGGACTCTATTTCAGTTTTCTGAAAACTACCATACTGTCTTAAATAACATCTTGAACCTTGCAATCTAACTGTACTAGCTTTTAAATGGCTTTCTATTTTATATTTTGTTAAGATGCATTCATTCCTCTGTGACTCCTGGGATGCCTTAGAAGCCTCCATGCTGAGTGCAAGGATTTTAATTTCCTCACTTTTGACTTTAGGGTTTTTTAACCAACTTTCCCCTTGAAAAAAATTTCATTATCAGAAGTTTAGTGTCACAGTCTCACATTTGATTCAATCACTCCCTTGAGAATGTTGAACTTAATTATGCTGTGGTCACCATTAATTAGTGGCTTGGCGACAGTTACTTTATGAACCAACGCTTGTATATTACATAGGACCAAGTAACATTCCCTCATGTGTGCTGTAGAACCAACTGCTATAAAAATTATAGTCTGAGAGGTCAAGAAGTTCTCTCTCTAAATCGTCCATTGGAAAGGATAAATTTCTATGCAGATAATTGAAATGCCCCATTACAACCATTTCTCAGTCTTGGTTGCCCTATTTGCGCCTGCTGACACTTCACACCTCAACATTAATAATATGCTTTTGAAAAGTAGGAAATTCTGTCATAGGTTATTAAAACTGTAACATGTGCTCTTGTATGGAATTGAATTCCAATATCAGAATTCTCTGCAGGGCAAAAGGTTTAAAAATGTTGGGAAAAAGTGTAATATTACTGTGAAGTTCTCAGGCAACATTGTTCAATATTAATTTTTATTATTTGACTGTTAATAGCTTAAAAACTGCACTAGTATTCTAATAAACAGAAATATTTTGCTGCATCTATTTTATTAATTCTCCCTGTGCTGACTTCTGTATTCACTGAATTCTTTGCATTGCTATGATACAGTAGTGCTATTTCTTCATCGTTATATTACTCTCCTTACAGTTGACAGATATCCTCGTACTCTGTAAGAACTTGTCATGCTATATTAATACAAAAAGAAATTTCATTCACAGATGTTCAAAATACAGACATCTTGTATTACCCTTTCCAGATAGTCTTTTTAATTTTGTATTCTCTTTATTGAAAATATGTCTACTTTTTCTAGCTATTATCTCAGATTGTTGTGTTGACAGGAAAAAAGAAAACCAATTACTGTTTTACTGTACATTTGTAACACAACTGTAATTACATTTTAATTGTTTCCTGGAGTTAAAGAGATTAAATTGTTTAGGATTATTTTTGTATTGACGAGTTTCTGTTTTGAAGTACTGTTCTGATGCATCTGACTTCAGTGGGTTTAGACACTGAGATTATGGCCATGATCTGCCTTGAAGCAGCCAGATGCTCTCAAAAACCAGCAAAGATACCATTTTCAAAAGAGATGGCTGAAAGATCAAACACTTAGGGGAGCTAAACTTCAACAAGACATGTCCAGTGTGTTGATACAACACATTCATAATTTAGAGGGCTCCGCTGCTTCTGGTACAGTGTCTTTCTTGTTGAATTCAGCTCTGCGACTTCACAAGGCCCAGCAGATGTGTTAAATCAAGGCCTTTCACCCCTCAGATATAATTAACATATATTCTACAGCCTAGCACAATCTGTTCAAAGAAATCAGGGCAATGTGACAGAAATGGCCCTAATGATTTCAGGAGAACCTGGCTGACTTATTTTCTTATCTCTAGTGGTCTGCAATGTTCTATGTGGTATATTTTTCTATTTTCTCTAAAATTCTCCACATATGATCAGCCATATATGTAAAATTACTAACATAAAATCTTACAGTGAGATTAAAACGCAGGAATTTGTCTCTTTACGTCTACTGTTTGATACCTAGTCACTGAGAAAATACAGCGCTGCCTTCTAGATTCTGATAACAAACGTTTTGTTTTGGGAATGTTTATATCTAAAAGGCTCATCCAGCCCAGGATATAGATAGCTATGATTTAAATTTCAGACTGCGAAATTCTTTCCCAGAGTAAAATATACACACACCTTCCAAAAAGGGGAAAAAAAAAGAAAAGGAAAAAAAAAAAAAGAGCAGAGACTTGGATATTAACACTGGATTTTAACAAGATATCTTGCAAAGACAGAAACTGGAAATAAGTCCAGTGATGGTGGAAATTCCAATGTCTCAGGTGAAAAAATGCTAATACAGCTTTTGGATATGGTTTTAAGCTTTGCCAAAGAGGAAATGGAAAATTAAGAGGTTCTTGGAAAACGAAGACATTTTGACTGAAGACCAAGACACTGACTCCAAAGAGCCTGAAATTCTACAAAGGCTGTTGCCAGCTTGCGTCAGTGAGAACAAGTGGAAACAAACCAAAGAAATTTATCTAGTTACACTGGCAGTTAAGAGAGAAAGAAAAATGTGTTTATTCTTAAATTTTGTAATTACAATGCCTCAGCAGCTTTTCTCTTTTACTGTGGCCCTGATTGTCCATTCCCTTAAAATATTTTTATTCTGTTTTTGTTTTCTTTCTCTTAGTTTCTGCATTATCCAAGGAGTCCAAAAGTCTCTTTGTTTTAATTTATGTAACAAAGGGGTTAATATTCCTGATGTTTTCTCTGCTGGGATGCCAAACAGGGTCACCAGATGTGATTCATAAGTTGTTCTTGCATGCAGCTTAGCAAAAGCACAGCTGTGGTTACACACTGGGGGTGGAGGGAAAGGGGAAGAGATCCTGACCCTGTTGGAGTCAACGGGAGTTTTACTATTTACTTCCACGAGACCAGAATTTCACCCCAAGTACTATATGGTTCTTGTTTGTTTTTCTTTTTCCAAAAGGATCCTTACTGTCACTATTGCTAGATTTCACAGAGATTAGATGTGAATCAATAATGGATTTAATTATTATTATAACCACCAATCTACAATATTTGATGACAAGGAAAATATGACTAAAAACTTTGCCTCATGATGAAACCTTGTTTTGTTAGAGAAAATAGGCAGATTCATCCTTTTTTTTCCTCAAAGTATTTATTTTCCTGAAAAAATATTTGCATCTGAATATGATCAACAGAAAAAAATAATTTATTCTAGTTTAATTCTTCGCACACCCCCAACCACTCTGTTTTCTGCTTCACAATTTTACAGTGTTTTGAAAAAATAATCGAACTTTTTGATTGGCAGGAGCAGTGATTTAGTTGCCTCTAACATTATCTGCAGAACCTTCACTGAACTTGGTTCCATGTCTGTTTCTGAAATACGAAAACCTCAAATATTAACACAACCAAAGACTTAACAGAACCTACTTTTACCAGTATTTTCACTCTAAGCTGATTCTATGTACATTTTTATTAGCTAAACAAACAAAAAAAAAACTTAGCTAGAATTGCAGCTAAAGTAGCTTCAGAAAATATTGTAAATACATACATATATATACGAGTAACATAATTTCAGATGAGAAAATCAGAACTAAGGCTATGTTAAGAAGGAACTTAGATTTTGAAAAGGATCTTTCCTACACCAATTTCTACCACTTTCCACTTATGCGTAAACTAGTCTTTGATGGCCATTCCCTGTGGTCTTAGCTCTTCCTACTCTTCTATCTACAAAACAGAAAGCTTTGATATGAGATCATCTAATCCTCAGTGGAAGTGGGTGCTCTATGATCTCTGTAAGTTTTGGACAGGAACTCACATGAGACTGGGACTGTGATTGCATAGGGACATACTCAGCCTGGATTACTAGTTGTCCTCTTGTACTTGGATTCAACCACGAGATCGTAGACTGCAAAAGCAGCTAGACATGTTCATCTGCTTTATAGAGCTTTATAAACTACAGTGACATTTCTTCTGCTTCTGTTGTCTTGGCTTTAACAGGAAGGAAAAAAATTCATTGACAGCAAAGAACATTTTTTCTCAACAATCAACATTTTCTGTCCAAAATTTACAGCCTGATGTGAAAAATAGAGTCCATCTTGGAATGCCTTCCTAAAACAAACATTAGTACACGTCAGTATCTTTCCTACTGACTAATAAATATTCACTAATTTACTTACTTTACATGCAACCATCAGTACAATGTTTTCACCTCAGCACTCAGGATGGTCCTTCTTTCAAACACAGATGCAAATGCAATCAACACTCACTACACAGTTTCTGAAGGGCAATCATCTTATTTTTCTCAACCACATCCCAGGTAACTGCAATGACTCGAAGGCAGTTGCTGGCTGTTTCACCAAAGAATGTGAAAACTGTAATATTTGCTTCCAATGTCTGATTCTCTAAGATCATTGAGGAAATATGCATGTTTTATACATATTATTTCTTCCCTAGTATATTAAACATGCATATAGCTGTTCTGACTCCATACCACTAAACTTTCTAGCCTTTGAAAAACAAATGACCGAATGCAAATTCCCTGCTAATCCTGGACCTTACTCAAATTCCAGGTTGAACCTAGGAACTGCTTGAAAAAAGTGCATGCTGATCAGGGCCAATTTAACAACATAGATGTCTGAGTTCCAGTATCCAGGAAGTTCCTTGGATCTGTTTAATTTCATAATAAAGGTGGAACTGGCATTTGCTTATGTACATGCACCTTTTCTGTGACATAATAATGTATCAATTTCTATATTTCAGTAATATTCTGCAGCACAGTGAACACCAGACCCTTCCCAGCAAACTACATAAAACTTGCTTCACAACAACCCGAAATCAAGCCACTACTTAACCAGATGGGATATTTTTAATGTTCTGAAGTTCGGTGGATAAAATAATCTTTGGCTCTTACATAGGACCATTCATCCAAGCAGTTCAAGAAACTTGGAGGCACTAAACAAGGAAAAAGTTTCCTTTGGGAGCGGCTGGAAGACTGTGTAAAGAAAGCAGTTCAAATCATTATAAAAGTTATTAACAACAAGGACAAAACCTGCTTCCAACAGAACTGTTAGGCTCTGATGTGTTTCATTCTTGTTACTACATTAGTTTTGTTGGGAAATAACAATTCACACCTCCTTCTTCATAATAAGTATTTTGTCATCATGCAGGCAAATGTAACATCTTAGTTGCTACTTTGTACTCCGAAAATTTATTGAACAATGAAGAGAGGACAGTGTAAAAGACTTTGAGATGTTGTCCATCAGTCTGGTATCTGAGCTCACCATGGAGACCTGGAGTGCAGAAGGAGGAAATACTTCACCGTCCACTCATCTGGGGCAGATGCATCTGTTACAGTGCCCAGAAGAGGGATTTTGAAAGGTATTTATATATGCTCTGATGTAAGATTTTATTGCTAAAACATTTTATTCTAGCTCTGGACACTGTCACCCTCCAGTTCAGTCTGATATTTTGTGGCAGGAAGGACCGTGCTAAGATCCTGTCCAGGAGGGTTGAGTTTCCAATGCCTGATCGTCGGCATCGGGGACCGCCTAGGTGCGTCATCCCTGAAGGAGTTATTGCCTGGTGGTGGGTGGACGAGCAGGTAATCTCTGAGGACAGGGGGGAAGGTGGCAAATAAGCAACAGTGGCACATTGCATCAACCAAGGAAGACTTTTGACTCCACTCCCAGTGAGGTCATGCCAGTGGATGAGTGGAATAAGCCTCAGCCCAGGCAGCAGAAGCCAGATTTTATTTTCCGTTGAAGCTTTTACCTCACAAATCCATAGCAAGTCATCTCCTCACCAAGAATTCTTCCAAGGGGAGGAGCAGAGGGCTGGTTCTTATTTTAACAAATGCATATGTCTGGACAACTCCTGTTTGAATAGCTCGTTTTCCTCTTTTCCTCTGGCTGTTCTACAGCAATGTCACACTCTGTGTGTGCACATGCACGTATTATGTGCAAACCCTAAATTGTGAAGGTAGTGTCTCTCTCTTCAGCAGCTACCCAAAGCCAGAAGCACACAGGCACTCACTGCACGTGTGAGCTGTCTGCACAGCACAGAGAGATGCTCCAACTGTCTTGAACCAGGCAGCTTGGACAGCACGTGTGTCCTGGCCTGGCCGACAGAAAACTTCAGAAACTGCAAAAGTGTAATCACACACTACCTACCTAAAATTCCCCCAGTGATTTCATTTAAGGGAATTATGTTTTACTGGCTTCCAACACAACATTTTCTCTTTCCATCTTGAATAGCTTCGTAAGACTATTCAAGAGGCAGCTGGTTTCTACCTTTCCAATGGCAGAAATGAATAACATAAAGCAAGTTATAACAGTGCAGGTTATAAACAGCTCAAAAATTTTAGTAGTTTGGATGAGATTTCTGGGAAAAAAAAGATTTTTTAAAAAGTATGCAGTAGATAAAAGTAATGCTTCTTATAGCTAACAATCTATTAACGAGAAACCTTAAGAAAAATGCAGTGTATGATTTCAAGCTTCATTCGACTGTCAGCAAAAGGTATAGTCCATGTTTAATCCTCCTTTCGTCCTGTTTTTGTCATCTATTACTTCTCCAAATGCACGACATTGTTAATCAGTGTTAGATTATGAAGTGATTTCCATTTTGATTCTCTCCATTTTACAATTTGTCTGTGTAACTCTAGAAACCGCTTATTACAACAAGCATTTCCCAGGCTTGTTTTGTGCCTGAATTTTACAATAATTTCATCCTCAAATGTTCAGCCTTTTCTTTGTAAGATAAAAAAAGAGATGAACATTGCAGCATGTACGGCAACACACAAAGTAGAGGACCACCAGCAACACTTTAGGTATCAAATTTCACATAGCAAAGAACTAAACAGTGGAAGTTTTGAGCATAGGGCAGCGTGAAGGCCAAAGATTAAAAATGAGATAAAGAACTCAGACAATCTCTCAAAGGATCCATTTCTTGAGTAATCACTAGCTGACAGGATCTAAGACTGGATCAGTTCACATTCACTTCTTCCCCTGTGGATTTGCTAGTGGCTACTGTCAGCATCAGTATAACTTTAATTGAAATGTTTCTTTCGAAGTGCTATATTTGGCGCGAAAAAAGCCATCATTGGGTAACATGCCTATATAAGATAACTTCCATGGCTAAAAATAGATGTTCTTGAGAGAGTAACTATGAAATATGATGAATAATGGCAGGGTAATGGAATACATTCTAGAAACAGACTCCATAACTGAAGGATAAGGTTTAACAGGATAAAGTTTTATAGCAACCAACAAGCCCTTAAATGGTCTAAATACTTATGAA
Source organism: Cnemophilus loriae (assembly GCA_013397755.1). NCBI lineage: Eukaryota > Metazoa > Chordata > Aves > Passeriformes > Corvidae > Cnemophilus > Cnemophilus loriae. The sequence goes on along the minus strand of VZTF01007181.1, from coordinate 767,527 downwards.
TCATTTAAAATATCTGTGGACAAGCATGAGGGCTCATTTTTAAGCTCTGAAACTTCCAATAATTTTGTGTGAAATTTCATAATCTATAACCAGGCTTGCTGAGTCCAATAGGTGTGTGCTCAGTACAGTGGTTTTTCCATTACACACTTTAGGAAGCCCTATAAATATCAATCCAGATGACTGTGAAAGTAACCTGGATACACTTAGACTAAACTGAGAATATTGAGTAAGGACCTAGAAAGGATATTTATTAATGTTAGGTTGTGTCACAACCCACACCCCTCTCCTAGAACAACTAAGGATTCCTCTGCAATGTCCAAAAAATGTGGGGGGACTTTTTCGCCTTGTCCTGGGGTGACTGTATGGTCCAATATCCCCATCATCTGTTCTTTTGCCCACAAATGGGCCCTGTGCCTTTAAAACTACATCCGAGAGCGAGGGAAGGAGAAGCCGAGGAAAGCGGCGGCGCGCAGTTTGGTTTGAAGAAAAACCTCACTTCTACCCCCGGAATTCCTCTCGCTGGACTGTGCAGCCGCACGGGATCAGGGAGTCTCATTTCTTCTTGCTTTTAAGTTTTTTTTTCTCTAGTTAGCTTAGAAAAGGGTTTCTCGGACTGTGCTGTCCAGCTCTGCCCGGCTCTGGACTGAAAGACCCGAGTAAATACCAGGGAGCCCGCGCTGTGTGTCCCACCGGGGCCCGAGCTGCTCTGCGGCCTGGACGCCCGACCCCGAGCTCCGGAGGGGGAGAGAGAGCTGGGACACACCCACAAAAGGACGCTGTTCTCTGATTTTACCATCTCTTCAGAGCAAGAGAGGTTTATTGTTTCCTATTATTCATTTTTTCATGCTTGTGAATACTTTGCTTGTTAAATAAATAGTTTTTTCCACTTTTTCTCTGAGGAGATTTTCTCCCGAACCTAGAGTGGGGGAGGAGTTGCTAGAATTTGGCCCTTTAGAAGAGACCTCCTCTGAAAGTTTCTTTCCAAATTTGTCCCAAACCAGGGCAACCCCATAAGACTCCTCCATGATGTCAGGAGATATTAACGTGCACTGGGTGAGACAGACATTCTCATGGATAGCATTGGAGAGGGCTACCGTCAGAGATACTGATATAGGAAAGGACAGATGTTTGTAATGCTGCATCTCATTTTCCAACCTATCAACCAGTTTTTCAACCTGAGTGGCCCCATCAGATCTTTTCCAAATCTAGTGCATATTGCCATTCTGAAATTCAGTTCTGCTTATTTAGGGAATCCTGTCATATTTACTGATATACTTCCATGAAAAGAAGCAGAAAAGACAGAAAGTTCCCGTAAAATATCAAGTCAATTTCAAATGAGTGTACTTACTGAGGAAAATATAGGACTTATATTAAAAGAAAAAAGTAAAATATCTGTCAATAGGTGGAAAGAGAAAACACATTTTGTGTGATGCTTCATTGGTGGTGGTGGTGGTTCAGCACTCAAGCAGAAGATTAGGTATGATAAATTAATTCTAGAGAGGTGATCACACAATATGTACCCAAAACAGCCCCAGTTATTGCCACTAGATATTGCTCCCTGGTTTTGGAGATGTGGTTTAGTGGTGAACATGGTAGTGGGGCTAGGATGATGGCTGGACTTGATGATCTTGCAACCTTGACTATTCTAGGTTTCATGATTCTGTGACCTTGGGGAGGAGAAGCCTGAGACTATTTTTTTATTTCATTCATCTGTGTTTTCTCAGCTTGTGTGAACTTTAATTCTTATTAGAGTTACCAGTCACAAGAGTGATATGAAAGTGGATCAACATAGAAGTATCTGAGCTGTGAAAAAAAGAGGAGTGGAGAGCAGGAAGAAAATGTTAATTTTCGCTTGGTCACAGTTACACGACAAATCATAATCTCCATTCTATGTAATATACATAGGGACTGGCCATAGTAAACATGTACAGTTTAAACCTGAATAGAAAAAGTTCCTTGATGTCAGAAAACTTCAAAGAATTAAAAAATGATCCCATTCTATCTTTAAAATGTTGTACAAAAATGGACTATAATTATATTTCTCACTGTGAAAACATACAAATACTTGTCCATTCATACAGCAATATCATTTAGCTTCAAGCAGGTATGTGACTATAAGTATTCTTGAATGCAAAATCTTGGATTCAAGTCACTACTTTTAACTAGTGTTTTGGTGGATTGCTCTCAGTGACTCTTGCTGGAGAAAACTGGAGAAAATGAAATTACCCCTGCACTGGGAAACTGAACCTTGCTTTGTTCCTTTCTAAGCAAGTACAAGTTGGTTGTTTTTCTACAGTTGGTAAGTCTCCACCTGATCTTGACACAAACGTAATCAAAACTGAAAACATTTCAAAGTTTGTTTGCTTTCCCTTGCTCTTCCTTTTTTTTGTCATAGAGTGAAAAATTTATTTAAACAGTATTTTTAAAATAGTCCCAGCAAATTCTAACCAAATTGCCTCTCAAAATGAACAGATACATTTTAGTGGAGTTGAACCACAGCCATGGCCGGAAAAGACAATATCAATAAATTCACTGGCCTTGCAAATAATGCAATTGTTAAAAGAAATAATCTTCCAAGAATCCTGGGCAAGGTAGAAAAATACAAAAAACTAAGAAATAGAAGGGGGGACAAGGAGGGGAAGGAGAAGGAGGAGAAAGAGGAGAACGAGGGAATGGTGACCTGAATGAAGCTGAGGGAACATTTTCTGTATGTCTGAAATAAGGTGAGAAAAAAAGTAGGGAGTTTCCTACTTATGCCTTAAGTGAATGCAATAATATACTGTAGCAGCATTGAGGCTGAGAACTTCATTTTCACTTCAGGTCTAGAAGAGAGTTACTTTGGAGTGTTATTATTCCCAAATCTCTCAGGAGGACTGTGGCAGACAGGACTGGGCCTACAATCTTGAATGCCATTATTTGAATCTGTCTTTTCTGTGTCACACTAGTTTGAGTGTATATAGTATATTGCCTTTAATTAATTGAGTGTTTATGTGTTAAAAAGTTATTCACTTGTGCAGAGAGTGATTTGCTGGGATTTATGATGGGAACATTTTATAACAGCAGCATGTGTTTCCCTACAATTTGTATAGGTTCATTCATTATAATTTTTCCTGATGTTTTGCCTACCATATTATTAACTTCCCCAAAGCAATGAAATAGCAGCTTGTCTTCTCACAGCAGAGAAACTAGAGGAATAATTATGAATGTGGAAATCCCAGTGAAAACATGCTTCTATTGAAAGGGCCTAGTGGTCCAAATAGAGGCCTGCTGGATTTATGAAGTCTATAAAAAAAGCAAACATACAGAAAAACAGATGCTTTTTTGCTTCCAAAAATCTTGGAAGTCCTGCACTTAGGAAAAAAGGGGGGGAAGGGAACAAGAGAAAATGTTACATTTATCATAGAATCATAGAATCGTTTAGGTTGGAAAAGACCTCTAAGATCATCAAGTCTGTTAACCCAGCACTGCCAAGTCCAGCACTAAACCATGTCCCTAACATGGTTTATGCCACTATTAACAAAAATTTATATTTTACTATAGGCTACAAAGTCTGAATAAACCATCAAAGCTTCAAGTCTTTGCCATGCATAACTCTTTAATCATTTGCAAGTGTTCTTTTCAAAATATAAGAGTTTGTGAGCATAGCACTTGATTTGTTACTCCTTCAGTGGCAAAATCACCTTTTCTTCAAAGGGATTGCTCTTTAGGACTCTTTGCATGCAAGAATTTACAATAATGAGAAAATGAATAGCATTCACTGATGGTGGTAGGGGAAATTTTTTTCCAGGCTGTCAGTGAGGATGTAGAGGGAAAGCCTGTGAAATCAATTCCAGAAAATGTTGTGGATCACTGGTTATTTTACAAAGATCCAAAGCTGACAGGACCACCACAGTCATTTGTGTTTATTGTTCAAGAGGGTGCTTTTTTGGACCATCCCTACCAAAACCAATCTCGTTTAAGAAAGAAGTAAAGGGGGGTTGAGGGGACCAAAAAAGCAGGAGGCAGAGTAAGCAATGAGCTCTCTCCAAGCCCCGCTTGAGGATAGCCTTCCCCAGCACTGCCCCGGCCCTACCCCTCACTTAGGCACTTTGTATTATTACATGTGCACTCTTCATTGTTTTTTCTCACAACAACCCGGTCTGCTTCTGCACTCTGTCGTACGGGTGGCCACTCATAAAAAATGTGATTTACATTCTTGTTTCACTCTCGCCACCTTTTCACTTCCTGTCGCTTCTGCAGCCCATGCTTTGCTTGCCTTTTCTGTTCTTTTAATCTAAAAACTGAATTTACGTACATTTTATGTTTATTGCTATTACACTTTTGTGCATGCAGCAGAGGAAAAAAATTGAACACTGTCATCAGAATTTGCCCTACTTTGGTTTTTTTATAAAATGTATAGATAATAAATTATTTAAACAATGAAAAAGAAAAAAAAAATACTTTGCTGAAGGTGACAAAAAATTCAAAATAAAAGCAAAGAATTTTATCTCAGTTGCTTCCTATCACATTCCAAAATTTTCCACACCTAAAAATAATTACATCCAAAATATTATTACACTTAGGCTACAACAGCATCCTTTGCAACACGTAGAAACTTGTTTCAATGTCATTGAAAAGCAATGCAAGAAATTTGAAGACTGGAGGTGTCACAGGGTGACAGTGGGTTTGACAGATGAAGTCATGGATCTTGAAAACATGTGCTCACCTTTTGCCAGGACCAAACCTCAAACAGCCAAATTCAAGTCCTTTTAAAGAGTTAAGACAATTTACCCCTACTGAGGAGCTGCCCCTATGAATATAAATCCATGCTATAGCAGAATAAAAGGGTCATTTTGTGCTAATTCAGTCCCACTCAGCAGCAAAGCCTGAGCAGAAGGATCTGTCATCAAGTCGAAGCTCTCTGACTGGCTGTATACTTTTTGCTGTAAATCTCACAGATTCTCATAAAAGCAGGCCCATCCTGAGTTCTCGTTTGAGACTAGAACTAGCCCTTAGCATTTGTAGAAATAGCCAGCAGATATGGCTGTTTTTCCTTTATTCCCCTGTCTACCTTAAATTCAGATCCTGTTTTCTCTATTAGAGCTAAACAAAGAAAAGCGATTAACTGGAAGTACTTATGAACTGAAGAGATTCAGAGTTCAAGTATGCACAAAAGATTTGGCTGCTCCTCTGGAATTTATTTAAATTGACTTGATATTTTTTTCCAGAGGTAAAAATGATACATCATGCCCATAGTCTTCTAGCGGGTTAAGCAATCCTCTTCTGCTCCCCACTCCTCAGAGGCAGTCTGCCCTCTTACTCAAACATTTCTTTTTAAAGGGTAAGCAGTTCCAACACCATCAGACTTGCAGGCCCACACCTTTCAGCTGCACTGTGCTTTTCACCTGCCCTCAGTACAGCTGAAAGGGAGCACAGCCCCTGCAGCTTCAGGAGTCTGAAAAGATTCAGAAAAGTGCCAGCGCCAGATCTGCTCCTCACGTACCATACAAATGTTTCAACATTCTCACCCCAACATTACTTCTCTGCAAGATGGTGAAAAAGTCTATGTCTACTTCAGTGCACAGCACTGGGACTTTACCTTAGGAGCCATGCCACAAGCTCAGGGCTTGCAGTCAGCAACTTCTGGCTTCTCATCCCAGCTCTGACACTGATGTACAGGATGACACTGGGGTAGTCATTATGTGAGAATCTGTCTTACATTCCTTAGTTGTGAGATAGGGTTCCTTGCTTTTCACAACTCTTTCGGGAATTAGTTAGTTACTTCTGTGTGAGGGAAAGGAAGAATTATATAGGTGATAACAGTTTTTCATTTATAAAAGGAAGAAATAGGGAAAAACACTTCAAACCCAGGAATAATAAACTATTTTTAATATATCAGTAACAATAGCACTTGTGTGGCTTAACATCAAGGAAATTAAAAGATATTTATTAATCATTTCTCGTGCTTATTTTGTAAAATAGTGACTAAAGGTTCTTGTTTCAACATACGTCATAAATTGATCACTACATTGAAGTGATTAAATTAATTTCCAGGCAGCATAACTAACACAGTGGCTATGTTCATTTGCATTACATCAAGTGATTTGGTGTCCTTTAGCTTCTACTTGATTTGAGGTACAGAAATACCATAAAGAAATAGAGGTGAAAATGTCTGTCAGTGGAAACGAAGGCAAGGGAAGAAGAGGTTTAAATGTGCCCAGATAGAGTACATGACAGAGTTTTAAATCAAACTTAGGTTTCCTTACCCCCTGCCCAATCTTCTTAGCTCCAGAGCAGCCTTGGTAGAAAATGTTAGTACTGTTAAACTACTAGGTTTAAGCTTTATCGAGTATATTTGTGTGAATTTATGCTTCTGCAAGACAGAGAGTGTCGTTTAAAGGACTTTTTGCAAATCAAGGTACAGCAAGTCCATACACTAATAACCATAAGCCAGGGAACAAGGGCTCTCACTCATGGTTAATGGCTCTAGTCACTGGGCTGCAAAGCAGAGAAAAGTAAGTAAAGTCTTCAGAGGGACACTGAAAGATTTATAAAATCATGTAGGAAAGAAAGGGAAAACATTCAGAATCTCTCCATGGAGAAAAAGAAAAAAAAAAGAAAAATAATCAGAAACAGCAAGTTCAGTGGTTATCAGGGCTAAAATGAACTTTTTCTTTTCTGCATTGAAAAACCTTCAAATATAACAAATATTCCTCAGACTGAAACCTCTTTGATTTTAAATGTTTCCCAGTGTCTTTCTTAAGTGTTTTGTTTTAAATGATGAAGTTTTAATAAATAGTGGACACATAATAAGCTTCTGTGGGATTTGGACTTTATCCCACAAGCGAGAGGAAGACCTCATAACTCAAAGAGTGATGAAGCCGCAAGAGACTTATGAAGGTTTTTCCGCACTAGTGGGATTAATTCCATATTCCACAGATGCCCATTATATAGAGGTTCTCTGTTTATACTGCAAGGAGGTAAAAAGATTTTTTTTTTATTAGATTAAAATGTCAGGGTTGAATATAAATGTCTTAGTCAGAAGAGTAAAAGAACAGCTGCTTTGTGGTGTCACAAAACATCCAGAAAACAGTGACTGGGTTAGTGGAGAGACATGCACTGAAAATGGTCTGTGTAGCAAGGAGGCATCACTACAGATCACTTGCTCCCTCTAACAGTAAGGAAAGGAGCTCTTATCTTTTGAAGAGGATCTGTGAATTGGTTTTCTCCATCGCTTCCAGCATTCAAGCCCCTGTTTCTACTGCTCTTGGGCTTTGCTGCTTCATAACATTGGCAGATCTCCCCAGTACGCCAAGATCACTGAAAAAGGAAAACGTGAACTTACAGAAAAATGAGCTGCCCCACTTCGACTAAAATGAACCTTTAGTTCAACACTTTGCAACTCTAAAAAATCACTGAAACTAAGCTGACTATGTCCTGGTAACAAGGAGCGTATTCCATTCAAATCAGTGATGCATTTGCTCAGCAAAACCCCCAAACACTGCCTGTTTTTATGTTGGACTACTGCCTTGCTGTATTATGCCATTATTTTTATATGGCAGTTCTCCTCTCTGTTCTGAAGTGTTTCAAGACTGGATATAACCCTCAGCATAAGAAAAAATCAAACTCATATATTTACATAATCTGTTTTCTTGGAGATATTTGTGTTTTAATGAAACACTGTTTATCTTCAAAACAGGAAGGCTCTAAAGCACAAATTTTAAAAACAGATTTTGGCTTTGATTTTAAGACCATAAGCTTTCATTAGGAGACTGAGTTCTCTGCAATACTAATTTTTAAATTAAAACCCACATTGTTCACTGTTATTGTAGAATCCTCTGTATTTTTCATGACATTAGGCAAAACATTTTGGTTTATGTTGGGCATAAACATTCAGAGTAATGTCTGGCCATATGCACGTTGCAATGTGTAAGCCCTGAAGCAATGGATCTCTCTGGATTTCATTCAGCATGGAGCAAGCTGCCTGTAAACACTGTATCATTCTGCCCAGCTTTTAAATACCTGGGAAAATCTGTCCCCATTTATTAAACCCAGCTGCTGTTTATGGGTTCAACTGAAACCTGCAGCTTGAAATACCCAAATAAGAGGGCCATGCCTGAATTTCAAATACCAAGCAGCTATTTCAGAATGAAGTCTTGCCATAACCACACAGCACAGACCCGCAATGAAGACTGGAGTCAGGGGCCACCTGGCACAGGGCTGCAGAAATCCAGATCATCCTGCTGGTTAGTGTTGATAGTGCTGTGCTGTGAGAACACACCCTTCTTTAATACTCTGTCTGATGCTCCTTTCAGAAGAGCCTGCTGAGGTGCCCAAGCTGTGGTCTGATTCCTGTTGCTCCATGGAGAACTGGTGAGCCACAGAGGGCTGGCTCCCTCTCTACTGTGAAGGCAAAAAAAATAAGGAAAAAACCCCAAACCCACAACAAAACAAAACAAAACAAAACAAAACAAAACAAAACAAAACAAAACAAAACAAAACAAAACAAAACAAGAAGAGCTGAAAGGGAGCAAATAAAGTCAGAAGAACAAGCTGATAACAGGATTCATGCTTTTCAAAATTGGAACATGCTTCTGTGCAAGTAAAATCGAAGTCTTTTTTAGCCATTATTAGCAATTTTGCACAAAACCATAATTTCTGCCATAGCCACAAGAGTGTCAGAGGCAGTGTTCACAACAGCCTCTCCTATGCAAGTGTTATGAGCCCTAAGGCAGCCTCTGCGAGCTCAAAGAGACCTCACTAAGACCAGATTGGAAACCCTCATGCTATGCTGAGAGCTTCAACATCAGTGCCAAGAGTACTAGAAACCTGAAAAATATCTGGCCCTTCCTGTGATGCCATCTCAGGTGGCAGCTCAGTCTACATCTGCCTCAACCACAAGTCTATAAATCAGAGGCTCTGCTTTGGGTAGGATGCAAGGAAAAGATCCTTTTAAGGGTCCTTTTACACTCTATTTCTCATGGATCGGTATTTTGAGGTCAAGTATTTTTAAATATTCATTTTTAGTACTTTAGCATATCTGCTTGCCTACTTAAAATAGCTTAAGAAATATTTTGGGCATAAAAACACAAACACATCTTTAATGAAGTTCTGGAGTTACCTCCCCATCAATGACAGCAGTGTGGAGAGGTGCTGTGGTAAGTTTCTTACAGAGCTCCGATACTCCCCATGTCAAAAAGAACAAGGTTAAAAATAGCAGAACTTGAAGGTGAGACAAAGAAAAGAACGTTAGAACACCAGTAAATTTCTTCCATTTATCTCTAAAAATTTCATCTTTACTTTTAAGCATAAGTTTTACTATTCTGTTTTAAGGAAGCTAACACCAAGTTCAGTCGAGAGGATATCCTTAACAATATCTGCCGCGTGATGGAGAAAACTGATTAGGAAACCAATCAGAAATTAGAAACTGGATTGTGCTCTATCAGCTGTATTTCATAAATCACCTTCTGCACTCTGGACCTGGTCTCTTCTGGCCTACACTTTTTGCATGACCAGTAATTTCACAGCTTCCTTATGGAGTTGTTCCAAATTTATACTAGCACTGTGGAAGCCTCTATTAATATTTCTTCATGCTTTCCTACTAGTTTGAGACAGGTGGTGGAATGTTAGATGTAAAGAAATCCACCACAATGAAACCATCCCCTCCCAGTATGGAAAGATTTCTAAACCTAACTCAGCCTATCCAATTTGTCCTACACAGAAAAAACACATTGTACCCCTTTTCTAAAATCTCCTTCACTGAAATGGCACTACACCTCCACAGGGAAGCAGGGAGGAGGGTGCAGGAAGATGACATCTTGGAGACTCCACTATCCTCTCCTTGATTGATGTAAATGCTCCACTGGGGGTATGACTTCAGTTCTTTCCTTGAAACATGAATCAAACAAGGCCACAAGCAAATATATTTCCCTGTCAAACATTTCACTTCCTGGAGACAGTTAAGAGCTGATGTGACATCCTGTGCACGGTTTATTTTTGCTTTTGGGCCAGCAAATTGCTGTACTGTTTTCCAGGCCCTTAAACTTGGTTTGTGTTTGCTGAAAGAAGTGTTGCAGACACACTGGCTGTGAGTCCAGTAAGATTTCTAGCACACTGACTGATCCTAAGCATTCAGCTGAGGAAATGAAAGATCAGTAAACCAAATTCGGGCCAGAGGTGCATGTGTTCCTCTTTGCTTAAGACCTCAAAAGAGCAGACCATGGAGTTTCTTTCATGTCATAGTATTTCTTGCATCATCTAGTCTGCCATCTAGTCTGATGCAATTGCCTGTGCATACAAAAAATAGAAACCCAGAGAACACTCTTGTTCTGCCTTTTTTCGTTCCCTGGCCAACAGGCATATAAAACCTGAGCAAATTCAAGCATCAGAATAAATTCTTGGTGAGAAAAGCAGGACAACAAGCAGTAAGTCTGGCTCACAGGCACAGTGGTAATAAATGGCAGAGCTAGGAGTAGACCATGCTCTACAGACCTGGCTGTTCATTCATTGAAGTAAACCAAATCCAAATTTCATTGAATGAATTTTATCCTAAGTTCCCTGTGGTATAGAAGGGGAGAAAGAGATGCTGAAGAATCACCAGTGATTTTGCTGTTTTGTGGGACAGAGATCACCCACCTAATAACAATTTAAAGCATCTTTTCTTCTATCTGCAGGTTTTAAACATCCATTGAATCAACAGCAGAGTAGCATAGTTATAATATAAAATAGCAGGACAAAGTTGTTGAATGGCTGGACACTCCGTCAGGGTTACCTGGATGTTGTAAGAAGCAGTTTTCTGTCTGATAGTGGCTGCAATTATCGTGGGGCATACTGCTGGCATGACAACATTAAAGAAACACTGGGATCTTCCTACCAATGTGACATTATTTTCTTTTTTAATAGGTGCCACCTCCACTTTTGATTTCTGTGGTACTAAAATGTAGCAAAATTAACAGAATACACATTTTTGCAGCGTTGAGGTACAGCTACAACAGAGCAAAATATTTTTTGAGCACCACAATGGAACACAAAATACAGCGTTCAGAGGTAAAATAAAAATTGAATATTACATTTTTCTCTGACATCCATGTATTGAAAACAAAGGCTGATATAAAATAGTCCAAGAACCACTTGGTCTGGCCTTAGTTTTTGAGCAGCATCTCCAGTTCAGGAACTGCCAGTTAGTCACATTGCCTTGTATGCATAGATATACATTTCTTAATTTTGCCCTTAGTAAATTTTTAGCAAAAAAGTCATATGTAAAAGCACATCATTCAAAGCATGCAGACATAAAGAACAAGACTTCATAGAAGGTAGTGAAAATATTACTACTTATACCAGTGCTGACGTGGTTCAGTAGCCCTGAAGATCTTCAAAAACTTTGCAAACAGCTCCTCTCTCATTCAGTCAAGAGTCTGAATGCATAACTAGGTCAGACACAGCATAGCAAGGAAATTGCTTCTTGGTATTGGTAATGCCAATGCAAATTTTCCAATGCAGGAATGCCAGCATGCTTCAGACTTCACCTGGGGAGGAGAAGAGGAAGTAATTTGGTCTCTACAGTGGTGCAGCCCGGGGCATCTTTGCAAAGACTACCTGTGATGCCAGCTGTGGTAGCGGTGGTATTTGTGAAGTGGAAAACTGCTTGACACAGAAAAATATTTCACTGTTGTCATTTCCCCCCCTCTCTACCTTCCTGAAGTGCAGAGAAGGAGAAATGTCAGAGGCATTTTGGGATAAGAAACTGCCTGTTTGGCTACTTTGCCTCTTTGTGTTTGGCTGTTTTTTTCCTCTCGCTCCACTTTGTGTTTCTTTCCACTCTCATGTGTTGTTTTAGCACAGATGTCCCTAGGTGCTTAGCTGCCTCTAGCTGGTAGCTGTCTAGTTGGAGGAAAAAATAAACTAGCATACAATTTTCTGAATCAATGTTATAATTGTCACACTGCTAATGTTGACCTCCTTGTTGTTTTTGGTGTCAGTACCACAGACTGCTTTAGAAGAATCTCTTTATTGCCTGAAAATACATAGTTTGATCCCTAAGTGCTTCTTAGTAAAAATGACTTCTGATTTATCCCTTTAGTTCTACATCTTTCACTATTTTCCCCTGTTCCAGGGACCATGAACATTATTTTACTTCATTCCTAATCTAGCAGTGGCCAAAAATGTCACTCACCCCTGCATCCACATTTTACCAGGTGAGTTCAACACAGATACATGCTGCTTCTGTCCTAAAGGACATTGTAATCTAAAGCATCAAGAGGGGTTGATATCAGATTCTGTATTTTAAATTTCATAGCCAGCCAGGATAATATAATGGCTGGACCAGCAGCAGTACATGTATCTTCACATCTAACACACAAATAATGTATTTGGTATATTTTTCTGAATATAGTGATAGACACATTTATATATGTTTAATATCTTCAGATAAGACCATTTCATAACAGCCTCATCTTTTAATCCTAAATTCATACCTCAAGGTGAATTTTTTTTTGTCATTCATAAATTATGATTCAGTAACTATTGATGTAAGAGTAGCAATGAGAAGTTTAGAAAGCCAGTAGGGTGTATAAACTGTGCCAGCTACAGAACAGTGCTCCCGACATTTCTAAAATATAATGGGGAAGTACACATAAAACCAAATTAACCTCTTAGAATTTTCATGAGCAGAAAAGGATTTAATTAAGGAAGTCAAGGTTCCCTTCCAGTTCTTCCTTCCAAAAAATCTGAAAAAAGTTTGACCTTTGACCTTTATTCGTAAAATGAATTCTACATCATATTTCTGCATATAGCTCTCTAAGGAGAATCAAGTTTACACTTCCCTCCCAATCCAAACCATAACAGTGCTTAATTAGGTGATAATTTATGTAGTACTTAGCATGAACGTTTGACACTTGCTGAAATAGGCAGCATGAGTGTACATATGTTATCACCTGACTACATCAAGCAACAGAGCCTATGCACTGGTCAGGTATCCTGGGCTTTATAAGGTATCAAGTAACATTTATAACCCTGTTGTGCCTAAATTTCTAGTAGGTTGGACCTGTCTCCAGTGTCCATTAATATATATGCCTGTATGTAGTTAAAGCACTGATTATAAGATCTTCAAAACAACAGCAGATAAGGGAAACAGATGTCAAAACAACCTGAAACAGGGCTGTCCGGAACTGCGTCCCTCTGCTCAGCTTTAAGTGCACAGCTGAAAAACATTTAATTTTTGCCCACCCAATATGACTAAAAACATGGAATTGAGCTCTTTTCTTACCAAAGTTATATATTGAATAAATATGACTGTACTAATCCAACTTATTTTAAAAAGTGTGCAGAGCATTTTTATACAAGACTTTTTTCTCTACCCATGCAGTCATACTGTTCTGTTTGGCTGAATAGCAACATTTTGATGGAGCTGCTATTTTCTAAATGGTAGATTACTTTGAACAGTTAGCTCATTTTGCTTTGGGCAGCCAAAGCCTGACTCTCAAATTGTGCAAGATTTGATAAGAGAATAGACATTAATTCATAAATTTTCTCTGTTGAGCAGCTCTAGTAAATAACAAGTAATATTATATCCCTTGTTTGGAATCAAGGATGCTGAGTTATGTTAAACATGTCTAAATAGAGATTTGTACCCACTTTTCTAATTATACTTTCCTTCTCTCTACCTAGTAGCAATTAATTGTATCTCAGTGCTGTGAAAATAAACTTAGATCTTACATGCATAACATGTTCAGCATGTTATGCAAGCATGTGTCATAAAGAGACAAAATTAAATTAAAAAATGCTGATTAATTGTATTCTACTTTGGTTCACATTTATTTATTAGGTTTCTTACATCAATTTTTATATTCCTATTTGCGTTTACTAATGATCCCATGGTTTATGAGAACCGTAAAGACAGTGTAGTCCTCTGTCCCGTTTTTTATAAATTTCAGAAATTTCTTTACTATACCAAGAAAATACAACAACCATCACACTTTCTGTGTTCTGCTGAGTTGTACCAGAGTGGTTATAGTTTGGTTAATATTTTGTTCTTTTTTTTTTTTTTTTTCACAGAAAGCTATAGGTCAGCCTCTAAAAAACTACTGTCACCATGAAAAGAATCTAAAGTCTAGTGACAAAAAAATGAAACCAAGATATTTAGAGAATCAAATTAATGTGATGGTATCTTTTCTAAAATAGCTTTAAGTGTGGTGAAAACACCAGCACTCCTCCACTACTCCTCTAGCAGAATATTAAGTGTAAGAAAACTGCCTGTAAGTAATAAATAGTAAATTGTTTAATTTTCTTGTCAAAGATATTAATTTAAATGTACTTTAGAAATTTTTACCAGTCTTTGCTAGCCATCTATTTATGGCTAAGCTCCCTGTAGTGTTTTAAGGCATATGATACTTAAGTATCTGTATTTTTGGTAGCTTAATTCAAAATTGACTCCAAATGCAAATTAGGTTAATGTAAATTGTATTGCTGTGTCATAGTTTAACCCCAGTCAGCAGCCAAGCCCCACACAGCCACTCGCTCACTGCCTCACCAGCAGAGTCTGGGAGAGAACCAGTAGGACAAAAGCTGGAAAACTCGTGGGTTGAGATAAAGACAGTTCAATAGGGAGTCCAGAAGATGCACATGCAAGTAAAGCAAAACAAAGAATTATGTCACTGCTCCCCATGGGCAGGCAGGTGCTCAGCCATCCGCAGCACAGCAGGGCCACATCACATGTAACAGTGACTTGAGAAGACAAATGCCATCACTCCAAGCATCCCCCTCTTCTTCTTTCTTCCCCCCCATTTTATATACTGAGCGTGGTTTCACATGGTCTGGAATACCACTTCAGTTGGTTTGGGTCACCTGTCTTGGCTGCGTCTCCTCCCAAATTCCCAGGCACCTCTAAATTCCTCGCCAGCGTGGCAGCACAAAAAGCAGAAAAGGCCTTGGCTCTGTGTAAGCCCTGCTCAGCAATAACATCTCTATTATCACTGTGTTCAGCACAAATCCAAAACACAGCTCCATGCCAGACACTGCAAAGAAAATCAGCTCTACCCCAGCCAAAACCAGCACATACTGCACAAGTTTATTTCATTAACAAACAGTTATGTTGGTTATGAAATAATTGAGCTCATCAGCCATTTTATCAAAGGCAAGAAATACTTAATGAGTTTGCTGATTTTTGTCACAAGTTAAACATTTCATAATAAGTCATCAGTTTTTGAAGAAGGAAAACTATAAATTGAACCTTGTGTTTCCATCTATAGACTTCACTGATTTTTCTTTCACCAGCAAAAGGGCAGAATGAATGGGAGATGACCTTGAATGTAATGATGTTGTGACTAATTAGACACCTGATCTTGATTCTGAAAGTCCTGCAACTCCAACTCTGCTCCAAACTGTCCCTAGCAGGGTCTGGTTCTCCAACGCCTTGCAGACAGCATTATTTTCCACACTGTGCAGTATGATGCCATACTGCTTTGACTACAAAACAGACCCTTGTTCCACTAGGCTAAGTAATTTTAAAATATGCAGGGCAACATTTAATTAATCCCAGCATGTATCTTTGGATATCCTCTTCTTTACAAATCACAAATTACTGAGAGGACTAGCAAGCTAGAGTTGCAGCACACCACCAAGACACTGTCAAGATGCCTCTCAGACCACTTTGGTTTGCTCTTCTCAGTTACTAGCCAAAAGGCAAAAGGGAAATCCAGTTACTGATACAATTCAAGGCAGAGCAGACATTCCCTGGTTTTTTAAAACAGTTATTCTTGAAACTGATTCTAATTTTGTAGAGTATCTGTGAATGGGGAAAGACGGAGGTTTAACATTTTTCACCATCTATCAGAATTTTTCAGATCTCTTCCCCACGCAGACAAGAGAAGCTGGGTTATTCCTGCGTCTAGACAAAGAGCCTGAATCTTATACTGAACTTCATCAAGTTACAAAAATACAAATAAAATAAATTTTAAGAAAACAGCTACTGTGAAGAGTGTTGAGAAGCAATGGCCCATTTATAGTCTGTCTACAATTTAGCATAAGACCACAAAGCATATAATTCCAGGGAACTCAATTCAAAGCAAAATGTTTAAGCTTCTGCACTGAAGAACTTTATGCATGGCCAGAGAAAACAGAGAACAACAACTTTCCACAGTGTTTAGCTGCTTTGCTTGTGCTTCCATGATACAGAGGCCAAACATACACTAATTTTAACTGAATCAAGTCCAAAACTTGTCTAAGTGTGTCCACTGAAAATGAAACCGACCTCGGGGAGAAAGAAGAAATGGCAGAGCAGTGAAAACATCTTATCCCTTAAGGAAAAGCACAGAGAAAATGGCAGCAGCTTATGCCTCCTCTCAAAATAATAACTAGAGTTATTATTTACCAGGCAGAAATGACCTTTCTTCTTGCACAGTAAGTCTTTGGTGCCAGCAAAGGCAGACAAGGTAACTAAATAAGTATTCTAAAAGAGAACAGGACCGAGTATTCAGGACGATGCTAGTATGACAGGAAACAAGAGCAAGAGATTCTCTTGCTCCTTCTGAAATGGAAAGGATGATTTATCATAGGCAGCTAAATAAGAAAAACAGTGTATGTCAACAGAGAGTAATTGGCAGAACTTCTGGCAAGAGAAGGGATATTGAATCAATAATGATGGTAAAGGCTTTATTTTAGATTCTAAAATTATCCTTGCTGTCCTCAAAGTGTCATTTATATAAAAATCATAAAATGGTCTTAAGAATCTATGGTCAAAATTCCTCTCAAGCCTATTTGTCCATTCTCAAACTTAAAAAAAATAACTACAAGGCAACACTTAGAACACACTTATTTTCCAACATTTGTCTAACAAGTGGACTGACTATGTTACTCACCTAAAGAATCATCTCCCATGGGCTATTTCTCTTTCCAAGTCACTTTTTTTTTTTTTTTCTTTTTTTTTTTTTTTTCTTTCAGTGACTAAATCTTAAAGGTTTCCTACATTTTGTTCTTTTCCTCTCCTTTGTCAACCCATCTTGCTCTCTGCCACTTTCTCTTGCAGGAGGTTCATATAACTTTCAGTTCACCTCTTCTCTCCCCTCATGAGAGGGAAAAGGTGGAAAGGTGAGAAAAAGCTTCCTGTATTACCTCGTTTCCTAGATTCATTGGCTTGGTTGGTAAAGGGGCAGGAGCACGCGCCATGAGCTACCAAACTGTTTACACATCTTGGTGGCCTTGAGCATGGAAGTGTCCAGTCCCACCATAGTGTGCCACAGCAGTCAAACTCAGCTGTTAATAAAGGTTCTGATCCACCACAAAATTCTGAATACTTGAACAAATACAAATATGCTTCTTTTTAACTGGTTTTTCTTCAGTGATTAAGTTTTCCCTATGTCTTTTCTCCTAATTATATTTTTTCAAAGCATGCCAAATAGTAATTCTGCATGACAGTTTTATCACCTGCATAACATTTCAAATGAAATGTTTTATTGCATTTGATGTTATTTAAACACTTACCATAGGACTTCAGTCCTACAATTTTCAATGTGTTCTGACTATATTAAAAAATATTTAGCAGACAGTTGGGGTATGTGCTGTTTTTTTCCATTTTTAAGTGTTTAAGTGGTAATAAACATACAGTATGTTGCAAATATATTTCATATATATAGATAGTTCTTTATGTGTTGTTAAGAATATATTTTTTGCATTGCCATAGTTAAGCTTGTCACATTTTCCATTGCAAATTTAATATTAGGGTTTATAACTTCTCCATAAAATATGTCCTTCAGTAGGAAATCTGACGTTTAATTCCCCAGCTGAAAAGAAGAGGTGGGGTTTTTACTTACAAAAAACAGATTAATAAAATAATAGTTTAGCAAACATTTATAGCAGTCAGAAATGAAGTGACAAAAAAGCCTTTGCAGCTTGGATTTCTTCTCTTAGACTGCTAAAAAGGCTTAATGTAAAAAAATTCCAGCTCTGAACTGGAATATAAATACATTTTTTTATTCTAACCCAAAATAAGAGCTTTCCGATATCAATTACTACTCATTAGAATCTGAAGCACTTCTTGACTCCACCACAAAGCAGATGAAATAGCATTTTTTCATTGTCTGTCTAGATCACTAATAATTTCAGCAGTCAAACATAATAGCCCAGAACAATTAAAACTTTTTGATCTTACTAAATTAGAGCTAACAAAATAATGATTGTCCATCCCTGATTACATGCTTTAAATTCTACTTCTTATACTTTTTTGATACTCTAAAATCCATGATAAAAAAGGAGTTTTCCTCACCTCTACAAATGCTATACTAAAAACATACTGCTTGCCACTATTTCTGTTTCTAAACAGGACAGCAAAATAGAGTATAAGACAAATCATACAAGATAAAAGCACAGATGAAATTAAAAACTCAGATGGTTTCTTGATAATTTATAAGTAAGTATATTTTTCATAAAGCACGAATAATTTGTGGATGTGTCAAGTATCAGAATTCTAAGCTCATTGCAGCTTTCAGGTTCAGGCCTATGCACGATAACTGCTATTTTTATAGAAATTATATAGCGTTATTTTCAATTTCTCACATACTTACTGCCAGCAGTTTTCCTCAACTACAGTTCTTTCCAGAATAATCTATCTCTGCATTGCCAAATTTTATGACCTTTATTACAAGTCACCCAACAAATGTTTTCTCAAAGTTCTTTTTTCTCCTGAGCAGTAAGATTCTTAGCTTTCATTCTTTCCAAACATAACAGTATGGTTCACAACTTGGAAAAAAAAAAAAAAAAAACAGGTTTGAAAATGCTCTGATTTTGAGTCTTTAAAAGACAAAACAGGTCCTATATTTATTATATCAAAAATTCCCCAAACTCATGACATTCCAGACTTGATTGATGATTTGTGAATGTTTTCACGTTAGCAATGCTCTACTATGTGTCCCTCAAATTCCTGTCTGACCACTACATCCACCAGCTACTTGGTCTTTGATCTTTCTTCCACAAATTTCACCCAACATTTTCAGGTTTATAACTGAAATGAAATAGCTTTCTCTTTGACTCAGGACTTTGTTGTACCTATATTCTAGATAAATCTTAAAATAGTTCCCAAAGTCTATGGTTGCTCCACCTCACATGGATTACTAGGCAGGAACTGTGGATTTTGTCTCTGTTGTGCTTTGTCTTGTGTTTTTTGTCATTTTTACATTACAAAGAAATAGTACATAAATTAACAGAGTTAGATCTGTGTTTTGCTCATGTAGATGAGCCCAGTTTTTCTATTTTGTTAAATCATGTTTTTCTTTAGTTTCTCCCTGTGTAACATAGCTCCCAACTCATACAATGTGTTTACATTCATTTTTGCTTTTCCTTTTGGCCTCTAACACCAGGAAATTGTTTATTAATTTACTAACAAAAGCACAGGTTTTAAAACATGCACTAAGAAAATGAGAAACTTTCTAGGAAGACAAGATTTGTCCATAGTTTAATTTTACACTGTTGGAGGTCATCCTCAAATAGGATGTTGAATTTATAATGAGACCTGACAAACATGAAGTAGAACACCAGAAGAGATTTAGCCTGCCAATTACACATCACAAGCCCTTAATTTCCTGATTTTCCATTATATGCTTATGGGGCATGTTTCATTTCTAACCAACCATAGTAAGTGTATACCATTCCTGATTTAAAGTCAAATTTCTGAGTGCTGCCAAAGCTGCAGTTCAAACAAGCCATGTGGTCAATAAACAGCATCTTGTTTTAGTATTCTAAAAATTTTTTAGGGAAGCAATTGTGTAGGGAAAAAAAGCAACATCTTAAGATGGAAATGCCTGAAGGAACATATCTGGCCGTGGGCAGACACCAAAGCTAATGCCATAGTACTAAGTATATATAATCTCTGTCCTTAATAAATACAGACTAAAACCAGAATTAACACTTCTTACTTTGCACATGAAATTTACTCACTCAAACAGCTATATATTAGACTTTGCTTCACACAAATATTATTTAGACTGCTTCAAGTTACATGACCAAGATCCCTCTGTTGTGGATGATAAATAGGTGCTTCTAGGAGTTGGGATCAAATCACCATCCAGCTCCCACTTCTTGGGCTATACTTTAAATATACTGCTTTTAAAAGAAATATAGGCAAAGTGGGAATTAGCAGTAACATTTTCCATTTCTCCTAAACTCTTGAAATACAGGCTTTTGTCTGAACAGTGGAAGTCTACAACTTGACTCTACCCATCTAAGCCATAACAGTCCTAAACATGTGCATGTCTCCGGAAAAGTGTCTACAAAAAAATAGAGATATTTGAGATACGTCTAAATGATAGTTAGTGTTCAAGAGTAGGAAGTTCAAACTGCTGGCATGGTGTCAGCATCTCACAGACACCGCTTGGGAACTGCTTAAAGAACAGCATTGACTGGAGGTTTTTTCCCAGATGGGCAATCTCCTTTTCAAGGGAGAAAGGAGAAAGTTAGGCACAAACTATTTTTTAAACTGCCTCTCTCTACACACACACACACACACACATACACAATCTCTGAACATCAGCCGAGAGATTGGCTTTTTGGCTTTGAAATACCACATCCGAAATCAACACCTTGTGGAAAAACAGAAAAGAAATAACTTAATTAAAAAGAAAACAAAATCATTGACAATGGAACCACATTGCTTTCCACCAAGTAAAATAAGGTATCTGTGACACGATGTTATACAACCATGATGAGAAAGCTTACTACTATTAAATTTCTTCCTGTACTATACACTTAAAAGAGGCATGAAGTATTTACACTGCATGACTGCACTTTTATGTCTTCAAGGGACTAATTTAACACAATCCAAACAGCTAAGTGTTAAGGCTGCTCTATCACTAATTCTTTACAAATCACATGTTTAGCTTTAAGAATGAGAAGACAATTTAATCCCATTCCCTACCCAAAAACAATTCTTTGGCTTTTAAAGAATGATGATTAATATGCAGAAATATTTGTTCTCTCCTTGTCTCTTTCTTCCCAGCACCATCATCTATCACAACTATGATGAATATAACTAAGGCAAGTCTAAATGAAGTGAGAGGAAAGGTAGAGCTTCTTGAAAAATAATTAGCTTTAACTTCACCAAGAAAGTGAATCTAGGTTTTATTTCCTATGAAAAGCATTAAAAGAACTTGTGGACATACAGTAGGATGCGAACTGTAATAAATTATACTCTTAACTCTGCTATTAGTCTTCCTTAATTTTCCATTTAGTGAACAAATGATTCGTTTTTCCCTTTGGAGAGCTACAAACTGCAGAACTTACAATTATTTAACAAGAAATAACACTAGGAAAAAAAAGAAATACCAGGGCTGTTCCACCTTCTCAAATAAAACTTTTATCCAAATATCATACTTATTTTCAGACAAAAAAAAACCAAAAATAAAACAAAACAAAACAAAATTAAAAAAATAAAAAAAAACCAACCAAAAAACAACCAAAAAAAACCCTGTAGTACTCTGGGGTGCCTCTGTAGTTTTTAGTCTTGTAAATTCCCACTGACTCAAGTGGAAGTTTCCCTGTAAGAGGATTGGAGGGAAACAGAGGGAGGACCTCTCCTTTAGACTTCAAAAATGTTGGTCTTGCACATTCTTCTCCAAAAATGTAATGTGCAATACATTTATTTATATTAGTAACCAAGAAACAATATTTATTTTGGAAGACACAGAGTTTCATTACTGTGAGCAGAAATGTGGTATTCACCCACAGCTCTGGGCTGGGCACAGAGGGAAGGTAGTTTCAGGGCATTCTGAACTGGCACTTCCCAGTGGCGTTGCCTGCAGTGTCATAACGCGGAGGCGACACAGCAACCCCCGTGCATAGCCACAATCACCCTGTCAGGCAAGCTCTGCCCCATAAGGAAAGATTAGAAATATGGGTCCTCCTTCACGGTTTCGTTCCTTAGGAAAAAACAGTCTCAAAAAGTCTTGTTTTGAGAGGGAACCCTCATTTTTCCCCCTCCTTCCACGCCTTGTGGCCTCTTGACCTACAGATTTCTAGACGGAAAAAGTTATGTTTTTCTGAAGTTGAATTTTGATGCAAAACATATTACTACAATACTGCCAATCCCAAGCATTCAAAAATCATGAGTCAGACACCAAAAGTTATGAGACTGGCTGGCACTTCAGATTTAAGAAGAAAGTGTCTTTTGTTTTGTTATTCTTAGTCTACAGTATGGTCACATTTTTAAGCTTCTGTTGGCAACCATGAAAGCAGACACTCAACCAATGCATTGTTTTATTATTTTGAACGAAATTACATTGTTATGTAACACTTGATTTTAGCAGCTCAGGCACTAAGAAAACTAGATGTTGCATGACTAGTCATAAAAATCACCCAATTTGGCAACAGTTATTAGTTGTGCAGTTATAGTCTGAACGTTTTGGCACCCATGACTTGGCGCTGATTTCAAAATGTCTACTGATATGAGTTATAAAGACATCACACTATGCTTCTGTTCTTGGTGACATGAACAGAGTTAATAGTCTGTATCCCAAAAATGACAGCAAATCACACCTTTTACTCTTTGAAATGATCCAAAACCACATATCAAGTCAATATTCATGTGTATTTCTGAGTGGTTTCAACTGCAAGCCTTGTGCCAAGAATACCCTTGTGATTTGGATTCTAGATTGAGTGAAAAATGCCTCACTCAGATCCAAACAAAATCTCAGAGAAATGTTCCCTTCAGACTTGTAATCTTGTGATTTGTGCAGGAATGCTGGGGGTTTGGGTCATAAACCCAGGAAAGACAAGTTTATAGATTTCTGTCGTAGAATCAAAATCCTAAACAGAAATCCTTGACTAGATTTAGCCACAAATCTGCAATATATAATTTTTATATTACATATATAAATTACTGGTCTTCTTCTGAACCACTCACTACAGAGAAATATTTCATGATTCAGAACTAATCTTGAGAGTCAGATGACTGGATTCACTCCCTTTATATGTCTGAGAAGGCTCAATTTTCCAATCCCATGACATTCCCGTAAGGGAGTGGGAGACTGCCCAGATGTGACCAATCTTGTTTTCAGAGCTGGGTAAGTGAGAATGCCAGCTGTACGGTGATTTTACCCTCACTGTCGATAGGTACAACATGGACTGTAGGAGTACATCATCATAAATGACGTGATTCAAACTGACTACTTCTACTGTTGTTTACCATGAGCACTGGGCTCCACTAGAGGAGCTCTGCTAGAGGAGCTCCACACTGGGCTCGTTGCAGAACTGGACTCCATTATATGCTGCTGTTAGAAAAATACTGAATTTTGTTGCAAAAGTGGGAAACCACCGTGCAGTGACCATCTGACATCTGTAGCAATTCCCATGGGACAGCCAGGGTCCAGCTGACAGACCTGTGAGAAACACTCACAGAGCCCAAGAAGTAGATCTGGTAATGTTTGTATCTTGTATTCATTCAGTGCTGATTGCAATGTCATGCTACTACCACCTGGAAGAAAACCAAAAGTGTCATTTCTACTTTTTAGTAGCATAGATAATGCAAATTTACTTACTACTTTAAATTTGTTTCAGCCATCTATTTATCAGCTGATAAACACTGAAGCTGACAGTTAATCAGGCATTAAGCTATGGTCAGGATTCCATAATGGCCCTTTGGTCTTTCTTTTTTTTTGCTCCAGGAGTTATTTACTGAACTAGTTGCTCTTCAGCCTCAAATCAGTCAAGATCTCTCATTTGTCTGCACTCCCCCTGTATACCTTCCCCCATGCTCCTAGAGGTTGCCTAATTTAGGTTAGGCGGGTAAGACAAATGAGGAAGAGGCACACCCTATTCATGAGTTTGAGCCTTTCCAAGACATGAGGTTCACAGGGATTCTTATAGGCAGTGAATTCTGGCCTCTCCCTACCTCGTCTCATCCTTTATGTCACTGACCCTGCCTCTCTTCCCAACATAATTCTAGTAGTTCCCCAACAGAAACCTTCTCAGTTCTTCTCTCCATTAGCCTCTTATTTGACCTCTGATTTCATGCTCTGGTCTGCCCATTTTTTTCTGCTCATTTTCCAGTGTCCTTTACCCCATTATTTTTATCTCCAAGCCCTTTAATTAGGGCTCCCCTCACCATACATACCCAAATGTAGCCTGGCATCACTCTGTCAGCAGTCTAGACACACCTTTTATGATGGATACTATGGATACTAGAGGAGGACGAAGTGAAAGAAAAAAAGAGAGGTCACAAATAGGAATTCCTCACAGCAATCACTACTCCCCACTCTCTACAGTGGCAGCTGCTGCCCCTGCTCTGACTGCTCTGCCTTCTCTCTCCCACAGAAAGCAGGCAGATCCACCAGGAGCCTATTGGACCAAGTTCATTCAGTGCATCAAGAGCAAATTAAATCTGCTAACTTCTCTGTTTCTCAATGGAATTCAGGTTACTCTACTTAAAAGTCAATACGATTATTTAACATTTTGTTTTAAATTGGATTTTGATATTTTGATCTGACTATAGGTTCCTCAGGGCCTTTCCAGTCAAGTAATTAACAGGACAACATTCCTCGCTTAAAGTCTTTGTAGATGTAGTCTTATTCCTTGCTATGAAAAATTACTTTTGGATCAGACTCTAGACAATCTTTTTTGATTATTTATCTAAAACTAAAAGCAGGAAATGATTCATTTGATTTCTGCCAATACTGGAGTGTTGCCACTTTTAGCTCAGGAAGAGTAGGCTTCCTTTGGCAGCCTTTGCTTGCATGATGATGAATGAAGTTCTATGTTTAGTGCTTGCTAAAATTTTATAGAGTCTAAAAAAGCAATCTAAACATGTTATAGGGAGTGGGTAAGTTTTTTCAGATAACTATACCGTAAGTTCTCATGCTGTGTCACAGCAATATCTTCAATTATACATAGAGGACGGACTCTTTCCAAAAAAAGACCTTTAAATACTTGAAAATGCACTATTTGTCATAATAAGCAAATCATTCTCCCAAAGTGAATACACGTTAGCAGTTACATTACATAGAGGAAAACATAAATGTCTCTCCTTGTCTTAATGATATAGCACCCAAATTGCACGCAGTCATTTGTCACAAAAAATCTTAGACCACCATGGAACGGGCAGTTAAACAGCACAATAAAACCTACTGTAGACCTAACCAGCAACTGCTACCTACTGATGAACAGAAAGGTCTTAGAAGTCTTGACAATATAAATATTTGTCTGTACTAAGAGTTATAATAATTCAATCATGATACCCTAATTGTGGAGAGGGAATTAGGCAAAAATGATGCATTTATATCTGATGAAAGTATCCAAGTATCCTTTCAAAAATACCATAAATTTTACATAAATTGGTCTCACTGGATGGCGCTTGTCCTTCAGACAAACTTATTTTCAAGGTCTGAATGTAAACAGAATGTTTGAGCAATTCAGGATGTTTTTACATATATTATGTACTCGAATTCAGTGTCCTCAACTTTGTTCTCACCTGCCTTTGTTCTTTCCTTGCATACTGCCCACCTTTGTGATTTAATGGACCATTTTTCCCCAGTGTTTCCTTTGATAACTCCCTGACAGGCTTCTGGAATGGCATGTTCAAGTGAGTCAGTTTTCATGTGGAGAACAGTCCCTTCATTCATGTACCTTCTCTACCTCCAAGTGTTCTCAGATCCGGACGGGTGCTCTCAGAAAATTTACACCTCTGTGAAGACTGTAGCTCCACTTGATGTTCACTGTGCTGGGGAACAGATTTTAGCCACAAAGATATTCTTGAACTAAAGGTACTTTTATATACATATATGATTTTAAGAGTGTTGGGCATGTATAAGAACAAGAAAAATGTTGTTTTAACACCTTTTACAGGTAATTGTTTTGCTTGGAGGGCAAATTAACATTATCATTTACACTCTTCCATTCACAGTGAGCAAATAGCTTGCCTCGGGAATATAAATGGTTTAGAATATTAGCCTATTTTTGTTATTTCATGAAAGTAGCCTAAATGTCTATGGTTAGTTAAAGATTTTGCCTTTCCTGACCTCATCTGTGTTTGTTCTCCATGTGAAGATTTACTTCACACTTTGCATAATGACATACTTTCCAAAATTAAGGTATCTCTAGGACAAATAATGTACAATGGGAGTGGCATTAATTCTGTAACTACACCTCACTAAAGTTCATTCTCATGCAGAAAACTGGGGGAAGAGAACGAAGAAGTACACAGAGAAAGAGAATTATAACAGTTGCATATCGATAACCCTAACCTACTTCCTTTAAAATTGACTGTGGAGCCTGGTCAGCTCCTTTGGGTAGTGTATAATTTTGAATAAATGGTCCAGTCTTATAAGCTACATCAAAGGCACTTCGTATCATACACATTTGAGACTCCCATTTCAGAGAGCTTTTGTTATTCTACCTTCTTTTAAACTACTCAAGAAGCATTTGCATTCCTGGAATTAACTGTCACTGGTATCATCTTTGAGCTGTGCTTCTGAAAGTTCATTAAATAAAAAAGATAATATCCTAATGGAATATGCCAGAACTAGTAAAAGATAAATCTGTGGGGAGTCAGGATGCAAACATGGGAAAAAGGAGAGTTCAGCTAGGGCCACATGCAAGGGCTATCTGGTGCTTTGGTTTCAACCACAGGCAATATTGGGACAAAATACAGATAGTGGGTCACTTTCACCATCATTTCACTTACTGTTTTCATTCCGTTCTGCAGCAGCCAGGTATAAAGAATCTCAAAGGATTTAACTTCCCATTCAAAATGTACATCATCTGCAATTCTATACTTTTGCAATTAATACAATTTTTCTGTATCTTTTAAAAATATTGCCTACATGATAGAAAGAACTAGGGTCATACAGGAAAAATTAGATGAAATAAGTTGGCACATATATTACAGATAACAAGATCTGAATTCCATAGTTGTATTTTAGAGTTCAGGTAAACAAGGACATGGAGACCTAAAAAGTGATGATAACAGTGAAAAATATAGAGGAGAGGACCATGCTTTCAGTGTGAGGACAGATAGCCTAAAAGTACAATTTAGTATTTAAATACCACTCTTTCTTGAATAGTTTAACGTCTGTTTTAGATTTAGGGATTAATGTAGAATCTCTTCAAATATATGAGAGCTTTACATGTATCATGAAGCAAACCGTAAAAGGGTAAAAATTTAATTTTTAAGAAAGCCTTTGGTGTCCACCTTTATGACCCTCAGTCTCCCAGCTCTCCCTCCAGTGGAGAAGGAAAGCACTCTGCCAATGCATATATAAGACATTCATAAGTGAACAGGATCCAAAAGGCTTTGTCTCATTTCCCACTGTGTACATTTTCAGATACTGTGTGGGCTACATGGGATTTCCCTCTGTTCTGTTGTTGAAAATCAGAAAGACTCACCTCTGTGGTATGCAGACTGAAAAATCGTGCAGAGTTGACCAAAGCTGCAGGTGGACTTATGGCCATTCCCTACTGATGGAAAAACACAAACAAAATGAATGCAATGAAACGAATTGCTCCCCAAAGACTCCGCTTTCCTCTCACCTCTTAACCCCTTTCTCCTCTCTGGCTGCCAGTCACTTTGAGTTTTCTCTTTCCTGATTCAAACTGCCACAGAGGAGAGTCTTAATGGTCTAGCCGTGCATGTTTCTTTCTCACATCCAAGGTTCCCAAATAAGACCTTCCTCAGGCTGTGTGCTATGCATCTGCTGTTCACTGTGCTCTCAAAGGAAAAGTCCTTCATAGCCCTGTTTCCATCAGAGACCAGTCCACGGACATCTTCCACCTGAAAATTCAACACTCAGCTATGATACCACTTTTAGAGTTACCTCAGACTGGTTCCACCTCAGGTTGGTTCCACCTCCTGCTAAGGAAATGGGGAATGATCACCAAAGCTGTATTCAAAACCTACGTTTTCTCTTTCAGACTCTCACAAGCACACTCTTTGCTTCCTTACAATTTCAGATTTCCTCACTCAAGGTGTTCCTCCACTCTCACTTCTCCGAGCTGCCCACCCCCGGTGGCAGTTCACGATAGACCCATTTGTTTTTCAAGAGGACAGACCGGAAGAAAGGATATATTTTCTTTGTTGTTTTCCTCTTATATCACTGAGGACAAAAGAGACTAAACACATCAAAGCTGCAAGAGGCAAGCCCTGAGAAAAACCTTTACTGTTTTTCCTCCAAAACAGCTTTTCAAGCCATTCCTTGATGATACAAAGGTATCTACATCAAAGACCTAATCAGGAAGTTCTGTAGCTCTCTGGAATGCAAAGAAAGAAAAATAAAATCTGAGCTCACCTGAAATATCTTAGTTGCTCACATCAGCTGGTGTAATCACATCTCATAGTCACTTATATTAACCTTGAAGTGCAAATGGAGTTCTGAGGAAACCATGCAATACTAGAAATGTGGTGTGCAGAGGTACTTTAGATAAGGTATTAATGAAAATTAATATCTAGCGCATCAGGTAAGTAGATTATTAGGAAATTTTTCATAGATGTACACTAGTATGCATGACTATACCCAAGGGGATTGCATAAGTTGTATTAGAAGACAGATTCTCTGTGCTCTGTATATCCAGCAGTTAAAGATAAAAACTGAAGAAATCAAATCACTTTTGGTTCCTTCAGGAATATTTTTTGGGGGTATAAAATATGTTCCTGAATAGAGGCTTAAACAGAGAGAAAAACAGCTCAAAGAGCTTATCAGAAACCTCATTCAGCTGTGTCGCTGTTGAGGCGGATGCGACATACACATAGACAGTGTTTCGGATAAGGGCAAAAAAGGGCGTTTATTCAAAGAGACGGTGTCTTTTGTAGACTTCTGTATGTTATCATTCATGTTACATACTCATTGGCTGCTAAATGACTACAATAGACTCATTGGCTGTTATTTAACTACAATATACCACCATTGGCTGGCTATAACCCAAGCCTACAGACACTCAGGAAAATAGCAGGTGCGATATGTTGCTGTTTTCTCCTTCTATTGTTTAGGCTTCGTGCTTCTGCTAATCTTACAATTCCCATGGGCAAAACTGAATTCTCAGGGATACACAGTGACTGTGCCTAAGTCGAGACCTGAGAAAGTTTCAGACCTGCAGTCTGTTCCCATACAGCTGTGTAGCATTTTGAGAAGCAGCTTCCTTCTACAACCAGCAGCTACAGAAAGATCTTAAAAATAAATAGAAAAAGCATTTTTACACTGATGACCTTGTCTGAGATTACATCATGTCTCAGTTACCATGAATGCTGGCTACAGCTTTGGTTTCTGTTGCTTCTACTTGGAGATACATTTCTGCTCCGTATCAATAATATGTTATGTCTGTTTGAGCCAGGGAAGATTTGCTTCTTACTTCCATATTTACTGTCAAAGCACTGAACCAGGAAACTGAGTTTCACAGTGACCATTTCCCTTGCTGATGGACCTAGCACACCAAAACAAGTTTCCTCGGATTTAACAAAAGGACAGGATAATTCTGTGCTGTAATAGGCTATTTAGACAAGCATAACCACTCCACCCAGGCATAAATGACACCAGCTGTAGGGGAAAACTGTGTCTACAATGCCCTATCTGTACACTGAAGTTACCTCTACAGAAGCAAATTCATGTAGTATTTAGCTACGTTCAACTAAAATCTACAATATCTAGCTAGAATAATGATCAAAAGAAACAGTGACTCCTACATTTTTTGTCTTATACACTTGTAATCTATCCTCTCAACTTTATTAGAAGTTAGGCAGATACACACAGCAGACTGCTGAATTCTGGATTTCTTATGTTTCTTATTACCTTGCTAATTTATACATTTCCATCAATAGGATGAAAACGTATATGGGGGAAAAGAAGTAGATGAGCAACCCATAAATCCTATTTTGGGAAGATAGTGGCTATGACATCATATTCTTCTGCAGTCAGCAGATGTTTCAGTAGTGTGAAAAATGTTTGCTCTAGCTGAGATCAGAGGGTATCTGTTTACTGCCTTCATTAAAACTTGGCTGCATGTGTGTCTCTTTACATGCAAAACAAATTCTCCCATTGACAAGACTGCAACCTGCCCTGTGAGATCAATGCTTTTAAACTCATATCCTGGTATATATATGCTTCTGTTTCACTGATGAGCTTAGATGAGGAAAATGCAGGACAAGGTCAAAAGACCAAGGAGAACTTATGTCTGGGAAGAGATAGATATCACCTCCGTAACAGCACTTCGCTAGAGGTGAACAGGCTGCTTTGGGAAAATGCTGGAAGACTGATCAATCATATACATGGGGTCTGAACCTATTGTTTAACTCTGAGGTTTCCAAATTTCTCATAGTCTGAAAATCTCTTTACTCTCTCCCTTTAAAGTAGTTTCTGAGTTTTTTTCTTTTTTGATTTTTTTTCCTTTTCAATTTTTTTTCCTGACTACAGAAACATTTAGACTGAGGAGAACGGTAGGGTGATGTAGGGTCAAAAAGCTCTTTTCCATACTATTCTTCAACTGACTAAAGTCACTAAAATTCTTTAAGATATTTCACGTTTATTCAAAGCTGTTCTTCTATCTGTAGCTCTAAAATGGAGGATACGGACTCCCAGTAAGAATGGCAGTTTCAGCAGAGGATTTCTCTCTATCACTTTGAAAGGGTGTTTTTTCATCTCTAGTAGGGAGACAAATCTCATAATTTTATATAGAATTCTTCATTGTGAATAATTTAATGTTTGTCTTTCTCATATACAGAATGAATTTTCTTTTTTCATAAATAAGATTTTTACAGATGTATTTTTACATTCTTCCTCCAGAAAAACTACTGCAGACTATTGGTATTACAGGAAACTTTGTCATGATTCAACACCCCCATTGCGGTCAGGTTTGTTCCAACACAGAATAAAAAAGCCATCTCTATCACAAAATAAAAGTTGTGTTTTGCTGATTTTTTTTCTTTTTTTTTTTTAAAAAAAAGGGAAAGTATACCTCCATCCACATTGAAATTGAGATACGAAGAAAGCTTAATTCTTTGCTGCAATAGTTAGCTACAATCCTTGAGCCATAATTTTTATTGGAGGACAATCTGAGAAATTTTGCTTGCGGGGCAGAGTTCCTTACTCAGATTTAGATGGGTTTGTTTACGTAGTCAGGACTAAAAGCAGCACAGCTTCATTTCTCAGACGGCTTCCCCCTCACTTTCTTTCCAGGAGAGTATTTTTTTTTCTCCCAATTCAGTGATTCATTCCTACCAACAAGTCTCTCTCCAAGGAGGTTAAAAAGAGGAACTTTGGCAAAAGCTCCCATGCTGAGCATGCACTCTATAGATAGAGAGGCATTGCTGCACAAAACAGTAACAGGAAGGCTACTTTAGCATCAAAATAGGTCTGAATAAAATATTTGGTTTGGGTTCCACTGCCTTCACAGGTATGGATTTCATATATTGTGATAGAAAGATAAAATTGGACATAAATTCTTTAACAAGCTCCAACTTGTTCTTTAAATGTAGTTCTGAAGAGTGGGAACATATGGAAGTGCTTTGTAGACTCTTCTGGGCTAGACATCTGTTTGCTGGCTGCAACTGCAGTGGAGTGGGTGTTCACTTCAAGCACTAGATGATTTAAATAAAAGACAGAAATAAAGTACATTTCTTCAGTCAATATTGTGATACACAATGTCACAATCTCTGACTGCAGCCCGTAACTCTCCTCCCCTGTTCTCAGCTAAGTTCCTACTTTGTCACGAGCCTGACTTCTCTTTCCAACGAAAACGTGAAACTACTTATGCATGTTAAAATAGCCCTTCTCATCTGGGGATTTCAGCGGCTAGCATGGTATCATAGAGGCGATTCATGATTATGGGATTTACTGACTTCAGTGTTTTCAGACATTTCCTCGTGAGGTAGCCTACTCGTTGTAATTAAAAGCCTATGTATTTACAAGAGACCAACACTAAGCGGAAACACCTGAGACTTTTGCAGAAAAAGCTCATCCTATGAAAAACTGCTCTTTAATGGCTGCATAAGAATCCACATAAATGTATTTAACTTCAATATTGGTCTTATCCTCCTGGTGCTGCTGGCACATGATTATACTTCCTCTACCTCCTTCATCAAGTGTAATCACTGTTAAAGTTACTATGGAGATATGCTTGGCAGCTCTAGGATCCTGATGTGAAGCTGCATTATATATTTTCCAGCAGTAACACCTAGACTTGTGGGTTGGCTCCTAAAATGAATGTAGTGGCAATAGTTGGTTGTTTCTGTTGATAGATGCCTCAGAGGCTGCTCCACTGTTTGATTACACTCCATACTAGATTGATTCTTGAGTCATTTGGGTTTTTTAAATTTTCCTTCTAATTAAAATACGAAAACAGAAATGTGAAACTTAGAATGCATGTTAAAATGGCCCTTCTCATCTAGAAATTTTAGAGATTAGTACACCATTCTAGAAACATCTGCTCATAATTTGATTTAGGTAGGTAATGATCTTCGATCATTCTGAAAAAGGTTATCAGTTGTATTAAAAGCTGACACATTCCAATGTCCAAATGAGATGGAGGAATAAACAAATTCGCAAGAGATTTAAGATGTTGAATTATTCAGTAGTAATTTTCATGCGGAAAATAGCACTAGCTGTCTTTCCAGCAGAATGTTGAGAAGTGCTAATATTTCTCTTAAAACTTCAAAATTAGACTATTTAATCAGATTTCTCTTGATATGTAAATATATGTCTGCACGTCTATCTCCTGCTATGAAAACAGTTTCCATTCTAAAGCCACTAATTTCACCCAAAATTATCACTTTAGAAATATATCAAGCTACCTCATGTCCTTGTAAGAATTATTACACAAACAAAAGTTGTCTTGAAATAATATTTTAAAAGCTGCAAAATTAAACACTGAACTTAGGCAGAATTAAGTTGATCATATAAATATTGTATTGCCGTCTACTTATTTACTCGAATACTCCTTTTTCAGAGCACCTGAGCTCAGTGACTACGCATTTGGATGCTACCCATTGAATCTGTAACTGTTCAAAATTACGTTTAATCTTTCCCTTATTTGCTACTCACTTTTCAGTCCTAGATCAAAACCTAGTATATCAGTATCCTCAAAAGAATATCTAAGGAGATTCTTTTTTTGCTAAAATGGATTTTGAATACCTAAATCTATGTTGAGCATGTCTTCAGTATTCCCTGGTTACTCGAGCAACTCGGAACAGGGCAATCTTCACACTTGCCTCAGCTGGTGTCTGAATTCCAAGTGACCTCTGCTGGGTCTGGCTGGCTTGGAGGTGGCTTCCTTCATAGCAGCCTGTATGGTGCTGTTTAGAAGGACTAAACCAGTGTAGATAACATGCCAGTGTTTTGCCTGTTGATGAGCAGTGCCTGCACAGCACCAAGGCTTTCTCTTTTTCCCACTCTCCTCACGCCCTGTCCAGCAACTGGGTTGCAGGAGCACAATAGAGTGCACATTGACACCACCGTCTACGCTGAGTCTAGATGCACAAATGGAATAGTTCAGATTGTACAATGTCATGCCCAACAGTAAGACTGGGATAGCAGAAGGAGGAGGAGGATTTTCTCTTTCCACTTCCATGGTAGCCATCCTTCAGAGAGCATTTGGGCACTGGTCTGTTTGTGGGGTTGGTGACTGATTGCGTTTGTGTCACTTGTGGGGTTTTTTCCTTTTTCCTTCACTTACTAACCTGTCTTTATCATGACTCACAAGTTTTCTCATTTTTTCTCTACCTATTCTCCCCCTCATCCTGCTAGGAGGTAGGAACTAAGAGAACAATTGTGTGGATGCTTGGCTGCTGGCCAGGGACAACCCACCACAGAAACACATTGGATGCCACTAGAGATCTAACAGGACTGTATTTCCACACTTGCCCACAGGAACTATAGCAGTATCTAACCTGTATAATATTTCTCCCACAGCATGTGCCTCTTTGCTATTCCCTGCTTGAACCCATCAGGGACACTTGGAGACATCAGAAACCTCCTGTTGGTCACCCTGTTTGATTTTCCTTTCCATGGAGTGAAGAACTCAGTTCGTCTAAGTCATGAGGGAACAGGACAGAATTCATTCACCAAGAACTGGAAGCACTCCAGGTTTCACAGTATAGGCTTCAAATTGGCTCAAAAAGTCTGAGTTTCCCTCTGTAAACTGAAAGCAAGTTGTTGTAATTAAAAATCCAGGAAAGTTAATAGGTAGTGCTATGGAGTGCCTTCAAAAACAATTCAGTTTGAAATCATACCTATTTCAAATTAAACAAATATTCAAATTCAAGAAGGGGAAAAAAAAGGCGTTTAATTTCTTAAGAAAAAAATGAGCCTGAATTTGAGGACTGAATTCTATTAGCTGAATCCCTTAGTACTCATGAGATCTCTAAATCCAGATATAGCTATGTCGTTCCATTAAATACTGGATTCTAGGTGCTTAACATCCACCGAACCTGGCAATGCTCACTACTCTGCAGTACAAAGACATGGACCATTAGAGATGTACAGCAAGGTATTCTATATGGCTGATTTGTATCAAAACTTTTCTTTTTTATTATTTTAACCAAAAGCGTGAAGTGCTTTTTGAGAAAAACTGAAGTTTTTGCTACTCTCTAGATCTGACTGGAGTATTTGTTTGGTGCCACCTCCATATTTTCAGTTTTGTTGGAAAGCCACAACAAATTTTTGTTGACAATCCCACTAATGTGGTATGTAGCAATAGGATCTGATTGAAATCATAGCAACCATGAAAGACCCCCAAGAAAATCTAGACATCAATTGCTCCAGTCCCTATGACAGTGTTTTGCAATGTATGGACTTTTACAAACCTTTTACAAAGTTTTCACAGACCTTTCAAAGCAAAATTCCTTTGTTCCCATCTTTCTCATTTTAAAATACAAATTAATATACCAATTTCATCTAAATTTCTTTCCCTGTACAATGACGATGCTATAAATCTAAGAGATCTCTAATACAACATGACTAATTTGCCTCCTAAACTACTCCAATAAATGAACAGTCATAAAAACTTTGAACTACTGAAAGGAAATATATTGGCAGAAAGCAAAGCCAAATATTTTAAGCACTTTTTCATCATGACTAGCTCACCTGAGTCAATGTTGAGTGAAAGATAACACTGTAAAGACAATGTACAACTACTTTTTCCTTTTTTTTTCTTTTCAAAGGGGAGCCCATATTCCACTCATAGCTCTTTTTTCTTTTTTTATGTTGTAAGTGGAACAAGAACACATAAAAGTGATCTAATGGAGGTTCTTGTCTCTGTCAAAGTATATAATAAAGAAGCAAAGCTTGCAGAATTAGGTGACATCTTTTATTAAGGCAAATATTTTCTCTTTTGATGTCCTCAACTGCCATGGCTACAACAATGTTTATACAACAGAGGAAAGGTTTTGCTTATTGCCTTGATACCTGAGATATACTAACATTATTGTTGGGGGGAAGGGATAGATTCAGTATATGTACAACTATAAATAAATACTTTAATACAGAATTCCCTGTGGATTTCTGCATGCATATTGCCACTAGCACTTTTGCAAAACTGACATAGGGAAAAAAAAAACCAACTCATTCCTAGAAGCAGAGCATAGTAGAGTATTAAAAATTCCCCATAATAGCCAAACACTCTCCTCTTTGAGGGCTTAGTGAGGTCAGAGCTGGGAATATGTACAGTTCCTTGGAATTTTGCATGGTGTATTAATTAATCTTATAAAGGAAGTGGGGCATAGAACGACCTCCAGATCAGCAGCTCGTTTAAAAAAAAATAGTTGAATTTCATAGTGCTGGCTCAGAGCACTTACTTAGGAATTTCTGTACAGCAACAGAGCTGGTTTTGGTAAGTAAACCAGTTATGAAGGAGGAAAAAAAGAGAACTGAGAACTCAAGCTGATGCTGAACAGCATGAGTGTGAAAGTTCGGTCAGTGCATACAGTGCTGTTTCTTCGTATAAAGAAGAAACCAGCAGATGGGGAAACTCTCCTCTTTGCCCATCAAAGCACTTCATATACTCACAGTGTGAATTTACACAAATATTTATGTAATGAAGTACAGCAGAGCAGTAGCAGTTAATATTTGTTACATTCCAACAGCAAAAAGAAAAGGTAGCATGGATTGAAACCAGTCTCATGTGTTCTAATCAATCCCTTATCTTATTCCTATTTATTTTATTGTGATGGTTTTCATAATGTCCCAAAAATCTTTAATTTTTGCTTCTCCAGAATAATCAAGGAAAACAGTTAAACAAAAAAAATCCATTATCTGTGACAAGCAGGTAACTTCGGAATTTTGTTGACTCTTTGGTGTTTGTTCATCTTTTTAAAACAGTAAGAAAAAAATTCTAGAAGGAAAATGAATGTTCAACGATGTAAACAACTTTCAAGAATCACATTAGGTAAAAAATTTCTAGGAAATAAGTGCTGTGGAGTTTGTATCTGTTAAGAAATTCACTCTTTCTCACAGACCTGTGGTTCATTTTTCATTATCAAGCAGTATTATAAATGATTTTACGTGAACCTTTAAGAATTACTATTTCCTGTTCAGTGGTTTTATTTTCAATTTGATAATAAAACACCCATAAAATTTAAAGGTTTATTGGGGAGAGGGAGTTTAGTACTAGCACCTGGTAACTATATGGAATGCATACTCAGCTAAGAATTAAAAATTGGCATTCCTGGAATTTTTTTTGCTCTGCCATTTGTACATGAGGTCAGGGAGATCAGCCTGTGCACAGGCAGTGGATGTGAGAGTGGGCAGGGAAAGGCTCCAGAGCTACTGCTTGGGAAAGCTCTTTAGAGATGGAGGGAGCTGGGACCAAGGCTTACTACACACTTCAGCAGCTTTGAGAGCACTCAGCCTGGCACTGCTGAATCCTCTGAAGAAAACCAAAACAATATGAAAAATATATTCATAACACCTATATTCCAGTGGATAAGACTGCTGAGGTTTTAGTCAAATCATCCAAAGCCACATATTCAAAAGCAACAAGCACTGTTCCTTGCTATCAACTCCAGTGTGTTCTGTCTGTGGCACTTTGATAGGGAACAGCTTTTCAGAGCTCTGGGACTAGAAGTCTGGAAGTCATGGGTCCAGAAACAGCTTTGGAAAACCTTGGATTCAATGCTGAGTAATGTCATTAACAGGGGGTGTCATTCCAGAGGCAATGAAACATCAGGCTCTGAAATCTTAAACACAAATCTATTGTTGTCAGATCATCTATAAAGTAAGGTTAGAAGCTGTCATGTCACAGATGTAATTAGATTTAGATAGTACTTACTTGTAAAAATCCAAGTAATTTAAATAAAAGTGTAGTTTATTGGTATGTATTATTAATATTATTCAAGAAAAAGAAAGCTAGGACAGCAATTAGAAACAATTTCTTTTACAAGTTCAGAGACGATTTCTAAATTAGATCTCTACTCACTGACAATTTAAAAGACTTGTAACATTGTAAAACCTGAGATATTTCCAGCTTGCTTGTTGTAAATATTCAATACAAAAATAGATAGATTGCCCAGAATTTTCTATGAGAGGAATAATAGAAATTAAAAATAATAAGAAACACAAACAGAAATGGGCAGGTTTTAAGTTGTTCATCATTTTAAAAACATTTTTTTCCAGAGACACTGTGCAACTCACTTATTTTCCAAGTCCCCAGGATCTCAGATTTATCTTTATCACAAATTGAAAAATAAGTTGTTTTCAAAAATCAAGGTGTACACTGACTCTTTCATGCTATATGCCTTTCTACTCCTGTGGTCAAGTACCTTGCAGTTATTATCGCTTATTTGTTCAAGTGGTGAGGAAATATTAAATATCACAAGTTCTCAGCAGAGACTGGACAATAATTATCAACAGATGGCTGGCAGTAGAGTTTTGAGAGAGAGAAAGAAATTGCCCTGCCTTCAAAAACAACCCTCTATGAGAAGCTGTAAGCAACTTATTAGTGACAGTTTTGGTTAAAATCAGGTTTAACTGCCTGCTTTCTCACCATGTTTTTTGTGTGACTTTTATCCTTTCTTACTTAGCGGTGATGAACAGATACCAATGCTGCATGTCTTGACATTCTCATAATGGTGATATTTAAATAGGCATTGGAAAATATTTACATATTCACATTGGAAAACCTGACAACTCCTCACAATTTACTCTATTAGTAAAAGTAATACCACTACTGGGTAATTAGACATTTACAATTTCACAACAGTGTCTTAAGCTTCCATACTCATGCACCTTAAATGACTCCACAGAAGATGTGGAGATACACAGTGGGACAGATCCTCCACTGAAGCTATCGACATAGTTAATTTATTCCAGGCTCCCTTTGCATGTGATATGGTTTGTTTTCAGAATAAGAGTGTGGCTAATCAAACCGCTAGACCTTGAGATATTTGCTTCACAACTCAGCCCTTTCCTAAATATTTTTAAAGGATGACGGATTTGCAAATACTGGGAAAAGGTAAAGGCAGCCGAAATTGCCTTACTACCCATCACACTCCATTTTCTTTTGTCTTGTGTACCTGAAGGGCTCCATCTGTGTATTACACTCCAGGTGCCTGAGCTTGAAATGCTGTAGAAGCCCTAGCAAATTAATCCATGAGGTTAAATCCCCAGGATCTCCACCAGTTTTCTGCAACGCAAAAAAAAAAAAAAAAAAAAAAAAAAATGCAGATGTATCTTCTCTTATTAAATTTGGTCTTTGTGGGCTGCTACAGAGAAAAGTGTTTTAGAGGTCATTAGAGGAAGCTGATGCTCTTTATGTTGCTATGTTTTGTATGGAGAACACAAGAACTCCCAAATCATGGTAGCAATTCTGTTGTAGTTATTTAATTATTGAAATAAGTTCCTGAAGTTCATTGCTACTGGTTCTCAACTGCTTTGCCACACAATATCACACAGAGCTGCCTGGAAGGCGGCTGGAAGGAGGAGGAAGGAGTTTGTTTTCACCAGCCACAGGTGCTCAGCACTGTGCTTCACTCACACCAGCAAGATCCTGTGCTGACAGAGACCCTGGTGCCACAGGGGAAGCCTGACTGGAGCAACTGGTACTTGGTAACACCACAGTCCTAAATGCAAAGGGCTTTCATGCCACAAACCACGTCAAAGGAAGAGCTTTCAATCCACTCCAAGGTCAGTTGCATCCTCCACCCCTCTCTCTCACGTGGGGAGGATCTGAAGAACTTTTCATCCAAAGCATCCCAGCTTGTCAGCAAGGCAGCTTCAGGTTTTCATTCTCTGTTGTATTTGCATCACATTTCTGGAATTGTTTATCCCCTTCTCATCGCAACAATGACAAAATAAAAAAAAATTTAAAAACTCAACAAACACTGAACCGTGACATTTGTACTTATTGTGAGTTTATTTCATAAAAAATTGACATTTTTTTTCAGAGTCCTTCTAGGGACATAAGCACTTCTCAGCTCTTGGACTGGAATTCCGCTTACAGACGACTGTCACTTCAAGAGACTATTTCAAATATAATGGCTAGAGGATGTTTTTATTAAAATCCTCTTAAAATTAACATCAAAACAATAAACTAAAGCTCAAAGTCAAGGTCAAGCCTGCACAGATGGATAAAACTTTCTCCAATTGTTTCTTACTTCTAAAACATGGCTAATGAAAGGAGATTCCCCTTTCTACCTCATTTTATGAGTCACTTAAAACATAACATTTGCAATTACTAGTAAAAACATTTCATGCCATTCTGCAAAACAAGTCAAATATCATATTATGGTTTGCTACCAGGAAACCTTAAGTGTCTCTGAATTTTCACGATGCAACTAATATATCACAAATCAACAAACAAGTAACATCCAACAAATAAAAATATTCAATCAACTTAGGTACAGGATCACATATATTTTTCCTTGAAGATCTCAGTCATTAATATGCCTACACACAACGGTTATCAAAAGAGAGTTTGGAGAGATTTCTGAAAAAGGTCTATCAATATTTTTTTGTTAAATTAAATATTTTTAATGTGTCACAGAAGCATTGGATCTTGCTTTTTTCTAATTATCATAAACTCAAATGAAACATTAACAATTTTTTTAAAAATCAGCACTTTTACTCTAGCTGATGTGATAAAAACGCTTCCATATTTTTATATAAAAAACTCAGTTTTAAAATATCCTTTAATCACTTAGTTTGGTATTTTTACGTGTGTTTCGATAAAAAAAAGGTCTATCCAATGAAATCCTGTCTAAAAATACCAGTAATCTTGGAAGCTGAGTGTCATATGACTAAACAAAATGCTTGTTGCACCGACAGGAGAGAGTGGAACACGTAAATGTGAGCAGTAGCAGATAAAAAAATGCACATTCTGGACTTCATGCAAGCACCATACACACGTATGCACGCACATACACTCAAACATGGATTTGGACTAAAACTTGCCAAAATCCCTACCCAAGGCTAACAAGCCAAGCCTAGAAAGCTGTTCTCTTCCATATAAAAATAGTAATAATGAATAAAAATACTTGGAAGTCCTCCAATACCTTATACAGCATAATTTCTGTTTCTCTTCCCCACGAATACCCGCAGGCTTGCTCCTGCTCTATGGTCCCTGTTCTCCCTGGTTTCTCACCAAGGTAATATATTTGCACCACTGTGAATGAAAAGCAACATTCTGAATCATAAGTGCAAAGGCAATCTGTGCTCCTAAAACCTTCTTACCTTTTCTCAGGCTACTACATTTCATCACCCAAACAAAGATCCCATTCAGCATAGAATGATTATCCCACACACTGGACATAAGGCTTGGAGTTAGGTCACCTTTTTTTGACTCCATATTTCCCTCATTGCCTCATGTGACCTTAGACAATTAATTCAGTATCTGATATCTCAGCTTCTCCTTGTGCTAAAGCCTGGAGGAGACACTTCCATGCCAGTAGTTTTTAAGATCAAGAAGTAGTTTACACAAAGCAGGAATTTAGTACCTAAATCCTAAATTGCATCTGAACAGGTTCTACTTTCTTCTAGTCCTGGAGACACGTAAATGTTCCAGCTGCACCTCTATGTAATCCGGAAGCTCCCCGAGTGTGTGGATGTCTGTCTTAAACACCCTCCAAGCTGAAGAGATGCATGGGTGCTTCCTGTCTCAGCTTGATCAGGCTTCAGGTTCCATCCTGCTGTGATCCTCAACCAGTACACCCTCCTGGGCAGGATAAAAAACTTGGATTGGTATCCACCAGGGCAGAGGAGAGCACGGGGCAAGAGCCACTAAAACAGGATTTCAGGCTACCCTTCACCTCCATGTTTCTTGTTGCATGGCTTCTATGTCCACTGATGACTCAGAGATTTCATTCTCAGGTATTTCACAGAATCAGAGAATAGTTTAGATTGGAAAACATCTTTAGGATCATCTAGTCCAACCGTCAACGCAGCATCGCCAATTCCACCACTAACCCATGTCCCTAAGCACCACACCTGCACATCTTTTAAATACCTCCAAGGGTGGTGACTCAACCACTTCCCTGAACAGCTTGTTCCAGGGCTTGACAACACCTTCCATGGAAATATTTTCCTAATATCCAGTTTAAACCTCCCCTGGAACAACGTGAGGCCATTTCTTCTTGTCCTATCTATCATTTGTTACCTGGGAGAAGAGACTGACCCTCACCTGGCTACAACCTCCTTTCAGATAGTTGTAGAGTGACAAGGTCCCCCCTGAGTCTCCTTTTCTCCAGGGTAAACAACCCCAGCTCCCTCAGCAGCTTGTCAC
Source organism: Cnemophilus loriae (assembly GCA_013397755.1). Classification (NCBI taxonomy): domain Eukaryota; kingdom Metazoa; phylum Chordata; class Aves; order Passeriformes; family Corvidae; genus Cnemophilus; species Cnemophilus loriae. The sequence goes on along the minus strand of VZTF01007181.1, from coordinate 725,884 downwards.
AGGACTTGTGCTCCAGACCCTCCCCCAGCTCCTTCCCCCTTCTCTGGACACTCTCCGGCACCTCAATGTCTTTCTTGTCATGAGGGACCCAAAACATAACACAGAATTCCATGTGCAGCCTCACCAGTGCCAACTGTGTGATTGTTTCCTATAAGATCCTGTTGCCTCAGTTTTATCTGTGCAGCTACAACTTAGTCACAATCATTAGTACAATCATGAGTCCTAAATGAGGGGCTAGTTTTTCTTTAGCTCGTAGTATTGCCATGCTGGTTGATCCAATGTCTTAAAATAAAATCGTTTCCTCAACAGCATGTTGAACACTAGATAGTGACTGAATATTAAGTCCAGCAAACCATTTTGAGACATTTAAAAGAAAAACTGAAGATAAATTAGTTCAGTCTGTGGACTAAATATAAATTCGAATTCCTTACAAAATCAAGGTTGGCTTAGACCATCCCCAAAGCCGTAAGGTAGTTTTCACTGCTCTTCCCTGACTCCAGTGCTATGCCTGTGATTAACTATTAGAATTAAGATTAATTACTATGTGTATTAATGTCTTATGCTAGACAGAATCTCTGTTAATTTGTCTTATTTCCAGATGAGCTGGTACTGACTAGATTGTCCTGTGTAGCTGAAATGTGAAATGAAGCCAGCTGCATTCTTCAGATTTAGGTACAACACAACTCCCTGTGAAAACATGACAACCTAAGTGACTATAAATGTGTTACAGTCTCCAGGGCTCTGGAATAAAACTTCATGTTTAAAATAGAATTAGCTATTCTTCAAACAGCATGCCTTGAAAAATTATTCTCATCTAAACAGGTACAAATTAACTATTAATGAGGCTTCTGTAGGAAAACAAAAAGAATAAATAATGTGAGAATAAACTTACTGCAACAAAACACGTGCTGCTCTGACTTTTAAATTCTTCTGTGAACTTGTGACATACTGTCTTTAGATGCTTACATAAAGAAATATTGAGTGCTGTCCATGATTCTGTTTAACTACCATTAAAAAGCCATTATTCAATAACACAAACAGCTTAGTTTCACCTCCTCTAAGGTTGAGGTTGTTCTTGGTGGGTTGTTTTTCTTTTTAAAGTCTGAAAAGAGGACAAGACACAGCTATACTGTGTGGCTGCTGGACAGGAGGTGCCATTGTGGCTACCAGAGTTTTATTTATCCTTTACCCTAAGAAGCAGCCCTTTAACCAATAGCCTTCTCTATTGCCTTTCCACTGGAAATTTAGCACTATACTTCACGCTATTCCCAAGATGGTTTTTAATGGCTGTTTCTTGTTACAGAGAAAAAGCTTCTTCTGACTTGGGCGTGTTTCCAGTGCAACAAGTAACAGCACTTACCAGGAACTTATACTGCAATCTTTTGATTCTCAGAGAAGATTCACTAGTACTGGCAAGTCTTTATGGCAGCTTGCTGGTATTGCTTAGATGAATGACTCGTTTCTGAAAGAACCAAGTGGGAAAAGAAAAAAAAAATGCAAGCTGCACACTGAGAAAGAAAAGATCTTTTGCCACTGGACATACTATCTAATCTAATTTCCAATAAATATATACAGTAATAGGTCTAACATGATTAGCAAAGTGCCATAAAGACACAGCTCCTGAGCAGTTGTAAACACACACACAAATGTACACTCACACGTGCACACAGAGCTAGCAATCACAACCTGTGGCTATCAGAATGAATAGTATTAATCATTTTTAATGGTCAATCTGTTAAAAAGATGTTCTAACTGATTACTGGTGTAAAATAAAATAAACATTACGTATACAAATCTTATTTCCCAAAAACTGAATCACTTTTGTCAGGTATTTAACTTAAACCAGCAAAACAGACCATCAAGAAGGCAGCATTGAAATGGATGCCTGCAGCAATGGCCAGTCAATGGCCTCTTTATTTGTTAAAGATGGATTATTTTAAATAAATTACAGAGCACTTGCACTGAATAAACAGAGTCTCAGTGGCTGTGGCATGCTATACATGCTTAATTGAGCCACAGAAATCCTAAATGACTACTGAGCTGTGTAATCGCCTTTGATTTTGCTGATAGGACCTGATTCTTTAGGTAAAAACCAAGCCATTGAGGACTGAAAAGCAACACTACCTTGAGGAAAATAGAAAGTTTAATCTGGAATATATACTTATAATATTTTGGAAACCACAGAGATGGAGTGTTCCAATAACTGAACACAAGGCAGCTTCAGAAGTGAACGATCTGCGTGTCATTTTTATTTGAGCTTGATATGTTAAATGTCCCAAATGTTTACGTTGTATAAGCCCACTTAAACATTGCAAAGTGCAACAGATTCATTGGCAAAATAAAAAGTATAGCTTTTTTAGTCTTGCTTGCTGTCTTTTTTGCATTGATACAGCACATTATGCACACACATGTACCCAGGGGTTTTCTTAAGTAATCGTGTAATTTGACCGCTTTTGGGGAACCTGTTAATGTGATTTACTTGGAGTGTTACCTATGGCTTCTATAGGCTGAAGTAAAACATCAGGTCAGAAACCAGGAAAAATGCTTTAACCCTTACTGATAATAGCCTTCATTTTGAAATTGTGTATTATTAACTCTTTACATTCCAGTCTTTCTGTAACTCAGCCAACAAAAAAATTCCATCTGAAATACGGCTATGCTTGGTACACAAGCCTTACAGGATCAGACCCTTCCCTTGACATAAATGAATCCTGACCTAATGACATATGGAATTCATTTTGACAGAAGCTATGACCTTAAATAATATTACTTCCATTTGTCAATATCTCTGGAAAATGGTTTGACATTGAGAAGCAGTTTGAAAACTACCTTGAATAACAGCAATTAAAAGAGAGATTGATACTGTTGGGCACTTTAATAATGGTTGCATACCTGGATTTTCTCTAAAAAATTTCAACACCTACCAGGTTCTTTAATAAGCAAGTGTAAAAATGCTCAGCTGCGAAATACTTCTCTTTCTAATGAAGCGCAATGAGCTACATTTGCAGTTTCCACTGATGCCTTGGAGTGGCTTACCTAAAACAGAGGCTAGACAAGGATAAGAGAATAAAAGCGGGTATTTATTGAAGGCCTTCAATAGGTACACCTTGGGCAGTCAAAAGCCTTCGAGAGGCTACACCCGAGATGGACAATGGTCACGAGTTTTTCATACACTTATAAATTTGGTTCATTTACATATCAGGGGTTAATTCTCCAATTAAAGCTTCAGGTAATGGAGTCATTTACTCCAAGTTTGCCCTCCCCCAATTCACTGTTGTTTACATCTCTCCGGGCCTGAGACAGTAAGGTGTCCTTGAGTTTCAGGCCTAGAGAGGAACAGTTTTGTCTGAATGAAATGGCAGAACAGTAGCTGACAGGCTATGGAGGTTTAGAGTCATACACTAAAGTAGTACAGGATATGAAAAATATAAAAGCTAAATCCTAAGGCATCATTTCCCCCCTTATTACACTATATATTTGGGGAAAAAAAAGATATGTGAGTTTAACCATGTTGGTAAAGCAAGTGCCTGTCAACATGCAATTAAAACTGATGAGCATTTAAAATGGAAACTTTATCCATACACAATGAGGCCAAGAAAATTAAGAATATAGTATTAGATATTCTAAAGTACTCTGATAAATGCTATGAAGTTTTTGAAAATAAGACCAGGCTGCTTCATACTGTCGCAAACTGGTCAGCCAAAGGTGCTGATCATGCTTACAAACTTTGTCCAAAGCAGCTGAAGTGTTCCTGTGTGACTTTAGAAACTCAGACGAAGAGGCTGTAGAGGAATTTGAAGATGCTCTTGGTGCAGTTTTGGTTATTCCCTTGATATTTTTCATAACATGTAAGAGAAGATCCTGCTGTCATGACTGTCAGCCCTTCCTGGAGGGAAAGCGCTGGCCTGCCTCCTGGGCCTGAGCAGCACACAGCAGGAACGACACAGCGAGCAAACACAGCTGCCGCAGCTCTGTGTAGCATCATCACACTGTTTCCTCAGGGAAAGGAGAAAACACTTAATGTTCCCCCCAGTTAATTTCTTTAGTGGAATTAATGAGAAAAAAAAAATCTGGAACTTATTATGTTGACTTGTGAACATAACAATATGGAAAATCCCCCAAATATATGAGAGAAATTTGCAAGGGCAGAAGGCTCTGCATGTCTTTCTCAGGCTGTTCATACCAATCCAGGACATAATTATATTGATGTTGTCTTTGGCAGTACACTTTTTTCCCTTTAGCCACAGAGACACATTCTCTGGAGGCCACCAATCAAGCAGAAACCATGTGGTAAAGTCGGGTATAAAATTCAAATAGCCTGGTGCCACCCAGTCATTCCCTGCTCCAGCCCAGGGATTACAGAGCAATGTGGCAGCAGGTGGGACCAAGTCTATCAACTTTTTGTACTATCAGCCCTATGGAAATAATTATTGTGCCCATCAACCCCAGAGCTGAACTAGACACACTTCTGTTTCCTTGGTGGCCTAAAAGTAAAATCTCATGTAAGCAATTTGGACTGGTTACCCATAGGTCCTTTTAAAACTTTTTTTTAAAATTTTTCTCTTAAATGTGGCCCCATGCTAGCCAGGAATCCTTTTGACTGCGCGTGCTGCTAACTCACAGGCACATCTGGCTGGGTTCAAACATTCAAGTGCTTTTTATGGTTCCCTTTGGCCAGCAAGCACAGCATCTTACAGGGACATTTGTTGAGAGGATTCCTCTGCTCTGTCCAAAAGCCAGATGAGCTCAAATAATACAGACACTGATAACAAATCCAGTAAGGAAAATTTGCAGAAACAGGAGAGGAGCGATTGTATCTCACACGAGCCCAGGCAGACCTAAAGCCTGCACAGAATGGAGAAACTGTGAAACTGTGCCACATGTGTGTAAGGAGAAATATGTTATAAATGGTTAACTGAGGCTTACCTAAATCAGGAAACAGGCTTGAGCATTAAAATTCTAAGACACAGTTAATAGAAAAGACTGAATAGGACACAAGGGAAGCAGCTGGATGGGTGCGGAAGTATGCTAAGCCCAGGAAAAGAAATACTACAGCCAGTGTGACCGCTGCAGAAAAGGCAGCTGACACAGTGAAAATTATATTGGAAATTTACAGCCCTGAAACAACCAGGGACAGACATCACCAAAGGATTCTGCAGCGAATGGCCTGTAGTAAGCTGAAATAAGGGACCAAAAGGCTACTTGGGTACTGGTTATCTTTTAAGTGAGAGAACACTGGTGGAGTTGCTGCAGAACTTGGGGTGTCCTAGATCCTGGATATAGCTCACAAACGCTGTTTAAAAAGTGAAAGAGCCATGAACCAAAAATCAAGTACTATACATAAAAGCAAGTGGGATAAATTCATTCCTTCCTGGTAAAGGAATTTCTATTAAATAGATTTTTCTCGTATGTTCATAATATTCCTAGCAAATCCTCATCCATGTCCAGATAGGCTTTACAGTCTGAAGAATCCGACCCTGTGAACAAATGCATCTTCCACAAATCAAATCCTAAAACAAATATTGTGAGATATATTAAGAAGGATATGCTACATTTATTTATATAGTGTCTTTCAGGCCAAAACATTTCAAAGTGCTTAACTAATTATTGATCAGCACAGATGCCCTCACAAGTGTATCCACTGAGAAAAAGGTCACAGATATCCTTATGTGAGAAACATCTATAATTAATTCCCATGTGGAGGAGGAACATATAAGCTGTCTTCAGAAGTGGGGCAATTGGTAAATGTTACACTCCCCTCATGCACCTTCTCTGCCTGGGTCAGACTCTGCAGTGGTCACCTTTTCAAGTAAGTGGGAAATTACGCAGCATAAAAAATATACAATTTGTGAAGGATGTGCTAGGATGAGAAGAACAGGAGCAGAGTTTTAAACATTATAGCAGGCACTGAAGAAAAACATAACTTATTCAAATCTTACAATAAGGAGGTCTTCACTTTGCTATTGCATATGATTAGCATTCCAATTTTTAAAAGTAATCAAAGATATTTTCACATTGATGTTTCCAATTCCAGCACCCACCTTCACATATTGCCTACGAAAATCTCTTCTCTATGCCGACACAAATGATCCATATATGCTTTTCTGATTGAGGCAATCTTGCAACAGTTTTGCTTTGCTCTCAAAAGGAAAGCAAAGAAACCACTACAAAACCATGGCATCCAAACAAGGGAGTTGAAATAAGCCTTCTAAACACAGATTGTTCAGTCTCCTGCTAAGGCTGTTTGTAAACAATACCTACAGCTAATTTTAATCTTTCTCATATTTTAATGGATCATGGCTCTAATTTATCTTTGACTGTCAATTGCTGCCATTTATATGTTTTATCTCCTTTTTTATCTCCATTTCCACTAACAATGATATCAGAGCAATACTGCAGCCTACAGGTATAAATAGATTAATAATTAGCATAGATCCTTGTCCCTCCATGTAGGCTGCAGGTAGCATTCTGTTTCAACTTTCAGCAATGCAAATAAGCTGATGTTGGCAGTATATCATGAGCTGCTCACCAGTCACTTCCTTAATGACTTGCTAATTTTCCTCTCCATATCCTCCACATGACACACTGGAACCTCATGTGGTTGTGCAGACCAGCACAACTGAGAATGCAGCCCATGTAGATCGCCCTATGACTGTTTTTATGCCATCTCTTGTTTCTCTGTTTCCCCTTAAGGAATCTGCTTGTAATTTTTAATTTAGTCTCTGATGGTGGCACAAATATAATTATTTAGATATTTGCCTTCTCTATCTACTGTTCCTCCTGCTAATCTGCAGCTGCCTGAATTCTGTCACAAAACAGAGATGAATGTTTTTATTTTCTGTTCAGCATTTTATTCTTGTTCATTTGATTTACTCGAGTAAATACTATACAGCTCAGAACCTAATCCTTTTTACTTTTTTCTTTTTAATTAAGAATAAAAGAACTTGTACCCTTGAATTTACCCCCAGAACATTGCTTAATGCATGCAGAACACAATGTAATCTTTCTTGGACTGGAATACTATTTTCAATGAGTTTTAAAAGCATTAATAGCTGAAAAGTACCATTGTATCCCAGGGCATGGCAATCTCCTTAAACCTCCAGAAATAACAAGAACATTGTTTTTCTTTTGTATCATAACACTGGGATTTACCAGACTAATACAGTAGGACTCTCATTCTGAAAATCATATTTTCCTATCTACTGACTGAAATAACCGTGCTGTGCAACCACAGACCAAGGAACTTAAGTTTGTTTTGACTCAGCAATACCATATGCTCTAGATAGCAAGTCCTTAAGGCTGTCCTTGCAGGGTATGTGCCTATGAAGCTATTGCCTAGAATTTACTGCCTCGTTGACAGTGGACCTACTGATGGCATAGCCTCAGGTTTCAGAAAATGGGAGAAGACTGAGGTCATACCAGCTCAGGGCTGAGCAGCGGATCAGCACTTTCCAGTGTGCAGAGCCTTGAAATGGAGCTGTCAAATGTGTGGGCACTCCAATGTGTACATGTCATATGTGAGGGTTTAATACTTACAGAGTGCTTTTCCTCGGCCTGGTGACCAAACTGAAGAGTATCAGTAACAATGAATTACTTAAATATGAATAAATATTTTAAAATAAAACCTATGTGCTTGGTCTCCCTTCCTGCACACAATGGCTGGCACGGTTACCTGGAAAAGAAGAAATTCAGATTCAAACCTTCTTTCTTTAAAGTCTCTGGAGAGCCTAAGTGGTTGAACCACGTGTTATCCCACATTTACATCTGCCTAATGTACACATTGCTTTTTGATTTTCACTGGCACTTGTTAGCCTTGGGTCAGCAATGTGTCAGCAACTTATACTACATAGTACCTGAGCTGGCTCTCACTTTGCTAGCTTGATTCGAGGGTTAGAAGAGCAGAGCCAGTTTTGGTGACTTCTGGCAATTTTTTATATAATCTGAGGCACAGCAGTTCCATGAGAGGAGGACATAAATTCACAGCACGTATGGTAGCAATACTGCAGCATCCTTGCTGCAGAGAGTCATCCAGATGGTGTTTAATCAGTAATGGGAACTCAGGGAGAGAAAGCAACGAGTTTCCTTGTTGCTGAAAGGAACTGGAAATAGAAAGCACAGTCTGCACAAAAACTGAAGAATTAAATCATTACAGCTACAATACCAAGAGTAAGCACATGCTCAGAGCAACAGAATAAGTCCAAGATGTAAATTTCAAAAAGGAGAAGCAAGTGGTTTTTATGTTCCATTTGATTGTTTTTCTTAATTCAGAGTTTTAAGAACATAAACATCTAATATATGAAATGCATTTCTGAATTCCCCCATGCTACTCAGATCACACAACAGTCTCTTACAAGCCAGTATTTGCTACTTAGTGTGTTTTTAAAAAAAGCCATCAGTGAAGCAAACCACATTCTGGTACATATTCGACTGCTTTTGTAGTTTAAGACATGAGGTATTTTTTTTTTCTTTTTTTGAAGGTAATTTAAGGAGATGGAGCACAGCCAGGGAAACAGCCAAGAGAATGGACAAGCAACATAAGAGAAGCAAAAAGAGCTGGCAAAGACAAAACACAAAGGAAAAGAGTTGGTGAACAATAAATGAGAGCCAGAAATACAAGGATTTGGAATTGATGTTTATTTTATTTGAGATTAATAGCAAGAAAGAACCTATAACTGTGGTACAAATTGCTCAGTGCCCCATGTGGTGCCAATATTATGCCATTCATTATACTTGCAGGTGTATTATTTCTAGCTCCCCAGATAAAAAAAAAGTTTTCCATGTATTCCTTTGTATTTTAAAATGTATTTTTTCACTGCTGTATTGCCAAAGGTTCTTATTCTTCCAAACTCAATAGCAACTAATCATTTTGCTGGCTGCAGACTGGGAGTATGGTTACTATTTTGTGCAGGTAATTCTTCCATCTTTATTAAAGGACCACTCTAAAATTTTGATCTGCCTGTATTTCAAGTTCTTTCTTACATGTTTGTTTTCCCCTGTGAGAAAGGTCTTTCTATTAAACCTTATTCGTGTTCCTAATTACAAACCTGGTTTCACTCTATTGGGATGAAAAGTTTCTTATTATCAATATTATGCATTTTCTTCTCAAAGAAAATTTAAGAAATAAATCAGCACAACAAAGTGAAATCTAACTTATCACCATCTTTCCCTACTGCTTGCAACTGCTGCAAAGTTGCTGTTATTGCGTGACAGCAGCTGTGGAGAGGATTTAGAGATAATAGTGTCCAAAATCCAGCAGTAGAGCAAATGATGCTGGAGGGGGTCGCTCCATGGTCTGTGGTACTTCTGATCCACACTCCTCACATCCACTAACAGAGAACCCAAATTTTTGCAGTTCCTGCGGTGGCTTAGCAAAGAGTCTCAGTGAGGAAAACAATTGACCTCTAAGTCTGGTCTGAGGACACTCATCCTGCCTCCACAGACACCCTCGTGCAAAAGGGAAAAGCCTCACCTCCAGCCAGCACACGGCACAGAGAGATCCTGTGTGGCACTCAGGAGTCCTGTGGGCTGTGCACCCATTGCGTGCCCCGTGGGCACCTCCAGGTCACAATGTACTCAAGCTTGCTAAAAACTCACGGGAATGATAGCCCACAGCGTTAGCCTGTTAAATTCAGAATACTAAGAAGGAAACTACTCATTGAGAAAGTATTTATTTTTGTTTTAATTAGTGTATCAACTTTATTTTACTGGTTCTATCAGACACAGCCCAAGGAGCCTTTTCTGGGTTAGCAGGCAAGTGTCTCAGCTTTGAGACAAGATCTCAGCAGAACCGAGTTTGGCTTGGTTTTGTCGTCTGTAAGTGAAGACATTTAAGATATTGGTGATTAATGAGACATCGCTCCTTCCTTTGGCAGTTAATCCTCCAAACAGAGGAAAAAAAATAAAATTATATTATTGCCTTATGCTTTACTTAGCATTCTAAAAGAACGTGTCCACGACAGTGTGGAGAAGTCCAAGTTCAGCCATCTTCTTTTGAAAGGAAGTTCTTTAGACAATGTTTCCTGAGGAGAAAAAGCTTTTAATAAAACTCTACTTACTTTACATTTTCAAGGAAATGAGAATTTATGTTCTATCAATAATCTACTCTAATAGTCAGGTCCAAGGAGGAGATTTTTTTCAGGCTCCATCCTGCAAAAGTGTAATAAGGCATTTATGAAGCAAACAAGTAACATAATGAAATCTGACGCGATGCTTTGGTATACTGTTACATGCACCTTACAAGAAATATCATTTTGGGGGGAAAAAACTCCAGAAAATCAGTCCCTCTCCTGTTATTTCGTTTGTCTCTCACGCACGCTCACACACCCACACAGATACACACATGAACTGACTTGCTTCCACAGACCACAGACATCATCATCACCCCTTTTCCTCACTCCCTCCATGCTGTCCTTGGAAGCTCATTCTTCCACCCATGCCAATTTTCTCTCTTTGATTCATTCACCACTCTGAACAATGCTGCTTTTCCACAGCAGTTTTAGATCTTACCACAGGTCTGGTTATCTTATGTACCACTGGCCCCTTGCTTCCAGATAACTTTATGATTTCACAGAACATTTTCATTTCTCAGTGGATGAATTGAACACATGTAACAGCAGCTAGAAACCAGAAATAAACCCCACACAGACTGATCAGTCTACTCTTTGCAGACCACCAACAAATTCTCTCTGAATTCGTGAATGTTTCGGATTTAGACTTTATGAGTTACTGCCTAGACAACACCAGGTTTGACAACTCTTCTGTTTGAGTCCAGTAGGAAATTTACTCCAAATGAAACTAGACCTGGAATCAATACAAATAATGTAGCATGACTAAGTTTTCAGAAAGATAGAGCTTTTGAGGAAAAAGCTGCTGAGTGATCACTTTCATAGTTAGTTTTACGTGGGCACAGAACCTCCAGTTTTGCCTTTCCTCCATTCTATGGTATTATAATAATCAATATAAATAATAATAATAAACAAAAATAAATAAAACTCACTCCTCTTTCCATTTCCAGAAATGCCCATTCTGGCTAACAGAGCGATGAAGAGTAGAAGGAAGTATCAGGTCCCTTACACAAAGGTGTTTCCTAGACAGCAATTTTGAATCTAATTTCAGTATCAAGAACTCATTTCCCCATTTAAAACACGGGAAGAGAGGAAAAAGATGTTAAAGCTTAGCAAATCAAGGCTAGAACTTAAAATCTGGCAGTGCTAGTCGTTCTGCTTCCCAGGAGAGGATTAATTTGTTTCGTCTCATTCTTTGCTCTTTATTATTTCAATTGGAGGATATAAAAGTGCTATTGAAAGTTTCGAAGGATAAACACTTTATGTGGTAACTGCTTAAAATAAGAATAAAATTTATTGAGAGTGCAGACATTTTTATCACATTAATGTGACCTATTAATGATAAAGGAAATTCCCTTCATCTAACGAGCTCTGTGTTTACAAATGTAACAAGAGATGTTTTAATTCTCACCATAAATCTAAGGAAGTTAAAATCTTAACCCCAAGGTACTTAATATAGTTGATTCTGTATTTAAAGAGAATGTTGTTAACTTTTATATTGTTTTTGTTACCTACAACACAGAGATCAGCTATTTCAATATTCATTTCATTTTATAGATAAGGTTTAACAGGTATTTCAAAAGAAACCTACATGTAATAAAAGTGAGATAAAATCATACCTGCTATAAAAGAAAAGGCTACAAGTTGCTCTATTAACAAAACATAAGTAACACATGGAATTGCATATGATCAGAAAACCACAATCTTATAATCTAAACATATTTTTAAAATCAGACAATTAATTTGACTGTATTAATTTAATAGAGACAAATTAAGACAAGGCTCAGCCATTCTTTCTTTCTGACAATGCATTTTATTGCATTTTTAGCACAGTCTTCAGAAGAATTTTTTCATTAAAGCCAAAATATTCCCCAGAGTTGAAAGACTGTCCACACTGAACATGGAAAGAGTAGGGTTTGATGACTGGTGTATGGAGAGGTGCAGTTCTGTCACTATGGACTGCCTTTCACACCTTATACTAGTCAAGAATGTCTGCTATTGGATATATCTCAGTTTCCTTAAAATACTCATTATTAACCACTTTGCTACAGTAAGGAAGTGCTCAAGGGCTCTGGTCGTCTGTTATATGACCAAGACTGTGCCCATCAAGTGATAAAAGTGTAGACAGCATCTCTCAAAGGTTCTGACAGATCTTCATGTGCCTGGGTGGTCCTAAGGATTCACCCACAAGTTTAGGGGATTTGGCTGGGCTGAGAAGCGCAGGATGAGGCAGTGAACAGGTTTCCCATCTAAAGCAAAGGGAAGCACATTAAAACAAGCAGCTTTGTGGCAGGAGAGAAATCTGAGATATGGTCAGGTACACATTCCACGTTTCTAAGATAAGTCTCCAACATTTTGAGACTTTCAGTCTTGTCTCCTAGTGTTTCAAATCTGTGAATATCTGAAAAGTATACCTTTGGCAAGTACTGAGATCTAGTTTCAAGAATCCCTTTACTTGTTAGCTCAACTAAAGTTTAAAACCAACTCCTGCATTGTTGCGTGAGTTAAAGTTAAATGCCATCATGCCTTTCAGGAAACTCTCAGCAACTGGAGCAGAAATTTCTTCTGCCAAAAAAGAACCACTTCAGAGCCAGGAATCATGCCAACTCGGTAATGTTTACTGGCACTGATGTATTCTACTAGTGAAAAGCAAAGGATATAGAAGTCTTAAGAATGTAATATCATATCCCCTCATCCAAAACCTCTTCCACACTAGATAACACAGGCCATGATTTTAATATATTTCAAGATTCTTTCTCCATTTAAAAATTATAAGATTTCACACTTTTCCCTGTGCCACTTCTGACATCATGACCCTTTTTTCTCCAAGAGCCTGTCAAGTGAAATGAATGATACATTTAACCCTCCACAGCAATTAAAGTGCCTGGCCTGAAACCAAAATTTTCTGAGTTTCAGTTGCAAATATTTGTATAGTTTAAAAGGTAAAAAAATTACTTAGTAGTCAAAGTTTCATAAACAACTGGGAAAAATTATTGAAGAGAGTGCTTTATTTTTAATTCAAAGTCCAAATAAAGAATAAGTATACTCTACATTTCTCTATATGTGTATCTCAGCCATCTGTTAAAAAGAAATTAAGTTCAATAGAAACTGGCAGTGTAAGAATCACATTCCTTCTGCCCTTTGCTCAGGCATGATGCCACATAAGTTTGATGCCATAAAATTTAATTTTTTTCATTTGAATGATTTACAGCGGAGCAGAACCTATAAATCAGAACAGTAACAGGGGTTATGAATAGGGATGTATGTTTTTCCAAAATGTCTAAATGAAATATTTTGAAACATGGTAAAAGAACTGCACAGTTCTCCACCTGGCAGCCATAATTGAAGTTAATAACACTTGTTTAGGCATAAGGAAACTCTTTGACACCTAGACTTTTTTTTTTTTTTTTTTTAATAAAATGATCAAACAATCATCATCTAGTCTTAAGAAATCAAAGCAGTTAGTTCTGGAAATATGTTATATGAAGACAGGCTTTCTTTCAGCTATGTTTCCAGCTATGTCTAATAATTTTGAAAGTACACACCAATTCCTTAGCACAATTCTTTATTTTAATCATACACCATATTGTTAATCTTATTGCAGCTCTTAGGAGCCATTACCATAATGCCAGTGACAGGGAATATAAAACACATTCTATGAAGAGGCTTTGATAACCTCAATATGTGCTGCTGATTTTACAGCATTTCAGATGCTTGTTTAGATTTCACATATGTCACAGGCAGACAATAAGGTACAAGTGCTTATTTCCCCACAGCCAGTTGCACCAAGCCTTGGAATATTCCTCTTCTTGTCCATAATGGCATTCAGAAAGCATAACCTCATAAATGAATAGAGTTTCTTTGTTTAAGGAAAAATCTTTCTTAAAGAGGATGAAGCCAAACTGGTAAAAGTTTCTCTGTTCACTTGCTAATTCCTTCTGGGCCTGGTTTTCCAGGGTTCTTGATAAATGTAAGGACAAGGGTGCAGGGAGGTTGATGAAACTCTTCTCTTCTGGTCCTGAATCTTCAACCCAACAGACTTGCTTACTCCTGGAAGTTGTGAAATACTTTATCTATTTTCCTAGAAGCTTTCTGTGACTAACCCCTCATTGAGTTCTGGGAAGGAGAACATCTAGGTCATTTGTTAGATGCTCATTTCTCTTGTTTCCCCAAGAATCAGAAAAGAAGCACATTTACAGATAGTCCTGTGGTGGAGAGCTTCTTGCTTCCAACCACACCTCTGTCTCCACAGTGGAACGGAGAAATCTTCCAGATGACCAAACTGCTGAGTAAAATCTTCAGGAACAGGCACCTCACAACTAAGGCTTGTGCAGTAAGAGAAGGAATGATCCTTGTATTTAAATTCAGGCTCTTTTATCACACTTTCCTTGCACGTGTGGCTTTTCCTTTCCCTGTTAAACTGTCTTTATCTCAACCCATGAGCTTCCTCACTTTTACATCTCTGATTCTCTTCCCCATCCTGCTGTGGGGGCAGTGACCGAGCGACTGTGTGGGGTTGAGTGGCCAGCTGGGGTTAAACCATGACACCCATCTTTATATTATGCAGGCTGAAAATTCTCACTGTGAAGACTGATACTTCTTTTCTTGGATTTGCTAAATACCAATCACTTAAATGCTTTACAGAGTGCACCAATTCAACAAAAGGTGAGACTATAAACCTACTAATTTAGAATAAATGTCTTGCCTTGATTAAAACATAGATAATTTGTAGGCAAATTTCAATTTAGTTGGGAACAAAGCAACCTAACCAGACACTCAATGAGAAGTGTGTCAGCTCGCTTAGGAATTTGCATTAAACCCAGATTATTGCAAGTTCATGTGTCTTGCAAAGCCTGAAGCACATTTATCCAGTAGATGTCCACATGAAAGTAACTTATGTTGATCAGCAATAATGACCTACAATCACTGTAAGATTTTTTAAAGTTGTTGTAAAGCATCTGATCCTTCATGGACTGTTCAGATAAAATTCTTGTAGATTTCAAAGGGAAAGGAGGATCTGCAGCACCCCAGCAGCCCAAGTAGGCACAGGGCAACATGAAAAGCCATCAGATGATGATGATGTCACAAACCAGGGTCTGCCCTTAAACCAAGGAAATACCAATCCATTTATATCTCATCCTCTTAACCCTGAACTTCTAGGTAATGCTTTTACCCCGTATTCCCTCCTTTTCCAAGATGTTGTCCTGTTCTCTCTTAACTTGATTTACTCTACTTATTTCAGCTGCTGACTTTGGCACTTTATTCCAGCTATAGCCAACCACAGTATAAAGACATTTGCCTGAGCTGCTCTGGTGCAGAGTGGCAGAGGACTCATTCATGTAGCTCCAGGTGAATAAGCTCCTCCTTGCAAACTGGGTTAGAAAGATTTAACAAAGCCCCTCAGACACCATGGGCAAGGATGCCCATACCTAGTAAGTCCAGGGCGAAAACAAGGCTAAAATGCTATCAGCATTTGATTTAGTATTTGGTTTGGCTGTTTTATGTAGAAGAAAAATCAATCAAAGGGAAAGGCATATTTTGTAACCTCACAACCCAAACAGCGCACTCGCATGCAGCTGAGGGAAGTCCTGCATTTTGTCACTTGAAAGCCTTCCTAAAATTTTATACATTTTTCACTCAAAAATCAAACACCAAGTGCATGTGTATAAAAGTCACAGTCAGATTCCTCAGCTGGGCAAATGAAGTTTGTTTTTCCAATTTCTACTCAGAAAACTCCTCCTCGTGTAATTCTCTAAAATTTGTTCCAGTGATAATTGCTGAATTTATGTGTATTTAGAACCCAGTACTTAAATAAAACAGCTACATTGGGTGATTACATATAAACACTGTGCCAATTTCTTTGACTAGGAATGTAGTAAATTACTACTGATTACACAAATACTGATTAAAATTTTAAGGCAAATAAATAATGAAGAGGGATGTTATTTATTTGTCCAAATGCTCTTAAAAGTGCAGTCATGCCAAGCACAACTTCCAAGGAAAGCAGTGGATGGAAATACAGTGTTATGTCAGTGGACAGCCTGGACTGAATCATTAGGACAGCAGTGATTACTGTTTTAATTCTGCTCCATCTGTGTCTCTACTTTCCCTTTTTCTCTCTATAACACTATAAACTGCGCTCATACCAGGAAAATTCTGACATTAACTTTGTACTTTCAGTTCCCGTTGAGGTTACTTGGGTTTTCCTTTTGCACAAGCTGATAGAAAAGTAAAGATTCAACCTGTAAAGTCAAGGGAAATGTTTTCAAATCTTATACAATGCTCCTCCATGCAGCACCTGCAAGTACCTTCTAAAACCTTTGGATCCAAATGCAAATCTGCCTCTGGAAACCACTAATGCCTCTCTTAAATACTACCTTGAATTTTTTTTTACAAGGAAGGATATTGACAGATGAATAATTTCTGCCTAGGGCTAGGCAGAATGATTTAGATGCTTTCGAGTAAAAATTTCCTTTAAAATAATCTGATCCTTGGTAGACTGCAGTAATAGCACTTAGTATACACAGAGGATAAAATTATTGAAGTTCCACACAGTTCATAGTCGAGTCTCAGGCGACATCAGTCAGTTTAACTTCAGTTATACTGACAACAAGGACAGGAGGCTGATTTGAGTGAGCTGATGTTATCTGAGCAGAAGCAGCTGAAATGATGATAGTATGGCAAACAAAAGCTGGGATCCCGGGCTGATGTACAGCTGGACGTGGATGTGTTATGTAGTGTCTTTGCATCAGCTGTGAATCTGATCCTTGTGAATGTCACAAACCATGATGGCCCATGCAGAGCTGTAGGGCTCTAGACAGCATTTCTGTATTTCTCTCCATACCAACATCTCCTCATATAAGCCCAAAGCAAGGTTTCATTGTGCTCTACACGATAGATGCATCTCTTCTCAGGTATATTTAGTCCCATTATGTCCATCCTGTTCCCTTTTAAAAGCAACCTAAAAAGGAACAAAATGCTCCAAGCCAGAAGAAATAGGTACAGGCATTTTTATGGTCATGTTTCTAATGTGGGGAGGTTTCTAATTAAATTTTGAAACCGAATCATTCACACTCTAATTTCTTTTGGCAATTGAGAAAGAAAAGCAAAACCAGATGAAAACCTGTGGTTTATACACCGATACCAAATTTCATTCACAGATTTTCACGCAGATTTTCATTAGAAACAGCATAGACCTTAAATGAAAGGAGCTGCCCCTGCCCATCAGCCATAGAACAGTGAGGTTCAGCTCCCACTGGAGCTGACCTTTTACCTTCACATGTGCTTTGTATGGATATATATAACAAACCCATAGACACTGCAGAAGCAAAGCCTTTACTGATCATGAAGGAAATCTAGAACACACATACAGGCTCTAATTATTAGATATGACCATTAAAACCTAGAATTACTTATCTGCTACTTCACATGAAATACACTAGTTACCACACACTATTTCTTTATTTTTGTCTTTTATTTTCTTATTTCACTGACTACACTGGATAAACAGAAACAACCCTAATGTCCCAAAAACAGAACTAAAAATAAAACTAAAAATTTAACTGTGGACTAAAAGGTCAATCGGTATTTGCTGCTTCCCCTTAAATATTTCAGTGATCAGATATATGGATCTCTTATCTATAATCTGTAGGGAAAATAAAGCATCAAGTCCAGTTTCTGCACTAGTTGACACGGTTTTCAGCCCTGGAAGTACTCACCATCCCTGTTTTTTAACTACACCATTACTTAATCAAAATATTTTAAACACAGTCATAGGAATAAACAAAACCAAACTGAAATGTTATGGTGTCTAACTTTTCTGTAGCTCTCTTTGTCTTTTATTTTAAAAAAAAACTGCTATGGTACAATGCAGATAACAAAAATATGATGTCATTGGGGAAATATATGCTTATTTTTAAAGGTTCTGCTGGGAGTCTCTGTATATGTAGAACTGCTCAAACTGAAACTCAGGTTTTGTCCAGTTGATTTCTTGCGAACCATAAACCAGATTTCACTTCTCTCTGGTGTTATTTGTAGAAATACGTATCAGTGAGATCAGAAAAATATTCTACATTCTGTTTGTTAAACATGTCCCAATAAGCAGTCTGTTATATTTCTAGTAGTGGAGCATATTAAGTTACCTTTTAAGTTCCTGCCGGTTGGGAGCTCCTTCATTCAAAGTAGAACCCCAGTTTAGCTTCAGGCTAGAACTTAGTAGTAATCATGTTATTTTAAGGATATAATTTAGACTTTCTGTAAATTCAAAGTGTTGAGTTAACCAGGTTCTGTTTATTTGTGGAATATTTTCTGACACCTTGTTACACAATTAATCTACACCCTCAGTTTTGACCCTGGTCCTAAGAATAGAGGCCTGACATACACAGCCCATGCCACCTGTAGCATAATGTATTCTTTCACTCTTATCCCACTCACAGATAAGAGTTTTCTGAAATAAAAATGGTCACACTGAAAATCAGCTGCTCAACACTGCCAGTAGAAACAAAAATGTACAGAAGTGTAAACAAGAGAAAGGAATGGATGAAAGAAATCATTAACAGCCACCCACATCTAAAGTCTCCGACTCCATTTAAGTGGGTCAGGATTTTGTCTTAGGCTTCACATGGGCAAGAATTCATCAACATTCAAAGGCAATTTAGGATTTGCATCTCACCCTGCCTGAATGATGCTATCAGTAGCTCCTGCAGTCAGGAGCAATGGACTCCTGCCATGTGCATGACCTCCAGCCTTCTCCTTGAGTCAAATGAAACAAAACCAAACAATTCAAAATCCGGTTTATCTTCTCAATAAAATAATAGACACTTATTCAAATATGACAATGAATAAATGCAAAAAACAAAGTGAATAGTTGTGGAAATGATTGCATAATTAATAAAAATATTGAAAAGCCAAGTTATTGTCACTGTCTTATCACACTTGTGCTTCTATTTTTTTCTAATAGTGTATCCCAGTCAAAACAGCAGAGATTAATGGTCCTGTCTTTCCAGTAAAATCCAATCTCAGCTGGTGGTGTTGCAGTAAATGGCAACACTAACAGATACAGAAGCAGTACCTAGAGTCTGTCCTCCTTTGGCACTCTCACCATTTTCACAAAACCACTTAGTACACAGCGTCCTGGTTGCTCTCTGTGAAGGTATCAAAAAGGTACAAATAAGTTTCAATAAAGGGTTTCTTTTAATTTAAATAGTAACCAAAAGTTAATGCTTACAATATAGTAGTAATTTTCATACAATAGATTAATAAACAAATGGCGTACTTAATCTGGGATCCTTTAAAATCATTCAGACAAATTAAAGAAACTCTCCAGTCAGTAGCAAATCTTAATCTCTTCATTCGCTTTAGCTACTTCACTAAACCCTATTCCCTTTTACTTTGTAGTACTTTCTAATGTTTCATTTTCATTTCAGCTAGAGCTACTGAAAGATCTGTATTAATAAGAAAACTATTTAAACTAAGTAGCAGTTCAATATTTGTCTATCAGAAAAAGGAACTAATCAAAGTCATCCCCACTTAGGGCACTCTAGTGCAGAACAGCGTGGGCATAATAATGTATAGCAGCTTTTGTACATACATGACAAATGAAGCAAGATCTGATTAATTGTCCAGCAGTTCTAAAACGGTCTGTAATTTCCTTCACATGTCACTCCATTTGTTCTTAGCTCCTGAACTTGCCACTTAGAAAAATTGCTTGTGATTTGCTGATTAAATGTGCATTTCTATTCAACAGAAAAGTTTCCATCTCCCAAATCTCAAAATATGTGCAGAGTGTCAGATCCTATTATTGCTTTTAGACTGGGATTCTGTTTACAAATATTAACATTAACTCAGAAAAGCACAGAGAAAACTCAGAGAAATCTCCTGGAAGAACAGTGAAGTAAAAACTTGATCTTATAAGGGTTCCTAGCTTTGAATTCAGAGAAAGCCAAACATAGGCCACTGCTCTGGGATTAAAGTCTCAGAGGTTGTATGTAGGCTCAGCCCAAATGAACCTTGGGCATTTTGAGATGTATGTATTTCCAAAACTTAATGACCCAGTTCAGCTGTCCTGTTCGTGCTGTGTCTACCCTGAGAGTTGAAAAACTCATGGGTGCCCAGGCTCCTGACTTCGGTTCCTTGTTTAGGTGTTTAGAGCTGGAGTAGACAAACATAGGTCTTGGAGTTCAAATGAGTTGCTCAGGGTGGTACAGGCTGGTCTGACCAAGATCAGAAATGGAAACAAGTTGGGAAATCCTAGCTGTCTTGTAGTACATCACAGAATCACAGAAACATTAAGGTCAGAAAGGACACAGTCCTGAGGCCTCAGCACAAAATACTGGGCAGAAGTTCTGAGACTTGAGCATGCTTAGTGTAAAAAGGCACCTGAAATAGAAACTGTCCAAGTGTTATGGACCCTGAGAAATCTGCTGAATAGGCTTTGCTTTGAATAGCTTTATATCTTATATTGTGATGCCCAAAACACCAGCACATCAGTATCTTCACCTGAAACTACAGTTCTCCTAAAAGAATAATGAATAAAATCTGCAATAAAAATAAAAACAAATAAAGGAAAGTAAAACCCATGGCTTTAACACAAAGCTTTTCTTAAAAATAAAAGGCAGCAAGGACTCCATGAAGTGAAATTCAGATTTGTTGATTACCATTTATTTTACACAAAAGATGTTTAAGTTCAGTTGTGGTCAATAACAACTTAAAATAGACATGGCTATGAGCTGTGCCCAAGAAGGGCAGTCCCACTCAGCCTCTCGAATGGTGGAGCCCGAGCAAGAGTATTTATTTGGGAAATGTTTTACGTGACCTGGGCAATCTGACATTTTAATGACCTAGCAGGTAGATTTTTGCTTGAGTTGTGAAAATAGGCTTTTTGGAGAGTGGTTATAGCAGCCCAGGAACAGCTGCTCCTCAGGCCTATAGAAAGCTTTTATTCCACAGGCTGGCCTCCTTTCAGTGAGGCCCTCTCTTTAACCTGCAGGGATCATGCAGGAAACATAAAAGTTACTGAGGCCTCACTGACCTTGTCAAGGCCACGTGTGGGAATTTTTAATGTTTGAGCTGCTTCAAAATTATAGCAATTACTAGAAATATTCCAGGAAAAAAGGACTTTTTTTTTTCTTCTGCCAGTTCAGATTTCCTGACTGAAATCGTCATTTTCATCTGCTAGTCCTTTAAAAAAAATAGAATTATAGACACTCTTTAGTCACTGGATAACAGATGTTATAAACCTTTGTGGCACTCAGTCATAATTAAGTCAGGCTTAATATGCATCTGTCAGAAACCATTGACCTTTTCTGATGATGGCAGAGAAAAGGCTTTGATACTCTACCACACATTTCAAGTTTTTTGAAGGAAAAACGTCAAAAGTTTGGGTGTTCTGGCAGGAAATTACCTCTTGCGCTCTTAATGACAAATGTTTTTAGCTAAATCTAAGTAAACAATTAAATGGTGTTGCTTCAGTTGGGACTTCTAATCCAAAATAACATCTTTCCTATGCTGCCCTAGCAAAGAATCAAGGAACTTAATTTTTAAGGTGACCATCTATCAGAGCAAAGGAGTAAAATGCAACTGACCGCTTTCACATACAAAATATGAAGATAAAGGAAAATTTGAAAAGAAAATTAAAGAAAATTTATTTTAGGCAGAGTTTAACCATCTGATTTACCTTTAATACTGTGGACAGCACAAGGACAAGATACTCACAAAGCTGTTTGAAAAAAGGATATGTAGCTCATCAACAGTCAGCATTTGAAACTTGTCACACAACTAATGCTCCATATTGCTCTTAGGTCTCCTACTGTAAATTTCGGCAAAAACTGGACATCAGGTACCTGCTACAGATCCTTGTTTGCAAAGTCAAGGCACTGATTAGAACTACCCTGAACATACAGGTAGCTGAAAGCTCTCATCCTGTTGGTACAACCTCACCGTGTAGGCATTCCATGAGCCTGTGAGGACTGCAGCATGGGCAGATGAAGAGAAGGCAGCACACAGAAACGCTGCTCGGTGGCTACAGCACTAATCTGACATCTCTGCAATCCCAGCTTCAGTGGGTTCCCAGGCATATAGTCATCCAAAGCCCCCTGGATCAGCATTACTGGAGGATTTACGCCACGAAATTCCCTTAATATCTGCCTGTGTCATACCTCTACATATAAAATGTTAATAATATTCCTTTCCTTCAGGGAAGTGTTGAAAGGATTAATGAGTTAAAGATGAAGAAGATGTAAGAGAGAGCATTAAATGCTTTCAACAGAGAAAGGTACCATTATTTTTCAAGTGCTATGACTTTCAGAAAGCCAGACTTGTGTGCACTCCTTACTGAATTTATTTAACAAAATTTCTAAATCTTGTATTGAGGAATTGCAAAGAACATTTTAAAGGTCATGTTTCAGTATTTTGCAGTCATTTAATCTCTTATCAAGTTATTTTTATTATCTTTCAAAGGTGTGTGTCTATCCATTTAGATACCACGCTCCTAAATGTCTTGTGGATTTACCAATGCACAAGAATAAGGTGGTGTTTTTATAGCTTGATTCTTTTAAGCAGGTTACTGTATTCTTTAGCTTCAAGGAGAAGAGAAATTTACCTAAGCCCACACAGAAATTCAGGCTTGAAAGCTGTGCAAAAGCCATGACAAACAAACAAAAAGCTTATTTGGGAGATGAAGGAACATAATCTTTTCTCAGTGCATCTGCAGTGTAGACTGCAAGACAAACGGCAGTGAGTAAAAGATCAAATAACATTCCTCATTGCCCAAAACAAATAAATAATCTAATACCAAGGATTACAGATCAGATTGTTTAATATATATCTCTCCTTGGCCATTGAAGGAAATGTACATGGTAGCGTTTTATGTTTAGCCTCACGAAAATTTGCCCCAAATGCAGGGTACTCTGCATAATCAGATTTCAGCTTTGAAATAGCTTTTGCTTTCGTGTTCCAGAAGGGAAGCCAGTGCTTCCCAGTGCTGCCCTGGGAATGCCATTACTGCACCTACCTAAACAACAAAACAGAATGGAAAATAAACTCACATGGATGAGAGGGGAAGGGAGAAGCAGCAGTCCCAAGACAGGAAAATAAAAACGCCCCACACATTCACACGTGGCAGAGCTTGAGTTAAAGGGACAATGCCAGGTGTTTCAGTCATCATTCACGTTCTCTGGTTTGACAGCACATAATATTACTTGTTCCTTTGTATTAACAGGGCTTTAATGGGGTTTAAACCTCTCATTGCCACACTTACAACTTAAAATTTTGAAGCACGTTTCTAGTTTTTAGGAAAGACAGTGAAAATCACTTCAATTAAGGAAGTAGTGTTCAGAAGGAAAGCCATGACTCTGCTTCTGATTTGTCTTTTATGCAATGACCTATAGATGTTTCCATTAATTTTTTCCTTTTTTTGGCTATTAAGTCTTACTGTAAAATTTACACTATCTTTACTATGAAATACCAGGCCTTTCTTCCTAAAGTTATTTTCCAATTGAAATAATAGGTATGGTAATTTCATCTGAAGGCAATTTCCTGCAATGAGATTCAAAAGTGTAACAGAGATAATATTTTCTCCAATTAAATATTACTATATTGCATTTCTTGCTATTTCTCCAATTTCTAATCTTAATTAACTATGACAATATTTTACGTTTGTATGAGTCAGCCCCATCACTGAAATATAATGTTCTTCTCATTAGACCTATTCTGATTTTCTCCAACCAGACACACAAAGGGCTCAAACTGGAAATTACAGAAGCAGTTCCAGAGAAGAGATTTGAGCTGGTCACATTGTCTCGGTTCAAGACCAGGATCTCAGAACTGCCACACTCCCATCTTCTATCTCTCTCCCCAGAACCTGCAGACAGAAGTTGCCAAAGAAGACATTAGTCATAACTTTTAACTCCTGGTGAGTAATCAAGACTTGGTCACCTTCATCTTCATTATACCACTGAAAACTGACTTCATTTTACCCTTGGTTTTAGTATTCCACTGTCCCATACCCGTCCTTTTCCTCTGCTTAGTGCTACTCCCTTCCTAATTTTTGATGCCCAAGAACATGGATGGACAATTTTTGGGTTCATTCCATATTTTTCCTGCATTTAATTCCCTTATTAAACATTACTCTCTTTTCCCTCTACTTTTATGGGAGGCTCAAACCTCCACACTGATCTACAAACACAGCAGATGGTGTGGAAATTTGGACCCAAGCCTTGTGAACAGCTTCTACTTCTCTCATGGCCCAAACTAAATGCCCTGATCTGGCAGGAATTCAGAAATCCAAACAAGAGTGCTGATCCCGCAAGGCTTCAGCACGTATCACACTGCGAGGAGGGGAAAAGGCCGTTTTGCTTCCATGTCCTGGCTTCCACCTTCAAAGTTAAGCATGTACCTTAGCTGCCAAAGGGAAATTGCAGTCAGAGCTCTCTTTCACTCATGCTAATCTCTTACTGCTGGAACAGCATCTCACTTTCTGCCCAGAGATCAGGTCCACATACAGGTGTCACCCACCCTCCGCCCATCCTCTGCTCAGGTTGTACCCTGAGCTATTCAGCTGCAGAGAGAGGGATAAGGACCTACATGTGCACAGTCAGGACAGAACTGTCACAGCTAACAAGGAAGCACTGGATGGAGTTGACCTTAAGGTTGTTTTGGTTTTTTTTTTTCTCCATCTGGAAGGCAATGCTGGGGTCTAATATTTGTCTGAACATTCAGTGAACACTCAACGCTTTGTCAGGACTTGGTATGAATACTGAATTCTGAAAAACTTCAAGTGTACCATGAAACTGGAAAAATTCAGTTGCATGCTGAGAGGGGTGCCTGGGATGGAGGGTAAGGTCATAACCAAGAGTGACAGAAACTATAAATCTTGAAAAATAGTTGTTTGACCAACAAATATTCTTCCCTTGATGTCCATTAAATTTTACAGTGCAGGCAGTGCTCAAAAACTCAGAAGTAAATGTCTTACATGCAGACCAGCCTTGATGGTAAGCACTTGAGGGGAAAAAAAACTCTTAAAAGAAGATGATGAAAGGCTTAAATCTAAACTGAGATCTTTCTTACTTAAAATCGGCAGATTCAGAAAGAACTGACCACTGCTGAAGGGAAGGAAAATTTCTCTAGGTGAAAAATGCCAAAGCTTCTCTGTCTGAGCCCGGCTAACACTGGAAACCCAAAACCATCTGGAAGATTTCACTGGCCACACTGCGGTTTATACCCCACTCTGATGGAGGAGAAGAGGTAGAGAGGTATTTTAAAAGCTTTTAAATACCTCGTTGAGGGAAGGAAGGCTTTTGATTTCCCGTAAAGGCTCTAAGCTTAAGAAACAACCCCTTCATTGAGACAATCCAAATTTCCACTGTCCACAGAAATAGCTCTGATGAGACAACTCTCACATGGCCTGATTGACCACGTGCTATTGACCTGAATAGGGTAAGAGATTGATATGATATATGATGATATGATGACATGATCTGTTGGCATCTATCCTCTATCATCTATCTACGGCTGTGAGTGAAAGTCTAGTGCTGCATCAGGGGTTTCTTCCGAGAGCTGCAATGCTGTTAGGCAGGTTACGAACCACAGCGAAAATTGTGAAGGTCTGTTCCTTTTCCAAAGCCAGACAGAGGAAATTGTTGTGCTTACTGTTGAGGACCTCATGTCAGACAGGTTTTGTTCCAGGCTCCTCATCCACAGGTCCTCTGAAAGGATCAGGGAGCAACTCTGCTTTCACACAATGACTCAGGAAGCAGACGGTACCACTTAATTTCCCCACATCCTTCCCCTCTGCACTGACTGTTAGAAACACGGATAGGAGTTAACAAATAAGACTCAGTGTTGATAAACCTGAGCCAATTTTGGCTGAAGAGAAGAAAGTAGCTAGAACACAATTCGATTTAGTCATCTTTGACTACTTTTACCTTCTACAACAGCTTGCAACCTGTGGGGGTTTATATCCCCACCTGCTGCTCAAAGTCTATGTAGCACCAGCTACCTTTCCCTTTTCTTTTACTGTGCCCTAGCTGTAGTCCTTTCTTTCATATCTAAATGTAGACCCTTGACCAGTTTATAGCCTACAAACATAACTGAGGGAAAGCAGGGGGGAAAGTCACACTGGACAGGTAAAGATGAACCCCAGTCTAACAAACGGAAATCATTAATCAGCTAAAGAATGTAAGGTAACATGTAGCTTGCCAAAGCATTTCAGATTTCCATTCTTCTCTAAATAATAAAAGGCTTCACATGGTTCCCTATGCCATCACAACTATGTAAGTAGATTTCTACAAAGGTTTTCAAGTTGTTATAAACTCATCTACTCAATTATGTCAACAAACATACAGCAGATATAGGAAGCCCACTGTACTTGGAACCCTACAGATACAGAAGGATAGAGCTGCCACTTAGATCTACACAGAAACTGAGTAAGGTATGTTAGTTCTTAGAAATGGCATTTGAGCAGTGGTCTAGGAATTGTGCTGACTACTTACCAGTTTCCAGAGGGCGTCAAGGTGTAAATGTTGACAGGTAAAGCCCCACGAGACTCATATTTCTCCCTTTGTCATGTTACTGGAGCTGTTGATGGCAGAAGTAACTCAAAAGGAAGTCTTATTTTATATAAAAGAGAAAGGTTATCTAATCATAGGGACATCTTTAATTTGCTTCTTGCCCTTGCACCAATATATCAGTCCATTCACTGGGAAGAGACTGTGATCTTACACTGACTTTGTAACCACAAACAGCAGAGAAAGGTGCAGAAAAACTAGGACTCGTTTCTCTTTCTCAGTGATGTTCTGTCACAATTTCCCAAGTAGGACTGATTTCTAGGTTTCTCCTGGATTACACATCCCTGAAAAAAAAAAATCTCAGAAGCAAGAACAAGCAGAAAATTGGCTGCAGTCTGAGAAGTAAAGAGAGGAACTTTTATAGCCCTCTTCAGTTAAGGTGCAGACAGCAGTTAACCCTAAGTTTCTCTCCCCTTGCACATAAGAGGTCATGGGTAATCACTTATGACTAATTGCACACTTGTGTCAGGGAGATGCCTTTTCACATCTGGTTCAGATAATCCCACAGTCCTGAAATGTTCCACCAAATGTTGCAAAAAAATACAACCTGTGCAGTGTAACAGCTGGCGGATGACCCGAGCCTGCAGACTGACACCTAATAACACATTTGTACCCTGCAAGAAGATCTTATTACAGCATGGTCATTTTACATGATGAAGGATTATCATCTTCAGGATGAGAATTCCACCTTTAAAGTAGAGCCATAAACATTTGAGGAAATGCTGACTAAAAACTGACCAATGTGCTATAAAGCCAAATGCCAAACTTGGGGAGAGAGGTCAGGACATGGAAAAAGATCCTCATTACAAAGTCTGAGTAGCAGCTTTCCAGTCAGGGGTCTGAACTTTCTGACACATCCACAGCTTCAACCTGCTCCATGATTCTTTTTCATAAAGCACCCTCTACTCACCTCAAATGCCTCCTTTCTAATCTTTCTACAAAAAGAATAAGACCAGTTAGATATGACATTCCAGATATATGAAAAAGGTGAAAATTATTTTTTACTCCCAATGAACTTGTGTTGCAGATTTTCAAATGGCTTCACCAAGATATCCTATACTTCATTCACACGCACTGACAACACTTCGTCAGTCCACTCTCTCAGTGTTTTTAATTACTCATTAATAGTGAACTAATTACCTCTCACTAAAGTTTATAAACTTGGTGTTTCAGAAGTTCGATCCATGTATGACCCCTGTAGGTATAACACAAGCAGTAAAAGACATGTTTTGTGCCCAGTCACAGACTGCTGAGTTTCAGTTCATAGCACAACCTTGCATACATGAGGAAAAGTCTCTCTGCACCACAAGCACTCCCCCAGGACACTAAATTCCTGACGTAGATGCACCCTTTGAGGAAAGGTAGAAAGACTTCCCTAATCTCCACACACACAAGCAATTAGCCTTCTCAGTTTTAGAATACCCATCCTCCAAGATAAAACTGTTTCTATAGATAGTATATTCAAATATATACAAAGATTTTGTAGTGTATCAGAAAGAAAAGTGACAAAACTGATGGAAGGTATGACAGCTGTGGGGTTTTTTATCTCCAAGGTCTCAAAAGTTCAGTTTAATGATGCGGGATTTGTATATTCAGCAAACTATAATCACAGTGGATGTCTAGAGCTCCAGAAATTTCCGTATGTGTGGTTCTGTATTGCAGAGGCATGGTGAGCCACACAGCTCAAAGCTGCTGCCCCTCTGTTTCTGTGTTCTAAGAGTAAATTCAAGCTGACTTACAAAGTTAATTGCTGACAATACACTAGGCCTCAATGCTTTAAATACTTTAAAAAGAGAATATAACAGCAGATGTATAAAATTCTGTACCAGTCAAGAATCATGGATTTTGTGAAAGTGAGAGGAAACAATGTGCAAAGACTCTTGCACATTAATAATAAGGTAATAATAATGAGTTTTAGTAATGTTAAAATATAGGGAAATACAAAAACCAAATCCAATTCCAGAGAAAAGGTAGAGCAGAGAGGAAATAGAAATTAACTAAATCACCAAAAGTGAGAAGATGTCATATTGTAGCCTTCAGTTCCCTCTACTCCTCCTCTCACAAAACAGTCTTGCTGGTTATACAGATTTTGCTTGTGTTACAGATCAGGAAGGCATGTATATAAAAATATGATAAATCCTGAAAGACAACCTTGTCTGACTTTAAGTACCCAAACTGCCAAGCTGTTGTTCAGAGCACTGCATCCTCTATGCTGTGAGGTCAGCCTTGACACGTTAGCTAAATAACCCATTTACCTCCCTGGTGTTCTGGTAGAAGCACCCCACATTCAATTTATCTGCCTGACATAGAGTCATGTGAGAGTACCACAGGAGAGCTCTGGCTGCAATGCACCTGGCAGGTCCTCCCTCCAGACAGGGATAAACTCAGGTCTGTACTGTTATGTATCACAGCACCAGGATGCCTCATCTGGCGTGCACCAAGGCTGACTTAAGGCCACCCCAATTTATGAGCTTACATTCACGCAGTTTGGAAAAAAGACATATTTGGGTTTGAGTCCAAAATAAAAAGTCAATACAGTCAGCAAGACTGAAGTGAGCATTGGAATAAGGTAAGATGTTCTACTCAAAGTTGGTTTTCTTACTTAAAGAAAAATTAAAAAAAAAAAACCACACACATAAAAAACCACATAAAAACCCCTACACACACCAAACAGAGGCACGATTCAGTCTTTTCTATTAAAAAGTATGGAATAAAGACACAAAGTTTTGGTACTATTTTCTGTTTTCATGAGAGACCAATTACATTTAAATGCAAAACGTTTCTGTTTGCTGTTTGCTGTGCCAGATACTGTTTCATGGAAGTGGAAGGCCAGTCCTTCTAACCAGAGGAGAGGGATCAATATCTGGTGAATGATGCTTCCTTTACGAGACCAATAATATGACTCTTGGAAAAAAAAAAAAAGAAAGTGCTTTTATTTCTATTAGTATAATCAAGAATAAATTCCACCATTTAAAAGACTTAATGCTAGAAGACCCAAAATCATTGCACAACATGGACAAAAGTAGATCTCCAACACACAACTGGAAACCTACATTCACGAAACCAGCTGGGAGTTCTATACATCCTCCAGCACATGGGCTATATGTTCCACAAATCGTGAACTGCAGATGTAGGATAAGTCCTAAAAAGTTTATGTTAGGTGAGAGTCCACTTTATGGGTAGCACTGGCAAGACTCCACAAACCAAATCAGTTTTGCATAGTGAAATACACTCCTAGAAACAAAACCCAGCCCTAAAGCATAAACAATTTTGTCAGGGCTACACACTATAGACTAAGCTGGAGAGCAACACCTTGTACATTTAAATAAGCTAAAAGTATAACAAAAATAACTTTTAGAAAACAGTAAGGAAAAAATAGGAAAAATAAAATGTAGTAATTATATAATGCAACAAAAATTCTTGCAGTTGGGACCCTGTTCATAACCCCATCCCTTCGGCAGCTCTGCTAAGGCAGGACATGCTGGCAGCCCCAAAGAGCACACGTTCTTATTCACATCATATTGTGCACTCTACCTCTTATTCATGCTAGAATATTTTATGTCTCTGGAAAATAGAATCTAAAAGGCCATGAAGGGGCCAGCTCTTCAGGCTTTTTATAGCAGAAGGCTGCATGCAAACACACTAGACACATTACCAGCACCTAGCTATTTCAAAGACACCCTTTAAAACTTCTATATTGAAACACGTCAGAGGTATAGGTACATCTTTTCTTACAAAGTCTAAAAACACAACAGATCACAAAATATACCATGATTTAAAACAATATTTTTTGATTGCTGTAAAATATTGTTTTCCTTTTTTTCTGATCATGCAAAGGCAATGCACTGAAAAGTTTGTGTTGGAAGGGACCTTAAAAATCATCCACTTCCAACACTCTGTTATATGCCGGCACACCTTCCACTAGATCAGGTTGATCAAAGCTCCATCCAGCCTGGCCTCGAACACTTCCAGGGATGGGGCACCCACAACTTCTTTGTGTAACTTGTTCCAATGTCTCACCATTACAGTAAAGTATTTCTTCCTAATATCCAATCTAAGCCTGCCCTCTGTCAGTTTAAAGCCATCACACCTCGTCCTGTCACTACGTGCCCTTGTAAGGAGCCCCTCTCCAGCCTTCTTACAAGCTCTCTCTAGGTGTTAGAAGGGGCCCTAAGGTCTTCCTGGAGCCTTCTCTTCTCCAGGCTTATCAGCCTCAACTCTCTCAGCCTGTCACAGGAAAGGTGCTCCAGCCCTCTGATCATCTTCACGGCCTCCTCTATACTTACCTCAACAGGTCCAGGTCCTTCCTGTGCTGGGGACTCCAGACCTCAATGCAGCACTGCAGGTGGGGTCTCACCAGAGCAGAGGGGGAGAATCACCTCCCTTGCCCTGCTGGTCACACATCTTTTAAAGCAGCCCAGGATGCTGTTGGCTTTCTGGGCTGTGAGTGCACATTGTTGGGTCATGTTGAGCCTCTCATCAACCAACACCCCTGAATCAGTCTCCTCAGGGCTGCTGTCTATCCATTCTCCATCCAGCCTGTATTTGTGCTTGGGATCGCCCTGACTCAAGTGCAGGACCTCACGCTTGGCCTTATTGAACTTCATGAGGTTCCCATGGGCCCAGCTCTCAAGCCTGTCAGGGTCCCTCTGGATGGCATCCCTACAGTCCAGTGTGTCAATTCCACCACACAGATTGGTGTCATTGGCAAACCTGCTAAGGGTGCACTAAATCCCACTGCCCGTGTTGACAACAAAAAAATTATTTAATGAAAAACCTAATGATGGATGAATACAAAATTATTACAACTGGGTGTGAGGACTGTGATTCCTGACATTTTCTGGAACTATACAAGTAAACAATTCCATCATCCACTATGGCCTTTTTATGCTGTGCTAATAAAGCAAAGACAGCATAAATTGGCCTCGAGAAATTCCTAGATTTCAGGAGTGGCAGAGAGCCAGCACAGGCAGAGCCATGGTGCCCTGTTGCACTGGCAAGCTGGGAGGATGCTGGTGCGAGTTGCCATTTCCTCAAACTGCTCTAATTTTTGCCCTGGACTGGTCCAGACTCCAGTTCTGGCCTGACTCCTTTTTTTTTTGTCATGCTCTGTCTCCTTGGAAGTGGAGATCTTGGACCCTTAACCAGCATTACCGGCATTTTATTGGAACTAGGAACAACTTCTTGATCTAACCCATGTTTTCCTGATTTGGATCCACAAAAGGAAATTTTAAGAACCTTTATGAAAACTAGAGACAGGCTGGAAAACTTTAAAAAATGTGTGTTAGTCCCAGTGGGTGTTCTCTTATTTTGTCTACAGCCATGATATATAACTACACAAATAGTAAACTCCAGATTGAAAAACCTCTCAGACACAGGCTTCCTTGCTGAAGTAATCAGGTGAAATACAGATCCAGGTTCAGGCTCATCCTTCAAGTTTTGTTTAGTGGTGTTATTGAATAGGTTTAACATTGTTCCCCCACCCTTTGCCCTAAATTTTGGGTACTCTTGGCAGGTAGATTGGGTTGCTGTGGGAATATTTGCAGTGGAAGACAGAATTTTTTCCTATATATTCCTGTTGAGACCTTCAATAAATTAAATTGGTGGTTTTGAAGTTTTTCTGCCTACTTGCTACCATAAGTCTCTAAATAGAGCCTCTATAGTTTTTTTCTGTATAACCCATCTTAGTGTTTATAAGGTGGTAGAAGTTGTGGAACTTACCTGCAGGCTTGCCAAGGTCAGTGTATGAGCATAGCTCTGCTTTATTAGACTTTGGAAACATTCCCATTTAGAGGTTCATTTTCAAATGTATAAATCTCAGTTGGTAAAATACCATGACCTTCTAGCAGCTTCTAAGCAAAAACCTACACTCACCTCATACATCAGCACAAATCTAACTCATATCACCTTTTATTCCTCCTCCTTCCACAGCTGGTGCAGGGCTCAGTGGGAAACTGCTGAGTTTCACATCCCAAGGGAGCACTTTGCTTTGCAGTGGTTGCCACTGTACCAGTGTGGCAAGAGCCATTTTTATCTCTGTGGGTTTTTGCCAGAAAATAAAAAGATCCTAAAATTACTCTGAACTCCCCAAAATAAATTGCTATAGCAAATAATTCTGAGCTATAGAAAATGTGGTAAAGAATTGCTCTGTTTCTTCCCCTCACAACTGAAGGCAATGAGATTAACTTTTCTTATGTGACTTCTGCAGAGCTGCTACACATACACTAAAAGAAACTTTGAAAAAAAAATCTAAGACCAGTTTTATTCCAGCAGGTGC
Organism: Cnemophilus loriae; assembly: GCA_013397755.1. Classification (NCBI taxonomy): domain Eukaryota; kingdom Metazoa; phylum Chordata; class Aves; order Passeriformes; family Corvidae; genus Cnemophilus; species Cnemophilus loriae. The sequence continues at coordinate 692,981 of VZTF01007181.1, read as the reverse complement.
AGGGAGAAACAGTTTGCACCTTCATGCATGATCAAGGACTGCTGCCCTCTGTGATGGCACTTCCCTCTACCCCAGGAAAATCACACCACACTTCCAATTCTCCCCACCCTTTAAAACTCCCTTGAACTCAGAATCATCCCCAAAGAAGCTCCAGAGCTTACCCTTAAATCTTCCCGGAGGATGTACAATACAAGCCTTGTCTACTGGTACCAGCCAGCTTGGCTTAGGTGATCCTTATGTGAGCCAATTCCACTAACTCCTTGGATTGTGGCAGTCTCCAGAGGAGGAAAGACTGCAGGCATCTGCATACTTACTCAGAAATTCACATCATGTAGAGGTCCATGTTGGTGGGCGCTCTTGTCAGGACACGCTCAGCCAATTCATATCGTGTGTGACTGAAAATGTGAAAATTTTACCGTGTAGAATTTCTCTTGGGCTTAGAATTTTTCTTCCTAAATCTTGAAGATGAGTTTAGAGCTTACCTCCAATGACGGATTCTTTTATACTATCAGTTAAAAACCGAACGCTTGCATCTTTTTCACTTCGAGAAACAAACAAAAATAGAAAGAAAGAACAAAAGAAAGGCTCATAAAAATGGTATCTAAGCAATCTAACCAAAATGTCACATTTACAACCTCTTTATTGACACATATAACCCAACATGTCCTTCAGTCCTTGTGACTGAATCTCCTCATGTTATACTGTAGGCTACGTCCACTCATAGTATTGTTCAGTGCAAAATATATGCTTTTATGATCAATACAACTGTGAAAGAGGGACAAAGGACAAATACATCTATTAACTCTTCAATGTAGGAACCATTTTTATTCTATTTTTCCACAGCATTCTTGGGGAATGCCTGCTTATAGTACAAATAATAAATGTTGGGAAATAAAAGAGGGAGACCGGAGGAAAATAAATTTTTAAAAAAGAAGGTAAAGTAAGACAAAATAAAATGAACTGGAAGTGCGGAAACCTACAAAACATAGGAAACCAAGGAAAGGAAAGCAAGAGGGAAAGGTGGCAAGCACTGCATAGGAACCCTCACAGCCAGTGTAAAGACTGGTGAGTAAAAGTGTGTGCAAAGATACCTCTAAACCTTTGCACGTGCAGGGCGAGTAACACTAAAAGCAGTGATGAGCTGAGAGAAGGTGACTCCATCAGCAAAAGCTCTTGCTCTTCCGATTGTGAAGTTTGGAGCAGGGGCTCCTCCACCTCCTCATGGCAGCCCACAGCCAGCCACCAGCTCCCCCAGCCCCACACAGCACAGTCACTGCTGGGGACCAGGGGAGCCCTGTGCACAGTCACACACACACGAGCAGAGAGGGAAACTTGTAGTCAAGGCTGTTCAAAGCATTATTTTCCGAAAAGCTTTTATTTTTAAAAAGTCCCAGAAATCCAAGTCCCCTGCACTATTCTATTTCTTCTGCCTCCCGTGAACACTAGCATACACTCAGTCAGTGTTGTGCTGAGAAGTGCACTCCTACCATCTTGAATGAAAAGATTAATTTAAAGCCTCCCAGAATTCCCTAAAACCAAAATATTCTCTGACTATTACCCTGTCGGAAACATTATAGTCAACTGCTCAACAGCAGTATTACGGATATAAAATAAACAATAGCATACTCTATTAATTAGTTTACAAAATGCCATGCACATTCTAGATCTTCAAAAAAAGACAGTTTCCTGCCCAAAGAATCTACTTCATGGCATAATGACAGCACACTGGGTAGAAATGAAAGTAAATTGAGAAAGCAAACAGCAAGAGAGGCACCATTAAAACACAAGCAAGACATTCTACATTGGCTAGGGATAGAGTGGGAGACAGAATAATAGGCCTTGTAGCACTGAATCTACACAGCTATTAAAAGAAAGTTTTTAATTTAAAGCCAGTTCAATTCACATAGTTAAATCTCACTGAATTACAGATTCGTACAAGCCAGATATTTGTGTGCGTGCTGCCGCTTGTGTAATTTACACTCCAGCCCTAAGTGATTACTGGATCAGCCAGTTGACATATGGGAAATATTTGCACAGAGCTGTGACACAGGGAAGTTTGTGGTTTAAAAAAAAAAAAAAAGGTGCTGTTAGTACAGAGCCTGTGCCACTCCAGCTGAGTGAAGCCAAAGTTTCACTTGGAAGTTTTCCCACCAGAACTTCCATCCTCTCAACAGTGTTAGTTGGAAAAGTCCTTTGCATTCATAATGCTTTGCTTTCACAGGAAGAGAGACCTATTGCAGCAGAGCAGCAACTGCATCTTCCTCTAAAAACCTACCAATTCAAAGAAGTATCACCAACTGAAATCTTACTAAATGAAAATAAGAGTTGTCAGGGGAACTCAGATGTTGAGCTCTACTTATGTTTGTGAGGTCTATTTAAGAGGAGAAATCTCAGCTGCTCTTGCTAGCAGTGCTGGCGACATATTCAAGGTTCTTTTCCTCTTCTGCTAACGGTGCTACTCTGCCATGCTGCAGTGCCAGGGAGTGCCAAAGAACAGCACTGCTGCCTTCTTAGCCAGGCTCAGGTTCCAGATCATCCCAGCCACTGATCACCAACCACTCCAGGTGATTTTTGCCACAAGTCACCTTGAGTTGCAAGTTGTCTCTGAGTACACGTGGTGCAATATCATTTCTGCCTCCTGCCGCTCTCTGAGCATCTTCAGATGGAGATGTTTGCTGTGCTCAGCGCCTGCCATGCCGCAGTTTGCTGCTACACACTGTTGAACTGATGCCATGTTTCAGGCCAGAAGTGGCTGCTTTCAGTGGTGAGAGAATTAACACATTGTATAAACGAGCTAGGCTGTAAAGCCCTTTTAAATCCACCTGAATGATAATTGCACATGTAGCAAAGGAGAGAGAGTTCACATTTAGTTTGTCTTTTTTGATGTTATTACCCCAGATGCTGGGTTATGTTGCAGAAAAGGCACAATTTTGTACCATGAAATACCAGCTCATTTACATGCTTTGGGCCTCATCCTGTCTCATTTATTCAGCTTACCTCAGGAGGACAGGCACAGAGAGAGGGGCTACCAGTCCTTCAGGCTACATCTTTGCCAAATAGGTTCTTGCCATTACTGAATTACTTCTAAGATATAGCTTCTACTCATACAAATAGCTTTTAGTAGGGAGAAAACTGTTCAAAATTCTTCCAATGTTCTTCATGCTTTCAAAAAAAAAAAAAGATTTGACACTTCATGTGTGAGATGAACCAAACCAATTCATGGAAATGTACATCTCATAACTAGGGAAAGTATTTTGTTACCATTGGTGTTAGTAGCTTATGAGAACTGACAAGATCACAGCCCACGGTGGTGTGGCTAAATGCCTGCAGAAAGAAAAAGGCTTTTGTAAGTTTGCTGGAAAGAACCTACTTGCAGCCCTGTCTTCTGACTGAAATGGAAGAAATATTCTACTTTCAAATGTGAATCAAAAAAATATTGCTAGCATATTTCTCTTCATCAGCCAAATGAGTTGTCTTATAAATACGCTTTTTTGCTAATTCCTCAGAGGATGATAGCTGGGTGGTAGATTTATACAGCTAAGAAAAAAATTTGAGAGGAATCCAAGCATTTTGAGGCATCTGAACTTTTCCAAACTTCCAGACCTTTAGAGCTTCATTCCTCACTGCTAAACACACAGTAGATCCTCTAACAGTGTCATTACAACTTACCATGAATAAAACCACCCAAACCCTACATGTTTAGGAATGTAAATCAACCATATCTTGCAATTTTATCTGAGTTAAGAGTCTAAAATGAATTATTTCTGAACATTCAGTGGTTATTATCAAGGATATTCTTTCAGGATTCAGGGAAAATATGGGAGAGGGAGAAAAAAATGGCATAGTCTTTGACATTCTCATCCCCTTAACTAAAAAAATAAAAAAAAACACAGTAAAGTTTTTTAACATTTTCCTTTGGTTTCCTATAAGTAAAGGAGGAGTCAATGGATAACATGCTGGTGTGAGGCAAAACTCAGTACTAGAAATCATTAAATACTCAAATTCAAATTTTTATGCTGAATTCAGAACTTAGGAAAAGCTATAAGTTAGTATTTGCAAGAGAGTTCTGAAAAAAAAACAGGACATCTTCCTATAAACTGAACAATTGGGATAGATATGCATATATTTACACATGAGAAAGAGAAATAAAAATTAAGGAAATTATCACTGCATCTCTAGCCTCACTGAAAGTAATATTACAGATGTGGAAGAACCAAAAGATACCAGGATTTTCAAGTAGGAACCACCTGCATTTAATCTGAACAAACGCAAGCAAATATATTCGGATCACAGGCAGACTGAATAAAGCCTTTTAAGCTGTAGCTCCAAGTTTCTTGAGAAGGGCTGACAGCTTGCAGAAACATCTGTAAAGGAGTTCCAAACCACCTCAGGAGGGCTGTGTTGAACAGCGCTCTCACAAGCATGATCACACCAGAGACAGGGGTGCTCGGTGACTCCTGCCTTCGGTACCAAGAGCAGCTGAGCTCTGCAAGCACAGACTTCAGTGCAGGCTGTTCAAGCACAGCTGAGGATCAGGCTCTTCTCTGTGGTGTTTGGAGTTCACGTTTTGTTGGCTACTGGTATCCAAACAGTAAAATGAACAAATTTCTCCAACAGTGCTACAACTGCTTCTTCAGGTTTGCTCAAGCTCAACTACTGGTATGGATTACACTGTAGGTATGTACAATGAAAGTAGTTCAGCACCAAAAATTAAAAAAGAAAGAAAAAAAAAAGGAATAAGGCAACCAGAGAAGAGCAAGAGAAGAGAAGTCCCTTGGCTAAGCGAGTAAGGACTGATAACATAACCATTTTCTGTAAATTTTTTTCCTAACTCTGAAGACAAACAGCAAGGAGAGACATACATACATCAAAAAAGACATAACCCACATTCCATAATGCTTATATTTTGCATCCTTAAAAATATCCTGTAGTTTTTACCACAAATATTAATTCCTGTCCTAAACACTCTGTAATCTTGCTCTGTGCTTTTAAACAGCAGCCATGCTTTGACACAGGATCGCTGTATTCCAAGGGTGAGAAAAATCAATGCACTACTGTTCAAGTGGTCTGTAGACTGCTTTGAGAACCAACCAGCAGAAGTGCCCTGCATTTATTTCATTATTTATTGTTCTTGTGCAGAGGTGGCTATAAAGTCTGCTGGAATTCAGTCCCCATGTGTGCTTGATTGCTGGGCTCTGTGCACGGACAGAGGGCACTTCTGTCCAATTAGGAGCTTTCCAAGGGAACATGGCAGAGGTATCCACTCCAGGGATTGTGTTTTATTTACTTTGCTTCTTAAACAGAAATATCAACCAGTTTTCCATTGCAGGACCAGACCTGACAATCCTCATCATGTTGGAAGGCAAAAGAAGTCTTTTTTTTTAAATATCTGCTACACAAAGAAGTAAAATACACGAAAGTTCCTCTTTGTCAATATCAGTAATACACATATTAAGAACTACAGAAACCATGTGCATTTCATAAGAACACCTACTACTTGGTTTCCTTAACAAATACATGTCTTTCAGATAAATCTAACCAGGGATAGATGATGCTGAGAACATCTCACGGATTTATTCATAAATTATATATTCCAACTACTACATACTACACTACGAGTTTTGAGTAACTTTTTGAATATCCCACCTGTATCTGTACTAGAGCTAGAAAATTGGCTTGTTTGCCCAAATTAAAGACCTAGGATTTAACTAACCTGATCAGCTCTCTTTTACAGTGATAAGCATTTGGAAAAGCAGACTGGATTCCATGTCAGTCCATTCCATTTAATTTCAGAAATCAAATCTGTAAATCTTTATTTTTCTATTTGCAAAGTGCAGCTGACAAAGAACATTTCATACAATCATGTTTTTCATGGTCTAGTACTCCAGAGAGTAGTGACAACTCTAATGACAAACTGCTGTCATCTGACCGTCATCGCCATCCTCTAGTATCTAAATATTAGCAAACTGCCTAGGAACTTGCCAAGAGATAGGCCATAAGTCAGCAGTAGAACAACTTGAATGAAGGATTCTAAGATTGCCTACTTGCTATGTAGGAACCCTTTTAAAATGCAGGACTTCTGGAAAGAACTCCTGGACTCCTGCCTTTAGGCTGGATAAACTTGTAAACCCTCTGACAGAAAGGGAGAAGCGTCAAAAGATAAAAAAGGGTATGAAATTTCAAGGTATTTTAAATTATTTCCTGTTATTTTTTTCCTCAAGAAAGACTCTTATGTTCATGGATAGAGATTTTAAAAATAGCTGAGTGACTTCCTGGCTGAGGGAAACAGAAAGATACAATTCAGGGTTATTGGCTGCCTAGCAGACATTACATTCTGGTTTTCTCTGTGCATTCACATAAGTAGTTGCCTGTATGTACACAGTCATAGAATCAGAGAATATGCTGAGTTGGAAGGGACCCATCAGGATTATCAAGTCCAACTCCTGGCCCTGCACAGGAAACCCCAAGAATCACACCATGTGCCCAAGAGTATTGTCCAAACACTTCTTGAATTCTGTCAGGCTTGGTGCTGTGACACTTTCCTGGGGAGCCTGTTCCAGCACTAAACCACCTTCCAGGTGAAAAGATTTTTCCTGATATCCAACCTAAAACTCCTCCAGCTCAGCTTCATGTTGTTTCCTCTAATCCTGTCACTGGTCATGAGCATGAAGAGATCAGTGTCTTCCCCTCTGCTTCAGTCCAAGATGTGAAAGTTATCTTCAAATTAATGACAGGCTTGTTCAGTTATTTTGCTGCCCAGTGGTTTAAAGAAAGCCACTGCACATTCCATCAAATCCTACCCAGCTCTTCAGGTAAATCACTACTTTAAATATTCAGATACTTTGCCACTCACAAGAGCAGAGGCTGAATCCACTGATTTCTGTTTCATTAGTATCCATTTATTGCTGTAAAAAAGTAGCTTTTCTTGTGGGTTTTTTGGGTTTGTTTTTTTTGTTTGTTTGTTTGTTTGTTTAATTTCAGAATACCATTACCAGAGGACTTGGGAAACTGCTGAGTTCAATCCCATGCAATACTATGCAAAAGAAGTTAGAGTATCTTCCATGGGCATTGGAAGAACACAACTGTAGAAAACCCAGAAGAGCAGACTATTTGAAACAGGCTGAAAAGGACAAACCTACATGACTTCATGTTGTGTTTAATGCTCCATATGGATGTCAAGATGGCTCTACTAGATGTGGTCACTGCTGATATTTGAGACACGGTGCAGAATCCATGCAAAACCCCACTGGGGGAGGCGACCAAATAGCTGTTTTCTCTTTTCTGTGCTGCTTAGGCGTATTCACTTGGCTTGAAATTATCAAGTAAATTAAACAGATTCTTCATCTCTGCCTCTGCCATAACTCTTCACTCCTAAAGCTATGCCCAAAGCCAATTATATAGAACCCTAGAAGGTAAATATCCCTGGCTGTACAAAAACAAACTCACTACATGTTGTTTATTTTTATGAACTGCTAAGAATCACAAGAAAAGTCATCTTCTCCAAAGACACTCAAGTACAAAAAATGGTCACATGAAGGCATTGGCAAAAAGCTGATAAAAAGGGTGGAATTCAAATCAGTCATAGCCTTCATAAGGAAACAGATTTGACTAAAACATGACCTAATCAATGCTTACCAGACTTACATTCTCAAAGCAGCACTGTAATTAGTAGAATGTAATGCTAACAAGGAATATTCATCCAAAAAACCCTCTGGAAACTGAAGTTCTTTTGGTCACTCACAGTTAAATTTCCTTTTTGAATTCCTAATTCCTCAATTTTTACTCAGACAAAAGCAAGGATATGCCTCACTATCTGAACCAGGTTTTTTTGGGAATTATTCAAGAAATGTTTATGCAATGGACATTAAGGGTTTTGAGGGAACTTTCACAACCATTGTTTCCTTCTTTTACCTCTGGAGGGAGGCACCTCAAGTCAGATCCCATAGGCAGGGAATGCCAGAGGCTGGGTTGCAAAGATTTCACTTTGCTGTAGTAAAGCTGTGATGTTACATTAATTTCCTCAGAGCAGGGCTCACAGGCAAAGCATGTGTGGGGTCCCCCAAGGCAAAGGAGAAAAAATAGGAAATCTCCAGTTGGAAGGCTCTTGTGGACTCTAGGATCTCACATCCCAGTGAACGTGTCCAAGTGACCGAACTCACAGCTAGAAGCAGTAACTTAATCCCCTCTTCCAAACACATTTTAGCAACATATGGAAGCCACTAAGTGGGTTGCAACAGATAAGTGACCACACATAACAAAATGAGACTCTTCAAAATAGTTGTAACAGACCGAAAAAAACAACAACAAAAAAAAACTGGACCAAATAAAAGAAATTAACAGAAAGAAAAGCAGGCATATTAGAACTGGCCTGGGAGGCCTGAGTGGAATCCACTTCACCTTATTTATATAAAATTTTGTTTGAAAAAGGGTGTCTGATTTCAGCAGACCCAGCGGCTTTTACATGACCATGAAAAGGGTTTATAGGAAACAAGTAGGATCAGTATCTAGAGCTGGTATCAGAAAGCCCAGCATCAGAGCATAAAGCTTTCATCTGGCAGGGAGACTGAAGGAAGTGAGTCCTTGAATGAGTAAATCTTTGAATGAGTAATCTACCTAGTTAGCACAAGAATTAACTAGGGAGTAATAGGAGCTAGTACAAGAAAGCAAAGAATCAAATCCTTGCCTTTCCGAATCCAAAAGATTTTCAATAGAAACACACTGCACAAACATTTATAGAAGTGAAAGGGTGACTCACTGCTTGCATACAAGTTTGTTTAGGAAATTATTGTCTTACTTGCAGAGCTACATTTTAAGTAGGTGGTCTGCCATTTTTGAATTAGTATTTGCTTCAGTTTTTTTAGGGCAGCTACACAGCCTATAAAATATTAAGGCTTCTTTCAAAGTCTTGCCATTCTGCACTGTCTAAATAGCACAGCTCTAGAAACCAACACATTTTGAACACATTACCCACCCACACTACTAGTCGTTAAATGAGCAGCTGTGTCCCAAAGTCTCATGCAGACTGGAGGAGTTTGGAGATCCCAAATTCAGTGTGAGACCTACTGACCCACATTGCTCCTCATCTGGTGCACTTACACGGGAGATGAGGCCACTGTTTCAAACACACCTCATCACCTCCCTTTGCTTCATTCTTTGTGCTTTTCACAGGGTGACCTTTCCAGTCACCTGCACATTTTAGTTTAGAGGTCTTTGTTTGTTTTCTGAATAGCTCATATTTGTGGCTCTCAAGCATGTGCCCTTTGACTCCATCTTCCCAAAGGACAGTCATTTTGGTCATACCTACTTGCTTTTCCTAAACCACAAAACAACACTCTGAGTCTTATGATAAGGTGGTTACTTTTGCTGCTAATCTCCAGACACACAGCTCTCTACATCTGTTGCTATTGTGTCAAATCTCTTTGGAGGTGTTTTACTTACCAATGTTAATTTTCTTTGAGCATAACCAAGATAGATTTCTTCCAGATTTGGTCAAATCAAAAGGACTTTTTGCTTTTTCCTCTCCTTAAGAATGTTTTCCTGATTGTTTTAACTGTTGGAAACTGCATAATTAATAAATGTCTGTTTGTATGATTTTGAGGTAAGAGGGTAACAGTGCTAAGTGCCACCAGAGACACCTTTGGGTATCCCCCGGTCTACAATAGAAGAGCTATGTCTTCCCAGGGACACATGAGTCCTTCAAAACCTCTATATGATGCCTGCCAGTCCCACAGAACAGTTTCATACACACCCTAGGGAATCCTGATAACATGGGTGCCTGTGGCTGGGCAGCAGGACTGAGCTCTGTCACTTACATCAGGCTTTCAATAACAAAAACATGCAAACAAAATAGGCTCAGGAGCCTTCATCCCAAAGCCTGTACAGCACAAGAATCTATAGCTGCAAGACTAAGGTGTAACATAATGTCTATTTATACCCTGAAGACTACTGAGGATGTAAACTGGCCAGGAAATAGCAGTGAGCACAAACATTCAGGGAATAGAGACAGCAGGCTCTAAACCAGAGAGGAAGATAGTTCTTGACAGTGAGTGTGAATCCAAGGGAAAGCTAAAGGAAACTTGCAGAGGGGCTGGATGGAGAGATTTTTAATAATTTAGAGGAAAGACAACATATCATCTGTGTTTAACTAAGAGTTTGCCACAACAATCTCCAGATTTAGAAATCTCCCTGCAACTTGTGGATACTTCAGATTTGAGAGACTGATTAACAAAGATGAGGGGTGTTCATGGTTTTATGTTCTATGTGTTATGTATAAACACACATATACAGAATGTCTTTTCTTTCTTTCCTGTCAGGTTCTTATAAATCTCAAGAAAAATATTTTTATCTATATATATATCTATACCTATATCTGTATATATATATCAAACAAATAGCAGTTACAAGTTAGTTTTACATCGAATAAACCCATAGCAGAACATGAAACTGAACCCAAAAGCCCGAGTACAAGGTCAGAAGAATTCCTACACCCTAAGCTAGAATAACCCATCTTCCTAATACTGTTTTGTGCAGAAGCACACACATATATGTCTAAGGCACGGGATTGAAATACCAAGACTCTGTTCTTAGCTATGCCAAAGCTGTTCCACCTGACACTAAACATTAGTTCCAGATAGCTTAAATCATCACAACTACATGAAATCATTAATCCTTGTTAGCAATTATGCGTACAATCCTCAGACATCAAATTTATAGTAAGCATACTAAGCTGAACTAAAAAAAAAATAAAATTCATGTTCTGTGTCCTTGATGAACTAAGACGTAATAATTTTTTTGCATTAAATAATACTCATAGGAATTTTTAAATTATTAGGTTAAAGACTGTTGCCTATCACCCTTGGTTTTTCAAACAAGCTGACCATCTCTGGCTTGCACTGATTTCAGCCAGATCTGCACTCCCTTAGTTTGTATGAAAACATCACACCCGTGTAAACACAGGAGTAACAGAGAAAATAAGGACAAAGCAAGACACCTAAAAGGACAGAACTGAAACATCTATATATTACAGTAATCTAAATTTGATCTTCTTTGTATTCAAATTGACACTGAGAGGGAAATCTTGCCATGTTTTTGAAAACAGCTCTATTGGTAGCTGTAGAAAAGCTGTCAGAGGTACCTGGCCTTCTGCTGCTGGGTCACTCTTGCGGAAGATTTTTGAGCCAGTTCAGCCTCCCACTAATAACAAACAGATGTACTTAATGCTACTGAATGTAAATATTATTCTAACGCACTTTTGCCTAGTTTTCCATGAGGCCTTATTTTGAACCGCACATGCTTGTGAATCCCCCTGCCCAAGGGTTCTGCAGGTGGCCTATCTCACAGTGCCATTAGAAAGTTAATTACCTACAAGGGAAGTTTAAACAAGTTGTTCCAAAAGCAGTGGAACTAATAAAGCCTGGTTTCCTAGAGATTTGTGGCTTGCATCATTCCCTGCTCTGTAATGCTACAGTCCAAGCCCCTTCTCCATACTCCTTTGATAAATTCCCCTCTCTGTGATCCACACTGCTCCCCTCCACCCCTCCTGTATCCATCAGCTTCAGGTCAAGCAAGAGGCACTGTGTTTGTTTCTGAACACTGTGCGTGCCAGTGGCTTGATCAGGATATGTGTGCTGAAAACTTTCCTTCCATCCATGTACAAATGTCTCTTCTAGCTCTAGCTTTCTCATCGTAAAGAGGAACTTCACAATTTTGAGAAAGCATTGGCACTTAAATTCAGTAAAAATGACCAACAAGTTCAAAAGTTTCTTTAGAATAAAAATATCTAATCATACTCAGTGAATGATTTTATTAGATACATTCCTTTAGAAATTTAGTCGAAACTGTTCCTTCCTCTCATATCATCTGCCTATATTTTCCCATTGGTTAAAAGGACATTTTATCTCTTAATCTTCTAACTAGTATCAAATCTTAAAGACCATTCCAATCACTGTCTTCTTCATCTCAAAGATAATTAGGCCTACAGAAAGATAATTGCGTACCTTCCAAAATTTATCAAGTAACATGTAGTACTAAAATTAAAATGAGAATTTTAATTTTTTACTGCGGCAGGGAATGAGATTACAGCCTGAACCACTCTCAGATACCTGAACTCTTCAAGGACCAAAGTGTTTTATTTCCTTTTGATAAGCCTGTCCCACAGCTCTCATAGCATCTTTTCTTCACTAAGCAATGGTCTAAAAGTGTAATTTTCTTGGACTTTCTACTCAGTCTTCCTTATGACTGTTGTGAATACCATGGGTCTGTAATCTATACAGTGCAGGTTTCCTAGCCCCTCACTCACAGAGAGATTAGACTTTTACAAGAGAGACCTTTCTTAATAGTAAAAATAATAAATGTACCTCCTAAAATAACATCTGTGAATCTGGCCCAACTCACCCAAAGATATTTTTCTATCACCCAGTAACTCTAACATGCATGCATATTACTATCCCTGAGCTCTCTGGGCCCATTTTGATTAATCTTCCCCCAGGACACAGAGCCTTCCAAGCCATGAATCACTTTGCTTGGTCTCATCTGCACTTTTCCATGTCAGCAGTTTTCCTGCCCCACCACATGATGACAAGAGCAGCGTGCAGCGTTTGTTGACTGCCAAGTGTTACACTCACTGTCACACAAGTAGAAAAGGCAGTGGAAACAGATCTGCTTTGTTTAAGGATGTGCAGTGACTTTGCAGGCATCTCTAGCTTCATCTATCAAAATACCAAACCTCTCTTCCCAAAATCCCCCACAGACTGTGTGAATTCTTTGAGGCAGAGTTGCTTCACCACGGGTTGGTATGGCACAGCCTACAGGAGCTCAAGTGGTGACTACGCACTTGCAACACGCTGGGGTCACACCCACTTCTGTGGGCTGACTCCATCTGAAGCGCCTGACCCATAACACCAGAATTTCCCCGTGACTTACCTGACCTCCCCAGCACACTCACACTGCCCTCTCTAATGAGCACAGAGCTGCCCAGCTTCTTTCCAGTGACCACCAGTTTCATATCAGCCTTGCCCTTTGAATCTCTCCTTGCTGCTATTTTGATGTGTTGCTGACTCTGCAGCAAAGCTACACCCTTCTTTTGGTGGAGAATATGTTAAATACTTTTTCATGACAATAGTCATTAAAGATCTATCATGAGTCAAGCCTTTGGTCAGGGCTTTGTTTATTCTGCAAGAGAGCTTCAATGGAACTTGTTCCAACTGTGTGCATTCATCTTACAGCTGATGAGAGACACAGGGAGAATTTTGTTTTGACCTTCCCAAAATAAACACTTTCAAGAAAAGACATACAAAATAAATAGCAAAAAGACCGTAAAATATTGAGGAAACTTGGAATGTCTTAGTAGATTACATAGTGTCTTCCCATGTAAAGAGATTAATTTCCTTTCAAAATCCTCTTTAAACTGTAAATTATCTAATAAACATCTATTTCAGTCATTATTTAGAAATTTAAAAACAGAAGGATGAAATTACTAGAGAGAACTATTAAAGGAAGAGGAGGTTAAGATTCTAATTCAGTTTAAAATTGATCCTAGCTGAAATCTCCTGTAGTATGTTGTACAGAAACACACGGGCAGCAGCAAAAGAATCTAACCCACTGCTCAGGGTCTGGGGGAAGACGAGTCCTGGGGTGGGCTGCAAGCCCCAGCCAGAGACACATTTACCCTACATATCACAACGTCCTCCTCGTCCCCATGCTCGGGCAGTTCATCTGGTTCTGCCCCCGGTGGCTTGTGATCCAGCAAGGAAAGGGAGTGAAGGTGTTTTCCCCTGCAGTTTTTCCCACTTCTTCAAGGAAAAAGGAGAGGCCGGGGTGAGGAGGAGGTGGGAAGAGAAATGAACGCCTAGTTGTTCTCTGCGAGGGCGGCTATGAAGAAATAAACAACTCACATTACTCACAGGAGGGGGTGAAAGGAAAGTGGAGCCAGTCTGCAGGAGCTGGATTTTCCTGGCTCCAGCAAACCCCTCCTGGAGTAGTAATATATTGAGCCACCTCACACCCTTCGCTCCTTTATCTGAAACAAACTGTCCACTTGCAAGAAGCATTTTGCCTTCCCTCACAGACCTGTCCCCAGCTGGTGTGCACAGGTAAAGGAACAGAGGAACCAAGAAGTCCAAGGCACAGGCAAAGATTCATCAGAGGAGGAAAATAGCCACAGGAGTCTCAAGGAGAGGGAAATTCCAGTGCCATCCAGGACAGAGATGGGAATAGCCTACACTGTTTGCAGAGAGGTGTCCTGGCTGGAAAGTTTCCAGCTTTCCTTTTGACCTGCAGCAGAGTTAGTGGTGTGGCTAACACACAGCGGGGAAGCTGCACAGGGACTGTGGAAAGTGAAAACACCACTTCTATTTACTGCATCAGATTTGAGATTTGAATGGCAACGTGGCAAACTGGGAACACCCAGTGCATCTGCTGTAGTTTCTGCAGACACAAATTGTTTGAACATGTTTAATCCAAAACACTTTACCAATTTTGAGAGGAAACCAAGAGAGGCAAAATATGCATCTTCTCAGAGGCTTACATTTTAAATATACAATTTCATGCACACAGAATATTCAGAACTCTGCATATTTGCTTTGAAAACCATGGGTTAGATGATGCCCATGCTAGAGATCTTGTCTTTCAGAAAAAAAAAAATTAAAACTTCCAACTTATTTTACATTCTTCTGCACTCGGTAGAACTTAAAATTAACCTTTCAACTGTCCCATTTTTTTTCAGAAAAATTGCATACTACCATCTGTTTCTTTATGCTTGCAGTAACTAACAAAATGGGATTGCAACCAAACTCACAATCTGACATAACCCCCCAAAATTATGGAATATACTGTGAGTAGTGGAAACTTCTGGGAAACATTAGTCTAATATGCAGCCACCAGATGACTGCACAACACATTTATAACGGTATTAGGAGAATAACTTAAAATCTGAATATAACCATTGTGATGAATTATGGTATTTGAATTGTCTTAGAAGACAGCTTTGTCTTCCACTGAAGATACATCGTAGGGAAGGATTTATGGAATTCACTTTTCATTCGACCCCAGTTTTTCTTAGAGCAATACAGAGAAATACACAAACTCCACGTCAGCCCTGAAAAGACTACAGCCCAATGGAAAGCAGTGGCAATGCAAACTGGACAGAGGACATACTGGGAGGAATGCTGGGAGCAGTTTGCAAGGGCAGGACGCTGTGTGACCCACCTGCTCTCAGGTCACCCTGGCCTCGTGAGTACCTCTAACACCAGCCTCCTACCCATAACCTCATTAGAGACTGCCAAACTAGGAATCCCACATCCAGCTCTCAGGCAGGAACCAAATGACAGCCTGGGAGGCAAATGGAAAAGCTCATCTCTCAGTCACTTTCTGCAAACCCATTGTTTGGCACCTTTGTTCAGTGTCTGGGGTGGCTTCTGGCCCCTATCTTGAATTCGAAAATTTCTCTTCCAAAGAGTAGAGCCCAGAAATCAGGCACAGACAATGCACAGGAACACCGAATCACCTCTTTACATTTGCTTATCAGTAGATAGATGACTTTGGTGTCCAGCTCCATTTTTGCAGACATAAATTAGGCATCAAGAACCTGAAAATTCACTGGTCTGCAATAAAGTTAGGTCTAACCACCACTGAGACTTTGAAAAACCTGTTAAGTTCTGTATCTCTGAGTTGACTTTTATAAAGTGCTTCCTTCAAACCAATTTGGAGACAGGCACATGTCAGAGCACCAAGCTGAATGAATTCTCATCAGCTGTGTGTGTGTCTCTCAGCAGAGCAGCATAAAGCAAACCCTCATTCTGGTAGAGATCCAGAGATTTCAGATCTCCTTTCCTGCACCTTCCATTATCTCTGGCAGTTACCTTACAGCATTGTCAGATATCCCAATATCTGCCAAGGCTCTTTGTTTAACATTAGGATCCCATGCAGGAGCTTCTCACTTGTTGGCCAAAATTTACAAGAGCGGGCTTTGACCCAACTCGGTCTGACATAATCCACTGCCTAGCAAATGCATAGACTTTATTAGTGGCCCCCCAGTCTTTCATCACAATATTGCTGTGCTTCAGCTGACCAGAGTCCATGCTACGATCATCGACACTGTATTTTCCAGAAAGAAAACTTCCTGGGAGTCATTTTGCAGTCTAGGGGCAGGATAAGGCAACTTGCAGTAGTAAAAAAGAAAAGCTGAAATGTAGCTCCGCTGGAGCTGGCCGGTGACTGAAAACCTGAACATTCGCAGAAAAAATCCTGGCCCTGCTAAAGGCAATGAGCAAATTCTCACTGATTTCAGCAAGATCTGGATTTCTCCCAGATGCACTCAGAAAAGTGTTTAAAAAATCACCCTCGAGACTGAGTCAAGCATTCACATTCCTGCTTCTGTAAAGAACCAAAATTCTCTCAACCCCCAGAGCATGAAAACCACCCCCATATCTAATGTAATTGCTTTTATCTTCAAAAGCATGGCAACTGGTCCAGAAAATGGATCAAGAGGCTTGTTAAATGTTAAACAAGTTACACTCTTCTGTCTCTCCCCTACGTTTCCCCCTGTTTATTTTAAAAGGGAGCTTTATAATCCAAGTACCTAATTCCCATCCTGCAATGTTTCCAGCAAATGAGTTATGGGCATTACTAGGCCGATAAAATACTTACAGGATTTCAGAATTAGTTTTACCTTTTCTAAAATCATCAATTCTTAAAATAAAATAAGAGGAATATCCGGTGGAAATGTGTTTTATCAAAAGGAAAAAGACTGCACCTATATTTAGTCCCATTCAATACAGAGAGTTTCAAAAGAGTACTGTAAGTAAAACTCTTAGACAACACTATATAAACACATTATTTAAGCTACATTCTGGATCTGATTAATTATAACAGGAGATCAAATGTTAACAACTTAAGAATCTTCACTCCCATCTACACATATGGAGTACTTTAAAAAGTACTATAATTTCAGAGTAATAAATAAGAGCTCTCACCTAAATTATATGAACATTATCTTTTGATTGCTTTAAGGTGAATGCACAATACAGAGTTTTTATTGCAGGCTCATTTGGTAGAAGTTGCCCATATATGGCTGCTGAGAGAACCAAAGAGGAAAATTATGTCCTTTGTAAGAACATTTAATTCACATTCCTGTTCTGTTTTCTGTACAACAGTTATGCTTATGACAGGTATGCATTCCTGCACTACTTACAATGTGTTTTTATATGAAAAAGACATTTATATTCATCCTTAGCTGAGAACATGTTTTGCGTTGCTGTGAGTGTTACGGTAATCCTGTTTCTTAAGAGAATAAGCCAGGCCAACTTTCTCAGTATTTAAAGTCCAAATTCAATTTGTATCCTTACCATTTTGCTTCTAGTTATTTTCTCAAATACTGGAAAACTTCCACTAAGCTCTACTTCTTACAAAAATATATTGAATGTTTATTGCCTGATAACAATTACAGCAATTTTCAGTATAATTAGAACTGCCACATCCTGTAGTCACCAATTTAAGCGAAAGGGAAAAACCATCTCCAGTCCAAACCATAACACAGATAGTCCAAGCTCATTCCAGATGAGAGAGAGCAGAAACACAAGCATGTGATCCCAAGCTACCAATACAGACTTTTATATGCCACATATCACCTTATAAAATTCAGTAATGGAAGTGAATCCTTTATTCGAGGTTTCAGCTATTTTCCTTTTTCTTTCCCCTTTTCAGAAGCAGACATACTGGGCCAGAGTTTCATTTTGAATTAATAGTCAAAGTGATCAGCCTTAAGATGGAAGACTTACAAGGAAAGCAAGCCCAGTATTTTGGAAAAATTACAGCTGTAAACCACGGCTGAAATCTACTTCCATGAGTTTTCATGGTGCCCAATCAGACTTTTGGGAGTAACACCTTTTGCTTAACATATACGAGTCTGGCATCAACCGGTAACCTACCCCTGGTGCAAGAGTTCAGCAGTACCCAGACCCTGAATTTGGGTAACTCCAGACCATGAAACATGGAAGGAGCGGAGAGACAGACACACAGCACTGCTTTTACTCTTGCTTCAGTGTCACGTTTGAATCAGAAGTAGGCAGGATTTTTACCAAGTCACCACAGCATTCTGGTAACTCCAAAGATATGTCATTTTTATATGCCAATGTATCCACCCTCCATTTAAAAATGGACACCAGAAACCAAACTTACTTGGTCTTATGTATTCTGATGGCTGTAATAAAAAGCAAAGGATGTTCCAGAGTTCAAAATGTCCACTCCCCTGTAATACCTGTCACATCCTTCTTCCATTCACCACAGGTAACTCAAAGAAAAAGTTTTTCATTTACTTTTCTTCAGAAAGCAGCAAATGTGTACAAACTCAGGATCTCTGAGCACAAACAGAAAAGAATAGTCGATCTTCCAAATCTGCTCCCCACAGACAACAAAATAGTATCTCAGTCCAACATAGCATTAAAAGCCATGATATTGAAAACATTAATAAACAAAAAATAGCATACCAGTCAGTTGAATGGATCATACTTTTTGCTGTTTGACTTGTTAAATATAAGAATTTTTTCACCTTAGAACTCAACTAAAGTTTCAAAACAAACTTACTTTCCATTGGAAAAGTCAAAAAACAAAAACAACAACAACAACAACAACAAAAAACCAAAAAAAAAGAAGACTACGCAATGTTTTAGCTGGAAAATAGTTAAACAAGAAAAATAAAAGTATATTTCTTTAAAATTGCACTGCTCAAAGTAACCTTATTCCTTAGATAAGCTCATTTGTTTTCCATTCTGTGTTGTTGTTTTTCAACAATAAATGTATAATCAGAATATATCTAAGATATCATATATATCTAATATAATCTAATCTATCTATATCTGTTATTTCCAGAACTGACAAGGGAAGAACTTAGGTATTTGATTGGTGTCTGAGCTCAAAGGAGCAGTGACTCAACTTAATCAACTTCTATCTCCTGAAATGAGCCTCAAGACTTCACCCCTGTTCTACACTCCCACCCTGTCCTCTACTCTCCCCAAAACCATCCCACTGCACAGTGATACCACCAGGCAATCACCTCATCTGAAACATGACCTTTCATTTCAGCACCTCCATTATCTTCTTTGCTTCCTGAAGTTCCCATTTCTCACCAATTCCCTTTTGGTCCATGGGCATGAACCATGTTTTCTTTAGACCTTAACCTCATGTTTCCTCATAAACATGCAGTTAAAAGAAACCTTCAGAAAGAAAGGCAGATGATGTGATAAAACTCAAGAATATGGGGTCTTTTGCATTCTTTGTCTTACTGGTGGGGAAGACAATTTGCTGTAGGTCTGAAGAGGCACTGTATTATTCACTGGCCTTGACCAGCTAGGAGCATATAAATATTTCTGTATAGTACTATTTCTGTCTAGATTATGCTTGATATTTAAAATGTACATCACATGGTTAGGATGGCTTGTGTAGAAAACAGATATGAAATGCTACAGTGGTGATGGCAGCATTAACTGCATGGAAAACTATCAGTTAATTTTTCTACATTCATTTTAATATTTTTCAGTACTGTGTCAGAATGACTTACCACTTCAAAACAGCAAGCGGATACTCATGTGGATAACCACTTTTTAGATTTCAACCGCATGAACTCCGTAAGAAAAAGGAAACCTTCCAAAATGTTAGGTGATGTTTCTGAAAACATCTTTGTTGTTAAGGAGCTTCAACAGATCTTTTGAACTGGCATTTAAGCAATTATGAAAAATATCATAAAGCAAATATGAAGAAATGTAAAGTGTTGGAGTCTAACATCTGAACTGAGTTCAAGCCCTGTGGAATATGTTCATTCTTTTAAACTTAGCTCAGGATTAATAAGTAACACTAGTCAGAGCCAGGGTGAAATATGGAAACTGTCTTATTGGGAGATGAATGCATAGTACAAGCTTACAGAAACAGGTCTGGACTTTTTGCTTATATAATGGGTCAACCAGACAAAAGCTGTAGCTCCAGGTTAAAGGTACGTATTTATGAAACAGGTGCCACCTTTCTTCTTTTCTCCTGGTCCCAGAGCATTTCTAACACAGTAGAGTTTTGTCTGCTGCTGGTTTTCACTGCTATGACACTGTAGTGACTTGAAGGATGGAGCTCTAATTCTTTAACCTGATGCAGAAACTTTTGGGAGAGAACCAGCCCTCCAGCTTTTTTACTTATAACAGGTTCATCCTGTTCATTTCAGCTACAGCACATTGTCACAATTCCCACACACTGTGTGCAGATGGCCAAGTGCCTCTGAATGCACGACCTGCTGCAGCAAAAGGTAGAGCCCTGTCTGTAATCAGAAATGACACCCCATGTGTCACAACTCAGAGACACTGAGTACAAAGAATGCCTGGGTTAGGTGAGATGACGAGTCTCCACCTTGGAGCACTTGCTGCTGTCAGGGTCCATGAAGCGGTTGGGTGATGTTCTCAGACACGTGGTTTGAGTTCAAGATTGCTCTGTGTGAAGACTGGATTTGGACTCACTGATCCTAAGGGGTCCCTTCCAACTCAGGATATTATTAATCCAAGGAGCTGGGACTGGGGTGACTTCGTAGTTATGAAAGAGATCTTATTCAGTGCTCTGGTGCAGTAAATGAGCTTCATATCCCGTAAATGATCCTTTCATGACAGAGATGATTGACACAAACCCTGCAAGGTCTGTAATTTTTAGAGGCTGCTTTTAAAGGGAACAAACTGCTGAGAATTAGAATCAGCTGGGACAATTGTGTCTCAATATAAATATTTTGGTATTGTATGTGGACTGTCATTAACTTCTATATGAATGAAAGTTTCACAAACAGAGGTTCCACCTCCTTCAAAAAAATAAAAATAAACAACTTTGGGTGAGCTGGGGTAAAATTCACGTGGTAAGCAACAGAGTTCAATGTGCTAAAAACCATTAATCATGCTGAGGTCAACCAGTGCTTTACATATTTCCTCCCCAAACTCTGTCTTGTGGGTGATCTGTCTCCTAACAGGTTTTGTATTGCTGAGTTGTAAAGCGTTCCTGATGAATTGTTTTTGGCACTCAGTCCAAAGCCTTGAAAGCCCAAGTCCTTGAAAATAAAAAGCAGAACCCTTCTTTAACATCACTGTTGGACACAGCACTGGAACACAGTCTACATTGTGTGCATAACAGGAGAGGAGTCTATGGCCTGCACCTTGGTTTGTCTGTGATATCAGGGAGGCACGAGGCTATCAGCAGTGTTAGAAAGCAAAGCCACTAGAGAAATGAGAGCACATTTGAAAGAAAGGCTATTGATATTAAATTTATTCCTCCTTCACTCTACCGCAGTTACTGTGGGACCTGTTACTGCCTCTCTAACTCCCACCATCAGACAGTTATCCAGTATCCAGTATATCCTTCCTGCTGCCCTGTTACTCTCCCTGCCTTTCCTTAACCTCACTCTCATTCGTTTCCTCACACTTCTGACAGAAATGTGTCATACTCTCCCTCACTGTTTGAAGAAGAAATGCACAAAACCCACTCTGGCTCCCATCCTTTTATCCTGCCTTTTCAACAGTTGCCATGAACAGTCATTCTGAATTCTTCCCCACTGACCTCATTCTTTACTCAGTCCAGTCTGATTTCTCCCTTGAAATTTCATCCTTCCAGATACAGTGAAGCACACCTCCTACCTGAATCCAGAAGTTCTTATCCCACCTTTACAGTCTCTCAACTTTCATCTCTTTGTCATGCTTCTCATTACATCCAGCCTTCGTTTCCTATTTGTGTTTTGATTTGGCATTCAACACATCTCCTTCCTTTTCTTTCCCACTTTCAGCAAAGAATCCTAACACTCCATATTCTGCTTATGCCCTTCCTCTTTCAGTTTCCATACCTTCCATACCAACTTAAAATTGCAACCCACACAAATTTTTTGAGCAGAATAATTTTATCAGCTGTGTATTAGAGTCAAATTCATTACATTCAAAGTAATTAGTACTGAATTCTGTCATTCTGTAAATAGCAATGTTCCTAGACTGCAGAGAAAACAGAGCTCCTCTTTTTCTTTTTTTCTTATTCTCTTATCGTATAAAATTATTATCTGAAAACTGCTATGGTATTTTTAGGCAATAAGTATCAAATCAATATATAATTCACTGTCATACGGCACTGTTATATGGTATGCCATACAGTTATACCTCATCTACACATACTCTGTCATAATTTATTTTGTCCTTCATAAGACCACTCAGAACTTCCTAAATTACCCATAATCAGTAACATAAAAGGACAATTCTTCTATTCTCCGAAAAATAAAAATTCAATTTATATCCCATTTCAGGTGTAAAAATTATAGTACTAATGTGCCTCTTGGCTTGGGGTTTCAGTGTTTAACTACATAGGCTAATTTTTCCTAAAGTTTGCAACTTGAATCAAAAGATCATTTCTCTTTTTGTTTTTACAAAGGTCAATAGGAATCTATTCCTGGATTTCAGCAGAAGCTTGATCAGGCACCTGTTTTCTGTGATACTCAGCTTCATTCATCACTGTTATCTACTATTTATTCTTCACCACTTGACTAGGGTTGTGATTAAAACACAACTCAACTAAACAAGTCAAAGAAAGTTAAGAGACATTAAAAATCATGATGGCTTTAATTAAATAATAAATTCAAATAACTGTTTCTAACATAAGAAAAATATAGTCTGCATAAGAATTAACAAACTGTAATGAAGAAAAATTTAATGAAATTCTGCAGTCTTCATTCCAGCAGGAATTTGTTTAAATAGAACATATAATAATTTTTAAAAAACAGTTATGGATTTTTCAATGTGATTACAATTTTACCTATGAGAGTCAAAAAGCATATTAATATATGTGAGGCTGTGAGGATCATCTCTTTCATTCATATGATTACATTCACTTAGTTATTCCACTTTTTGTTTGGTTATTTGTCCGTGTCATGTCTTGTCCTTTTTTACTGTTAAATGCTCAGAAAGGGAACTTTCTATTCCATGTTTATAAATAACCCAGCACAACAGGACCTCAATCCTGGTTATGAGATTCAGAAACAATTCAACTTCTAATTATAGTGACTTCATCGTTACTCATGGTCGGCCACAAGAACAGTCCCATTTAACTCTAGTTAAATAGGTCTGTAAACAATATTGCTGTCAGCCCCTTGTTTTTGTGATAGAACCTGTAGATTAAATGAATGCTTTTATCATTATCATTTTCCCTGTCATGTACAATACAGCATGTTTTTATACAGCCTCTTCTGTCAATAAACTGAATGTACCATTTAATTCTTCAAGGAAATCGGTGATCGATGTTCCACCTCGAAATTGCTAAGCAGCTCTGTGTTGGCCTCTAACCTCAGCTGCCCCAGTATCTGCCGGGGGTAAGTGGATGCAGCAAAAAATTTCTTGGTCCTTCGCGCTTGCCAGTGATCTGATTTAGAGCAACCCACGCCACATCTGACTAGCTGTGACCCCAGAGGGCTGCCTGCCAGCTGGGACCTGCCAGAACATCGTGTGCTTTGGACATTCCCCTGTTCCCACAGTAATGTTTTTGTCAGGGGCTGCAGGGAATGTGCTAAGCAATGAGAATACCCAGCTGAGGAGACGCAGCAATTTTCCAGACATCTACAGTGCAGAATAAAGGAGCTCAGACTGACACACTCCAAAGCTGTTTGCAAAAGCAAACTCTCTTATTCCAGGACTGAAAGATCACACCACATGACACCAGCCATGGCTCTGAAGAAGAGAAGAGGAAATGTTGCCTATGAAGGCATTTCTATTTTAATTTATAGGATAGCTAAGATAAACAATGCAAAACTGCAATTGTATTCAGACAGAGAGCATTAAAATAAATCCAGATAACAAGGATTTGTGGTTTCAGGGCACCAGTCTGTCTTGAAGCAGTGCTATATATATCTTGTCCACGATTTTACATGTATATTTAAAATTGTCCATCCGTGGAAAAATCATTTTTATAAAATCAATGTAGATAAATAAATGAGATATATTAATGAAATATTTTTGCACCTCAACTATCTTTGCAAGATAAAATACATACTTGGGATGGGCCTAAACCAATACCCATCAGCATGTTAAATTATGTGTTTCTTAAAAATAACTTTTTTTTAATGAGACTTAAAAGTGAGGCTCTAATTGCCAAGAGCACTTAAAAGTCCCAACCCATTTCCAATGAGGACCTAAGCAACTATCTTGGCTCATCGACTCCATCTCATTCACTTCATGTCCCAGTCGACTACCCAGGACTGCTCAACAGCGTTGGGTGGTTATTGAATTCCTCTCCCATCGATCATGGTGCTCCAGTGCTGGGTTTCCGAAGATGTGAATACTTTTGCAAATCCCTGATGAAATGCAAAAAGCACTTTGGGGGAAAGTTGATAAATGAAAGCTCCATAGAACTTTTTTGTTTAGCACAAGAGCTTAATGGAGCATGATCGTGGTGGGTGGTGTGCACCTTCGATGGGGGGCGAGGGGCAAGCCAGAAAACAATCTTGCTGAGAAAAAGGAGGAGGCAGAGACAGTAAACATGCAGCCACGGGCTTTGTAAGAGATGATTTTTTTAAACAAGCGTATTCCAGTATGCAACACATATTTTCTATTGCTTTGAAATTGCATCTGCTTTTTATAAGATTATTATGTAAGAAAAGCCTATTTGCCTGAGTATGTGGTTACACATTTTCTACTGACTTCACAAATTGTTCAAATTTCAGTATTTGTTGGCTTCATTATAGACCAGTGTTATTACTGGCAGCTACTATAAGGTATTAAAAAAACTTTTTTTATTGTTACTATAGTGTGGCATTAAGGATCAGAAACTCATCTGAAATAAGTGAAAGCTGAAAGGGCAGGAGTCAATTTACATTGTATTACATTTTAAAATCTTACTAAAATAAATTATATTTTCCCTAAAGGTCTAGGAACAAGCAGATCTCCCAGATGTGTGACGGCTTCTGAGGTGTCCTCAATAAGAGCTCTCTGTTTCAAACCAAAGCCTGCCTGAGTATTCTGCTCAGTTGAAGAGGCTCCCTTTGACTGGCCTTTGTGCTTCAGCTGACCTCCTATCCAAGGCACTTTCTGGACTTGTTTAGAGTTGATCTTCCCCCCATACTTTAACATTTTCTATTGGTTTTGATCTCATACTAACTGAACACAGATTTTCTACCACAATCACCCATAAACATGAAAGCCACAGTGTGATGAGCCATGCACACGGAAGCTGAGGGGTTGGCGTAGGTCAAATCAACAATAACCGGCCCTATTCTTGACAAATTGCCCGCTGCTGGGTGAGATGTTTCAGTGTCACATTTCTGCCAGTGTGGCACACTCTGACAGGCAGAGGAACCAACAGATTTCAACCAATTGCTCATCTAAGTAGTTGCTAATCTAATTTAATTGCTCAACTAATTGCTCATCTGAGTGGTACCAAGCACCAGGCAGTCCTATGTTAGAAATGCAGTCTCCTTTGTAGCATCAGAGAGGAAACACATACAGCATTTTGAGGAAATTAGAAAATCAGAAAAAACTCCATTCCCAAATGAGATAGTTTAAATCTCTGTTCATTGCTTATGTTTTTACTTTGTTTCATCAGTAAACTGAAATACAAAAAATTGGTTTATAAAATCCCCAAATATACACTCAGGTAAATGTTTTCCTTCAAAATACTGAACTAGAATTGTAGAAGCATGTGGAGTTTTAGGACAAACCTGTGCCTACGTTCATCCTGATAAAC
Source organism: Cnemophilus loriae (assembly GCA_013397755.1). Lineage (NCBI taxonomy): Eukaryota > Metazoa > Chordata > Aves > Passeriformes > Corvidae > Cnemophilus > Cnemophilus loriae. The sequence goes on along the minus strand of VZTF01007181.1, from coordinate 667,262 downwards.
TGAGACCACAGAACACTCCTATATGAATTCACAAGAGGGAAAATTTCTGGCTGAAAAGAATAAACACATATGTGAATGTTACGCAAGTTGTTGGTTTTGAAGACTGTACAAAAACATCAATTATTTTTCTGTCTTTGAAAGTAAAGTGCTCAAAGAACATGAGAATTGTTTTTAATCCAAATGCCCTGAATATGTACAAGGATTCCCCAACTTTTCAGTGACACACCAAGTGCAGTGGCTGAACTACGTCACTTTCATAGAGTTGTGCTGAGTGCTAATGTCAGCAGAAGCCACCGTGTACCCCCGAGGGCAAAACTCATCAGATCTACTCTCAGATCAAGACATTCAGAAAAATCAGGTTTAAGGTCAAATGTGGTGGGACGAAAGGACAGAAAAAAAAGCCAAGAAGCCAGCAAAATGAAGCTTTCATCTCAATTTATGGCAGCACTATATGCAGACTATTAGAAAGCATACATCCAGTTTGCTAAGTTTTACTGGGGGAGAGGGAAGGTCAGACAGAGATGTGCATGGCTTTCTGCAGCATTACTAGCCTGAGTAAATGTCCAATATCTACTGGTTTCACCAGATTTGACACAGCATCTGTAATGCAATTACTTACAGCATTGCCACACTCTTGATGAACTGCCACAATACCAGCTCTATTCTTGGATAAGGACACACGGCCCTCGCTGAGCCCACTCTTCATGAACACTGCACAAGAGAAAAGATGATCAGTCACCATCGGTGTCGCACTGCAGTTGTACAAATGACAGGTTATTTTGACACCTACTGGCCAACTCCATGTACAGCATTGTTAAATTCCCAAATTCCCAGGCTGAGACAGTGCCAAGAGAAGGCAGATGTTTAAGCCAGACCCAGTACAGTAAAAACTGTTTTTCTTTCCTTTTAGGTTTTTTTTTTTTCTACTGGAAGTCAATGTATGATTGGAAACTGTAAAGGCAGGACTGACTGCTAAATATCACAGGCTAGTCTGAATCACAGGTTTACTTTAAAATAATTTGAGAGGATAAGGACAGGGAGAGGATAGGAAGGAAGAAGAAAATAGGGACTGGGAAGCAGGATGCTGCTTGGAGAATGTAACATTTACTTTGTAAGCACCGGTGTGGTTAATGGCTCTAAAATAGCTCTTAGGCATTGAGGCATGAAATCCATTGCCAGGTCCAGGTGTTGAAAAAGGATTTGACTGATAAGAAAAGGCTGGCTAGAACTGAGAGCACTACCAATGATATAAACAACTGTCATTTGGGGGAAAAAAGGATTAATCACCACTGGAAGCTAATCAGAACACCATTGCCCCTAAATACCGTTAGAGGATTATAGTATCAGGATCCATACAGAGAGAGGGTGCTGTTATATTACAAATCAGTTAAAATACATCATGAAAGCAAAGTCTAGGGATTCAGGATGAAAAGATTAATGAACCTTACAAGATTTTGACACTGGGAGTCAAAAAGCATGGTTACTGTCAACTGTCCTGACAGGCTGACACAGGTACAGAATCGGTAGATGCAGATACAAAGTGATGATTCTGCCTAGCTGGTTGGATCTACAAAATGGTGAAATTATTAAGGTCCAGAAATTATAATATTTTTTTGAGAGAGGAACCAAGTGCATTCATTTAAGCACCGATCCCTGGATTCTCCAATCTTTGCATGATCTTCCACACTCCCCATTTCCCTGGCTGTGGACCGGAACACAAAAGGGATTCCACAGTGCAAAGCAAAGCAAAGTCCAGAGAAATGCTCATTTGAAAGCAGAATAAATTTTCCATCTTTCTGCTGTTCCCAGCTAGTCCTTTGGATTTAGCTACACTCTAGACAGTTTAAGCAAGAAGTCATACTATATTTTTTGCAGGTAAGGAATACAAGCAACATAGTGCAAGAAAACAAGCCAAATCTACTTTCCAATTATTTTTTTTAACCAATTAAATTTAAAAATTAGCACTAGAGTCACCATATATCACATTATGCACCAAGGAGAGGTGAGAAACAGGCAAAAAAGATAGATTCTAAAGTGTTGAGAGCTAGTACTATCCCACCTTAGTCAGCCGGACTTGAACATGCAGCAGCTGTTCAGTTGGAACACTGAAGAAGTGAATTTATGATAAGAGATGGAAAAGTTTTTCCAGGCTGAAAAGTTTGTGAAAAATCTTCCTGGTGAACAGTGGTAGTAAGGGAGATCAAAGTTTTAAAAATTTTTCTTTCTTCTCTCTCTTATCATGCTAGGGGCAATTTAGTTTATCTGTGCCATTAAATGGAAACTTGTCCTCCATGGATAAGGAAACTGGTTTGGACCCAGCATGGGGATTGCCCATATAATACAGAGAGTGCAGACATTTTCATATGAATTTCTGCCCTTCCTAGTCTTATTTATCACTCTCAACCTCCTTTTTTTATTTCTTTTTTTTTTGAGAGCAGTACTCCAATACCTTTTTTGCTTTATGTTTTCACTGATTTTTTTCCCTGTTTTACCACACTCTTGAAATGAAACATGAATCTAGTAATGTTCAAGATTGAGCTGAACCTTGAAAGTGATGATATCTGAGCAGGTTTCAAATTAGACAAAATGAATTCTTCATTCAATTGCTTAGGAAAAGATATCAGCCTGTTTAGTGAGATATGGGGACTAACATGTTTTCAAACAGCACAGAATATTTTTACAAGAATTCTGTGCAGTATTTGGAATACTGAGTCATTGCAGAAAGATTTTGTACCCCACCACACAGAGAGGGTCCAGTGTTGACAGGGCTTATACAGAGTTCATATTTTAAATGGGACTCAGAGAATATAGCCATTTTTTAGGCAATCAGTTTATCAGTTAATATCACCTCTGCATGGTTGCTACAAAAAAAAAGCAAAGCAAAGCTGCAAATGAAATACTATGAGAACCTTTTCTGAAGTTTGTCCTTATCTGGCAAAATAGGTCTCTTCAGGCTGTTTTTCCCACTGAGATGGGGAATAGTTTTTTGCTCTCCTCTGAAAATTATTGTCCCAAGTTTCCAGTAATGTAAAGCATTGCAGTGAGACTGATATGAGCATAAATACGTATACAAGAGGAATTACAGGATTTAGCCCGTGCCTGTAAGGAAGGGCAATCATTGGCGTCTGCAGAGTAAGAGGTGCTGACTGCAGTTCCTCAAGTGTTGTTAAACACATTTTTCTTTGTATTTGACTTTGCTGCGTGGAAAAAAAGTGCTGGACGTGGACATCAGTGTGTTAGGTGTAGCCTGACCCTGAGCAGAAGAACGACCTCTGTGACAGAAACATTGCAATTCCAGTGTCAGGCAAGAAGGTACAGGCAACTGCAGATGCACAGGGAAAGCGTAAAGAAAACTGAACAAGTCGTCTTGAACGGCAGCAATCTCAGCTGCCAGGTGCTAATACTCTTTCTGCAGGCTTTTTAGGAAAACAGAATTTTAAGAACTGATATTTAAAATTCATCTGCATGTAAAGCCAGTGTCAGTCTCTCCTACCCAATAAAACAACAAGAAAAATTCTTGAGTTAGCCCTCCAACTAATTCAGCTAAAGAACTAGAGGGAGCATCCATTGCATCTCATTTTAGCAGTGCAGAATCAAGGTTCTTGAAACTTTATACCATCAAATGATGAAGCTAAAAGTCCCTGGTAGCCATTGAGCCTGAGGTCAGATATTCCACAGCTGCACTCCAAACACAAAAAGAACTTTTATCTTAAGCCTCCCATGATACTTCAGATGCCTTAAGCAAAATTCTCGTCTGTCACATGTACACTGGGTTTCATCTCTGCTGGTTTTTGTTCTTCTCCTGTGGGCAGAGTTAGTGGGATTCCCACTTGAGCAGAGCAGGCAGAATAGCACATCCAAGATCTCTTGATTCCTCAGGGAAAGAAGTTGTATTTTAACAAGGCTGCCCAAGAAGATCAGGTTGGATATTATTGTTATTACTATTAACACATTCAGCTCCCTCCAGCATCAAGAATGCATGTACCCCATTCCTATTATATACATGGAAGAACAGGAAGATTGTGAATAAATTTGTGGCTTCATTCCCCTACCTCACCAAGATTTTATCTGCTCATTGTATCATTAACAAACAAACACACCACACTTTTGCTGGATAAGGAAAGATACTGCCCTGTATACTAACACATACCTGACTGTAATATCTCAGGGACGGGTTAAGAACAACACCCAGAAGAATTTAATAAAGCCTTTACTTCCAGTGATGAAGGCTACATGCAGCTACTGAAGAGAATAAAAACAGGAATGGCAAGGCTAGTGTAACACTAGCATTAGTGTTGTATGCTACTTGCTGTTCAGCTGTAGTTTGTTTAAGTAGAAAGAAGCCGTGTGTCAAGAGAGGGGAGAGAAGAGGGGGGCAGTAGTTGGCCAAACTAAGGCAATTTTGCAGCTGTATGGGTTGCAGATATATATACGGGTAAAACAAAGGAAACCCCAGAGCCCACTTTTCCTTCCACTAACCATCTGGCCTCTGAACTCTGATCATCTGCTCCCCCTACAGCTATAGTTCTCCTGGCTTATTTGAGGATTTAATTTCAAATTATACATGTGCAAAACCAGACTGAAATCCCATTTTACCACTGGTTTGGTCACTACTGTCTGAACTATAATTCTAAAATATAGTGACTGTAATGTAGTTATGCTTCTTGTTTGCTCTTTGTAGTATAATAAGATACAGAAGCCAGGAACCCACTGTATCAAGAGCTATGCAAACATATCCCTGTAAAATTCTTCCTCCACAAGTTTACAATTTAAATACACAAGGGTTGAACTATGTTAACACTACTGCTACTTCCCTTTTTTTTTACTAGGCTCTGAAAGAACTAAACACCAAGTTGACTGTATATGTTATAAATATTTTCTAAGCATTATTTACCCAAAAGGCAGGATAGCAGCTCTGAAAGTATAAGTACAATGTAGAGCCACTTAAAACACACACAACTTTCCCATGCCTCTCCCTTGCAATCCATTTAACACAAACACCCAGTACTCTTTTCTTCTAACACCTTTATGTTAAGTATTTCCCCCAAAAACAGAGCTTGCCTTTGCCTTCAAGGCACCACTTAACAATCACCTCACTCCTTTGCCCAGACAGCAATATCTTCTAACTGCCCCATTTCTGACTGTGGCTTTTTTCCACACTATCATAAGTTTAGCTGAACTTCCAACTAGACATGGCAGAATCCGCTTAAAAATATTTCTGTAGCAAACTAATTTCTCCTTGCTACATTTAATAGAGAGCAGTTTCTGTACTGTGCTAAATTACCTTTCTTTGTCTTAGATGATACCCGAAGACAGCAGGTCCTGTAGGGCCTACGACTGAAATGGCTCCAATGGACAGCTTGACACGTGTTGTAAGAGAGAAACAAAGCTGAAGTTTATGATAAATATAATGCCACCTTCACTGCTGACTTAATTCCATCTTCTTCTTCTTCTCAAATATGTAACTTGAAAATTAATCCTTCCAGTGTGTTTCCCAGTGCATATTCTCTTTCCACCTTTAAGCACTAAACTGAATGAGCAAGGGACTGGTTCTGTTTTGTATCTCACATAGAACTGAGCTGTTCTGTAATTTGTGATGAATATGTGAAAGTGAACAAGGGAACGTACCACCTGAAGTTTCCATTGCAGACCACTGACTGAATTCATACCCAGACATTAAATATTGATTTCCAGAACGGACTGGAATAGTTTCTCCATGACCCACTAACAGACCTCTTGTAATTTAGCTTTTTTCTTTCAGGAATCATATTTAGACTTAAGGTTTAACTAGTTGATTGAAGTTGCATAAATTTATGACCTTGATGGAGATTCTCACGTATTGTAAAAATGTATCTTTTCTTCCCCTATTAGAGAAGCTATTGAAGTCACAAATTATTTAGAAGTCGTTATGATAAAAGAATACTTCAGAATCATCTTTCTGTCACATGTACATTGCTGGGGAAAACTGTCCACATTTTAAGCAGTGGCAAGTTTACCCTTATTGCCATCAGTGGCTTCATCTTCATATACTGAATTTTAAATAACCAATTCTGGTGATTAAAAAGATCCAGAAATTTATTTAATGGACATTTAATTGCTGAAGAGGCTATCATTTTAAAGCTATTCATCATGTGTTAAGTAGTTTATTACACGTAACTAGCCCATTCAAAATTCAAGGAGCTTTGATTTCACTAATATTAATATTTGTCCTAAGTTACTACTAATGATGGATACCAGTTTGAAACAATCTCTTTTCCTTTATATATATGACCTGCAACCACCCAAGCTGTGAGCCCGCTGCAGATGCACCAAAGAATCCATCTTCTAGTTACAGTCATGTCTAGGTTTTCCTCTTTGCTCTATAACTTATCAAAACAGCTGTAAAAAAAAGGGTTTGGCAAGACACGAGCAATCTGATTTTATTGTGTATTCTAAATAGTTGACTACTCAGCCAAAATAAACTTTGGCCTTCTAGTAGCTTAAAGGCAGTATTGGCACATGTAAAACAAAATACACAACAATACATACCACGATGAGTGCCAGATGTTCATGGGAGAAAACACACAGCTGTTGGGCTTAGATCACCTGAACTCATTTTAAAGCCAAAGACACCGGTCACCTTTGTTGAGCTGTCAGATTAACAGAGGGACTGCAAAGACTGGAAGCAAGGGTGGGTCGTCTCAGTTACACTGAAGAATGCCAAATTATGCCTCATCAGCCAGATGTCATGTAAAATTCCTTATGATAGACAGAACTAAAATTAACTCATTTGTCTTAAATGTACTGTTATGTACTTTGAAATAATCTAGTTATAGTTACTCTTTTATCAGAAGTTGAATGTTTCTCAAGTTAACTGCAAAACCCAATTGACCACAATTCTTCTGTTCTTCTATTCAGAAATATCATTTAGCAGTTCAGAGAGAAGCTATTCAGGAAGACTAAATATCACCATGCCATGAATTACAAGCAAATGGACTGCCAAATCCTGAATTCTTCATAATAATAAAATAATAGCTAGGAATTACTATCATCCTGCATACTCAAGCACAAGATAAATATTGGGTGATACATATCCCTGATATGGACCTTCAATAAAGATCAGTAGATTATAACAAACAATTAAACTATTAAAGGTGGAGTTACCCTATTGCTGAAAAAAACTCTGGCAAAACTAGTCCCCAGAAGAGCACTTCCCTTAAAAGGATATAGCTACAGGATTTTAAGTCATTTTGATGAAAACCAGTTGTAAGGCTAAACACAATATTCCATTCCCAGTGCTGAGTTACAGTAAAAGTAATAAATATTTTCCTCAGTTTTCTGAGCTTTCAAACAGCAGGATCGTGTATTCTATAAGGATTCAGGAGTTACAGTGTTTGGATCAGTGATCTAAAGTTCTGCTACTTTTCACAGACACAAACATAAACAAACTATTTGTAAATCACAATAACCAAGTGAATAATCTATTTTTAAACCGATTTTTGTTTATATTTATCCTATTAATGATTCCTATGGAAGACATCTAACAATCTGTTGTGTTTACACACGTTGTTTCAGTTCTTTCTCTGAAATTCAGTTGGGGCCAATTCCACAAGTACGTTTACGTGTACGTTTTATTTTTTCATCTTCTTACTATTTGACAAAATCATCTTTTGCCCTTTTTAAGTACATTAATACATAAAATAAAACTCCTTTTGGCAAGATATTCTTGCCCATAGTAAGTAAATATAAAGATGTACTTCTGATTACATAAAGAAGCAAAGTTTGAACAAAAGCAATCCTAACTGGCAGCCATCATTCTACTTAAGACATGAGAGCACATCTGGGATGTTTTCTCTTACTGAAGACAAAAGTAAAATTCACATGGTGCTAGCTCGTGGAAGATTTGGCTCCCAGAGTCCACACATTAAGTTCCTTCTTCTCAGTGTCCACATGCACATCCGTGCTGAATTTCCCCAGGACAACTCTGTAAATGGCAAAATTATACACCTAAGTTTTTAAATTTTGTGTCTCTTACTTAAGAGGACTTACTCTGGCCTCACTTAGAACCAGTATGCTCTAATACTTGTCTGATATGCAAACTAGGTCATGGTAGAAAGTTCAGGATGTATTAAACATTTTCTGAGAAATTTAAATCGGCCTTTATGGAAATGACTTTATGCAAAGAATCTATGAGGCCCATCTGCTTTCTATAGGGCATGAGAGCCCATGAGATTCCTATAGTTTCATATTCTGCTATTAGTTAAGGACTTTATTGCTTCCTAAATAAATACAGCAATTCAATCCATAAACTTACCACTGTATAACATATTTGGTACGACACGCCTGACATTACCCATCTGAACACGTGATTACCAAAAACGGGTGAACAATTCTTCCTTCACAGCACTGTATTTCTACATGCACTGAAAGAAACATCGAGGAAAAAAAATGAAACTATCGTAAGGAAACCTAAGAAATATCTTAAATATTTTCATTTCTGTAAAATCTCACAGGTGGTTTCATGGAAATACCCCCTTTTTACTAAGTCTAATAAATTCATTGCTTCCTAAAGTTGTAGCCTCAACTGAAGAATTTAATTGCTATAATAGCACAAAACATTTATTCACACATCTGGTTGGAATTCCTTTTCTCTGACAAATTTAATCAGTGTAATTATCTATTTGACAGACACATAGACAAGGAGAAACCTCAACAAGATGTAATTTCCATGCTTCAATTAATCTTTCCAAAAATTTGTATAATCTAACAGATGGATCAAACTTTATGCAAGTATTTGACCGAAGGCTATAAATCAACAGTGACATGTTTTCTTTCAGGCAAAGAAATTAATATTGTTTCACAAAGTTAGGCAAAGGAATTGTTAATCTTACAATAGATCCCTTCTTCATAAAACTGTCTATAACATAGATAATATTAATGATACAGATTTCTTAACCACAGCAAAGAAAGAATAGGTTTAATATATGTTATTCTTGTTAAATCATTTTCTTTTATTAATGTAAAGAACTTCATAGCTTTGCACTACAGCAAATTAGTTCACAGTAACACTGATAAACAAACAGTAAAACTCCCCAAAAGGCAGAGCCCACAGTTACCATCTAATCTCACAGCACTCTGTCAAAGCAGAGACACTGCTCTGATTTCATAGTTTCCATTGCATTTTAAATAATGCAAAAAATTGTGATATGAAAACAAAATTTCACCAGAGGAGGTGGTAATACTCTAGGAAAGGCTCCAAAAGATGATTTGTGCTGTACAGGAGAGAGGCCTATGTCTCTGGTGACCCTCCCTGTCAAGATGGCACCACGGTACTGCCTGTCCCTGGCCAGGGAGTTTCTGCTGCTCCAGTGTCCGGAACATTGGCACCACACAATGGCACTGGGCTCAGCACACCCTGCAGTCGGCTCTCTGAGAGCTGCTCCGGGTGTATCGGCTGAAAGCCTCTCAGTTCGGATCAGCCTGGACTCCTCCTCTGCCCTCAGAAGGAAAAGTAAACTCACAGCTTCATCCCCCACTAACCAAAACACACAGCAGCTGAAGTGCCACGGTCTGCAGCAGGTCACCGTGTCACCACCCTCTCACTCTCCGTGCCCCTGCACACCCACCTGGCCACGCTGACAGCAGCACTTGAAGCCTCAGCACCCGCGGGAGATCCTCCCCCGAGGAGTGACACACCAGACACACGGCAAATCTCATCAGGGAAGGGGGTCTTCTTGCAGCTGAATGCCTGCAGGCCCTATAAAGATGATCAGAGCTGCTGCCGCCTTGCCTTCAGTTGTTGCTGATCAGCTGAGGGCATCTTCCTACAGACCAGCTCAAGCAGCTTCAAACACAGCAAAGAATTAAACTTGCATCTCTCTCCTGCTATGAGAGTGAGCACCGTAGCTAAGTGGAACGCCAGATCCATTCATTATTTAGGCAACCTTCAGAATGAAGCCTCGTTCAGCAGCAGAGCATGCTACCATGTAGCTGTCACATTATGCATAAAGATTGGGTACCTTGGAGTGACAATACTTCTTACTCTTTTAAGCACAAGTGAGAAGCCATAGGGAGAAAGTTTGTCTGGCACAAAAACATAGTCTCTTGGTTATGACCTTCAGCATTCTGCTCTGTGAGAAATACTAGGAGCTTTGACAGCAATTAAGGAGCTGGCAACATGCAGCGCAATCCAGACAGTGTAGTGTAGAATTGGGTGGGAGCAAGAATTTCATTTAAAGCTTCCATTTGTTAAATACATCTTTCCATCTGTCTCTGAGTCAGCAGCATCCCCCTCAAGGCCAACACAAAGCTCAAGAGGAAACGAAACTGCTCCAAAACATTTTTGAACTTAACCTATCAAGCCAAAATTTAAAACCATCTGAGGTTCACTCAGCTCTAAAAGAGAGGGTGGGGGTATTCCTTTCTGAACCATGAGTAGACTTCAAAGGTATACTCTTTTCATTTCAATGTGAAAAGCAGACCTAGTCCTCTAAAGCTACAAAATCCTAACGCCCTTGATGTCTTAAAGATTATTTCAAATCAAAATTAATACCAGATGGGGAGGGGCAAGAAGGCCAGAAGAAGTGAGAAAAAAAAAAAATCACTTTCTGTTTTATCTGCAGTTATTTTTGGCATTTCATAGAGGTACTTTAATTTCTTTACCCTTCAGTCTGCTATGACTAACTAATTCCAAGCTTAACTGGTAGTGACTATTGGCAATTTTGCTCGCTTTTCAGATAATCACAGCAGTTAATTTTTCCAGATTTTTTATTCAATAGCGCTAGATAAATACATAAAAATTTATTTGCAGATACTATTCCCCTGTCAATTATGTCTTCTGCTTTTTCATTGCACTGGTATTTGCAACTTGCTTCTTTACTTAGGCCCTGGATCCTGCTGGAGCTTGTGGACAGAACTTGCTGCTCACACGGAGCCAGCCAGTGGAGTTGTGCGTGAATCAAAAGCTATCTCATGCAAACCATGGATACATGCAGTCAAACTTTGCATTTAGAGCAAAAAGACAAAAAAAGCTCTTACTTTGCACTGTAGAAATAGCTATTACCAATTCAACTTGGAAACAGAGAACAAGATAGCACATTTTTCAGTCTTATGCTTTCCATAAGGAAACAAAAAGAATAATGTGCAAAACCAACAAATGATCCCATGGCACGAAAAACTTGCAGTAACCAGCAAAAGAAAAAAACCCACTGACTAAAATTAATTTGCACAGATTACTGATGGAACTTTAAGAACATGAACTCATTCCCAACACAACCTGTTTGTGGTAACTTGGAATAATCTTGAGGGATATATTTTAAGAAGATGAAAAGGTCTGTTTTTACAATGTTGCTAGTTCAATCTAACTGAAAACCCAACAAAAATGTAAGATAATTTGCTTTAAAGTCTACTAAATTTCACTTGGCAGCCTTGGCTTCACCATAGCTTATTTATTTACGCATGTATATTATATTNTATAATATAATATAATATAATAATCAAGAAAGCCATATGGAAAAACATTAAGGCTCCAAAACCAGAAACAGGAAAGTTAGCAAAAAAGGCAAAGTTGCTTGTTCCACCATAGTGCAGTCTGCTCATGCCTATACATTTTGACACCATCTCTCATTACACAACCGCTTACTCTTTCCCCCAAAGAAACTCTCCCCCAGATATTGGCTGAGATGTTTTCTCCCTCCCTCTCCCAGAAAGGTGTGGCACATTGTGTTATTTACTGCCTGAAAGCCCCGCTATGAGGGCAGGGTTCATTTCCTCAGTGGTGAATGTGGTGTTGCACATCCCCATAGTAACTGACTGCTTCAACCATGCACGTGTTTTCACAACACCCCTGTCTCCATCCTCCATCACTCTGCTTGGTCCCAATCCCTTTGGCAGCCAGTTGCCTTCCACAGTTTCATGCCCCAGTCACCCAGTTCCTCATGCAATCTCGGTCTCAGCCACACCTAGAGAATGAGATTTTCATCCCAGTCATAACTCCAGAACAAAAACCTAGAAAAGGTGGGGTTTAACCCTGACTTCCTCGAATTCCTTCTGATGAGCTCCTCTCCAACTCCTGCAGACCCATTCAAGAGGAGAAAAAACCCTAACAGCCAAAATTTGGCAAAATTTTTAAAATACCAGTGCAGAGAATTGGAAGGGATATGTGGTGAATCATTAGAGAAGAAGTTGCAGCAGCTCTTGTAATAATTTTTATAAAAGAAGACACCGGTTTCTAGGAAAAATGAATTTGAACTGAGAAAAAAAAAAAAAAGAGCACATGGGGTTAAAAACACCCCCTGGAGTAGAGGGAAGCACTCACAAAGACCACTTTCAAGGTTAGGTATACTTCATTCTGCACCACTTTAAGGGCCAGTTCTCAGCAAAACATGCCAAGGAGAGAAAGATAATTTTACAGAAAGCAGACAACATTAACAGTTATAGTGAGAAGTGCTGTTTATGTGTATTTTCTAGTTCAAAAAGCAAAGTATATTACATATTCTGAATTGACTCTTGCTATCTTTTCAGATTTGAGGGGTTTTTTTTTAAAATAACAGTAATGTGAAATTACACTCCATTACTGGATTTGTTGGGGGGCAGAAGTTATGTTTAAACACAATGTTAAAACTTCTTGTCTCTACAGTAACTGGAAAAATTATTCTTGGAAACTTTCTCCCATTAAGACACATTTTGGCAGTCAAATCAACACACTCGTGCATGCTGAGGATCAACCTCTGTTGGTGAGTTGGTCACTCACAAACACAAATCCAGATTCTCATTACAAAGGCTGTGTTCCTCTGCATCCCTGCCTGCAGGCTCTCCTGGACCTGACAAACAAAGCTGCATTACAGGACCTGATCTGGATAATTCAGGCAAACCAGATGTGGGTGCACACCTGGGATCAAATATGTCCCTTCTGCAGTATTCCTAGGTTGAACTCGATGATCTTGGAGGTCTTTTCCAATCTTTATGATTCTATGATTCTATGATCTCTGAGCACCAGCTCATAAGGAGACCATAGAGCCGTGTGGGGAATACTATGCTAATTTAAATCTTTACTGTCCTCTGTCGGCCTCTGAACAGATGCCTCTCCAACCCTGCGTCCGAGTATAACCCTGGCACTGCCTCTGCATCTCAGAGTTCACAGTCTGAGTGCAGATGCTCGGGACCAAGACGGGTGGCCTTCGATCCAAGTGCTCGAGGCTGGAGGCTTGTCTGCACTCCATCAGTCACCGCTGTCCCCTGGAGCCCCCCTGCTGAGGACAGCACTGCAGCTGAGCTCCTCGTAAGCGCTCCCACGGCCAACAGCAAAACATTTTCATTTATGTAGACTGAAAAATGCCACGGCAGCATAGACATACTGGCCTTTAACTGTGCAGTTTCAGCTCTGGTAGCAAATCTCTGTTACAGGTATGAACAAAACTAACCTTTTCTTTTATCAAGCAATTTATACAAGAATCACCCCTGCAATGTCAGCTTCCAGAAAACTCGCAGCAATCAGGAGCATTCAGACTCTAGGGAAGCCTCCCCACCTTCCAACATCACAGAACAAGACAGATAAATCTTTCCTACTTGCAGCTTTAAGACCAAGTACAATATGTCAAGTAAGAAAAATAAAAAAATAGCAGCATGCTGACCAAGGGAAAAAAAAAAAAGGTCTGGGGTTTACTTCAGTTTTATCAAATCCCAGTAAATTTCTGGAACATTTATTCAGCTGGTCTGGATAAAAAGTAATATCTTAAATATTTTGAAGTATCATCAGATGTAAGACTCTCTCATAAATTACAAATTGAAAGGTCAGTGACTGTGAGTGTAAATGGTAACCAATTAGAAATCAAAGGCAGGACTCCAACTATTATGAAATCCATCTCCTGACTCTATTAAGTAGGAGATTAAGTACTGTGTATCTCCATGGATAAACTCTTAGTCCTTTATGCATCTATTATTTATTAAAATTTAACAAATGTTTTGAAGGCCACATCACCTTAGTATAGAAACAGCCTTGAATCACGGAGCCTCTGCTTTTTGTCCATAATTACTTTATAATTAATACTTTACAATTGCTCGCGTTTTAACACTTTCTAAAAGAGGCACTCTGCAGGTGAGGGCCATAAACCCTCTTTAGGGTGGTGCCAGCCATCTCCTTGGGTTGTGATGTGCTGATCTGAAGGAATGGAAACCTTGTCATCTCACTACACAACACAGATTTCCTGAGGTGTTGCTGCACATCTGTAACAGAACCAGAGAGAAGTCCAGACCTCCTGGCCCTGATCCGAGAGCTCCGTCCATGGCTCTCTTTTTAAGTGCCTGATGAACAGCATTTAACCAGAATTCCTTTCTGATGGGGAATCTGCCTAGGTGTCACCATTTAGCACTGAAGCAGGGATATTTTAGTCAACACAGAAGTTCCTGTACAGTCAACGCATCCTCTGATCCTAGCAGGGATGGCTCAGGCAATGTCACCAAACATGACAGTCGTGTCCCCAGCTCTTGCCTCCTACTCAGACGGTGTTGCAATGCCACTGTGTAACTTCTACACACTGAACATATATTGTGGGCATTACTATTCACACTACACATGAATGTATCATTTTGAAGAGTAGGAATTCATGGACAGACTCCCTTTGCTTTCCCTGGGAATTCAGGGGCCCTTGTTTGGCCTCCACCTTGAGAGCTGGAAACAGAAGGGCTACTCAGCCTTTACCATCTGAATAAGTAATTGTAATGAGCAAATTCAGTGTCAACAAGCATCACAGATCACAGAAGAATTGGCTGCCTTTGTCAAAATCCAATGTACAGAGCTTTACATTTCCACCTCAAAGGGTGCATCTGAACCTCTCTTCACCCTTATCTTTCTGCATCCATGTTTTCCTCCTGAGTCCTACTTCCAATATGAGCTCTTTGTGACAAGGCCATCATTCATTTCTGCATTTGAACGGCGTCAAGTTTTGCTAATTCCAGAGCAACGATGGTGTTTTAGCACTTTTTGACAAAGATAACAAATAGATACTCTTCTGTTTTCCCCAACAAAGAAACAAAACCCTCCAAATCACAAAGAGGAATGTCTAGATTTGATTGATTTGACCAAATGCATATTGTTTACACGGCACCATCACTTGCGTGGCATAAGCATTTACACACATGACATACTCACACTGCAAATACAAATTAACAGGCTGTTCCTCAGGATTGTAGTTTCCATACAAGCAGGCAACTTCAGCTTTGGTGCATGTGGGCATAATGACATTAGTCAGTGACAGCCATTTGCTAAACACATGATTTTCCCACGTGGTTGTTCTTGATCCAGGAACACAACTGTACAAGAAAGTTTCTAACCAGTATGGAGTCATCTATGCCATAAAGTTACGTTCCTTTCCTCAAGTCACTTACTCACCTTCAGATGGAAGAAGAGAATAGAATGGTACACTGAAAACAGCAACTGTTCCTTTTGTGAAAAAAAGTGCCAGAAAAGCCAGGGAGGAATGTAAAGTGTTTCTCTGCAATGGATTTCAGATAGGCTGAAAGGGGACTCTGTGCATTTCCTCTCCCTCTCTCTCCTCTGCTGTTTCAAGAAACCACTAAAGAGGTACAGAAAAGGGGTAGGTCATTTTGTGCTTAAGGTAATCATCTTTCTTCACTGAATTTTATATTTAAAAAGAAAACACAAATGATTTTATATAGAAGGAAGTTAAAGATACCAATTTTCAAAACTTGAGGTAACCCTAGCCCTGCAATCAGATGCTCAAGTACTCATCTCATTTTAGGCATCTGAAATATCTCCTATATGGAACACAGTCAGATCTGTCTTTTGGTGCCAGATGTTCTTTGATGAGGCAGTTCACTTGAAAAAAAAAAAAAGAAGAAATTCTTGAAAATCATTATCTGTTGTGTTTATGCCATTAACAGCAACATGAAAAGGAAAACAAACAGTGGTTTGAATATCTAGGAGCCTAGGAAAGGATGTGTTTGCAGACTGGCTTTCTGCAGGTGGAACTGATGTCGAGAGGAGGTCAGAGAGTGGTGAGCAGGATGAGAAAAAGGTCACTTGTCTTTACAACTTTTGGATGGGCTGAGGACTGCAGGTCATAAAAAGGTATACATTTTCCCAGGTCTGTGATTCCATGAGAAGTTGTCTTCACCTAAACACTGACTGGTGGTGCTTCTGTGCTCCAGCTCACTGTCACCTCAGCCATGCTTAAAGAATGCATGCCAGGCCACATTGATCCTGTCTTCTAATGCTCCTCTTCCACATTTTTTAAGCTGGATCATTTTCCCAGTCTAGATTATAACATAAATAATTGTGCCACCCCAGTGACAGTGAAGTGGAGGGAGGATTTGAAATACTGTAGTCTGATACTTCTGTGAATATCTAACTGCTTTGGTGAAATGACAATGAGAGTTGGTTTGCATTCCTATTCTCCAACCATCTTCCCATTGCCCTACTTCCCATTGCAGCTTTTATTGCACCATGTAAATAATAGTAGAAGGCGAGTTCTGGTCAGGCGTGTCCTTTCTGCTCCACAGCAAGCAACAACATTCCAGTGCTCTGCAAGGCTCCTTGGACCTGCTTTATTTACTGTATCGATGTAGCCAACATAGCTTAGAGACACATATATCTACTATCGACCATTAAATATTGCAAGTATTTCCCAGTTTTAGCCATGTAATCTAATATGTGCTTCTAGCAGTACTGAAACATTTGGCTTAAAACAGCAGACAGAGGCGAGGAGAGAACCCAACATCTAAAACTTTGCTAGCACCAACTACCAAGACACTCACTATGTGCAGAAGTGTATGGAGGCTCACATATATTTATATACACACAGACACGTGTGTGTGAGCAGCACAACGTCCTGCTAAAGCACATAGGGATAGAAGAAACAGCTCAGAATGACTGCTGCTGAGGATGGCTGCAGATGCAAAGGGCACAACAGAAACCACTGCTCCAATGAGTGGAACAGTTAAAGAAAAAAAATATTTTTTAAAAAGTGGGTTTGGTTTTTTTGGATTTTACAAAAATAATTAGGGAAAGGAACAGACAAGAAAAAAGGCTAATTTTTTTCATTAATTTAAAAGAATCCCAAGACTGACTAATGTGATTAAGGCACACTCAGGCAAAGCATTCATCTATCCCCAGTCTTTGCCAGAATACCTCAGTGATCATTTGCATTAGCCTTGAGCTGCCAGTTGTGTTCCTTCTGAGCAGAAATAGACAACATCTTTTTAAGTTTATGGCTTGCATGATGTAAACAGTCAACTAACCTTGCTGGGATAACTTTCATAAACTTGGGCCTATTTGTTACCTGAAATACACCTTGTTCAGGTCAGTCCCAAATATTTGGCTATATGAGGGATACCATCAGACTGTACACTTGCACAATGGAAGCATTGACAAGAATCCTAGAAAATATTGCTTGATGCCTCCCATGTCTAAACAAGGAACCAGTCAAAGCTACCACTCCACCACAGTACACAAGCACAGGACATTCCCACAAATGTCCACAGCAGCCTCACTGGATGGAGTACTGTGGTCAGTCCGCAAAGAGTTCCAAGACATAGCTTAAGTGGTTTGTACAAATGCACACAGGGAGCATTTGCAGCTCCTCCAACTCAGAGCCAAAGATTCTGCCAATTTCCATTGAAAATGCTGGTCTGCAATGTCCAGTTCCAAATAAATTCAAAGACATTGCCATCTGAATTTCCTGGTCAATAGATGTCAATTAGACTAATAAGATCCTATAAACAGGCAAAAAAGCAATTCACCAATTCACCAATTTTCATTACCCAGCACTTGTACCACGCCAGGGGGTTAAGAATAGAGCAACAATCACAAAGTCCAGAATTATAATGAGCTGCTTACAGCATCCCCTTTGAATGGATACTGCAGCACCATACTGAATGCTCCTCAGAGTCGACTAATGAAGTGTCTGCACAAGGATCTGGATTCAGACTTCCTCAAAGCTGCATCAGAAACTGTGTCCAACCTGAATCAGTATGGTTAGTGAGTCTGCACTGCAACAAGCTTCTCAACCAAAGAGGAAGACTGCCCACAGCAGGATGCAGAAACATCCAAACTGTTGTCACAACTAGAACAACTACAGTAAACTTACACCCACCAATTTTTACAAAAAAATTGTAATTAAAAGTCAGTTGGTGTCTTATCCAAAAGACAGTGGAAGACATTCAACTGCTGCTGACATGTACAAATCAAACTAACTGTATCGCAGTCGATTAACTTACACTTCCCCAGCTGCAGTATCTGGCTGAAGCTTCTCCAAGCCTGCTCAGCTGCACTTCAGTATCACCACTACCTGTCACCCCGGTCTCTGCTGCTGGGGACCTGGCTGGCAGCAGATGCCCTTGACAGAGGAGACTGGGAAGCCACCTCAGCAGTTCAGCAGCTGACCATATGGAAACAGAGTCAAACTCTGAACTTTCAAAGGTTGGCCATTTAGTTAGGAAGATTAGCAGAACCACAGGGAAAATAAAAAAGATAGAGAGCACCCTCTTTAAGACTCCTGATCATATTCAAGCTTAATTGGCACAAACACAAGTTGAACTTTTTAGAATTTATAACCTGTTGAGTACATGCTTATTTGCATCCCTGCATTTCTGGGTGATAAAACCAGTAAAGAGGTTCAACTGAAAAACTTCCATTTCCTTTCTTACATCAGTGTGTGATTCCTGGGGGATATGATTCGTTTTCTTGTAGTTTATGCTAGGTTGTGAGCTCACTCCCTGTTATAAATGGGTTGTCTGTATAATTGTTACCAATTACATGCAAATTGCTCCTAAACGGCACAGACAGCCCATTTGTGCCAAACATTGGTTTACACTTTGCTCTCTTTCCAAGACAGTGGAGAGATAAAAAAGCAATTGGATTGATGAGTGGGATGTCAAAATTTCTCTCCAGTTTCCATTATGCAGTTAAACATTGCCTCACCATTCTTTGACAAATACTGGAATATTTCCAGAAATCACACTTCATTTTTTCCAAGATGGTGATCAAATACCTCCCCAAATCTGAGTAAGAAGTACCAGCTCTTGTTTATCCTCCATGTCAGATCTGCAATTCAGACACTACAAATGGGAACTTGATATGTTTTCCTGCACTATCAGTCAGAATTCAGTTTGCAATGAGACTTGTCAAGCGCCTCGAGATTCTTTTGTTTCTGATTCATTATGGATCTGAGGAGTATTTGTTCCAAAAACAGCAACTTGCCCAATGTCAAGTAAATGTTCTGCTCACAAAACTGAACCACATTTCAACTTCTATTTTTTCAATTTCCATATCATTCATGCTGGAGAAAATATCAGAAAAACAACTGATCGTATGAGAAACATCTTCTTTCATTTTTTTTTTCTTTTTAACTTGGGAGTGGCTTTACTTCACAATGGTAGAAAAATTAAGAAACAACACTGAAATTCCTGAAAGAACTTTAGCCTCAAAGGCATTTGTTTCAATGGAGCCAGAATTTCTGTGTCAGCAAAGTATGACAGAATGTATTTAGCTTCAAGTGTGTACTTAAACAGCATAGACTTCAAGGGAACTTAAATACACGCTTAATTTTGAGCATATGCTTAAGTGCTTTTGGTGAATAGTATTGAACCACAGCCTTCACCTCTTTTTTAAAGGAGAGAATGCTTTCCAAAGCAACATTTACTTTTCAGGGCACAGTGTGTGTCTTTTAAATCCTCCTTTGATGTTTCTTGGTTTACTTTGTTTTTAAAAGCTCACCAGAAATCAAAAAGGATTAGTAGGTCATGATCCTCCAAGCTACCTGGTATGGATCAGCCCAGGAAAGGACAGAAATGGAGTTTAGCTAGCAAAGAAAAAATGTTTGCCTGAAGCAGTTTGCAGGACTTTTTCTGAGGCATGAATTAATTAAAACCGCTTTGGTATTTTATTTTCTATTTATAATCATTATCATTTTAAAGAATACTTTAATAAGAAAAGTAGAAAGCAGAATATAGGATATTTAGCAGATCATAACAAGCAAATATGATTATTAATGTGTATTAAGTATCTTCAACTATGCCAGTGATATTTCATACAACATAGGCAGTTTTTTCCACTCATCCTTAAAAGAAAAACTTTCCTGAACCAAAGTATACTTACTACATTTTGTTTTTAAAATGGGGACTTGAATTAATATTTTTTTTTAAATGTTGATTGCTAGTATGACATTACAGAGCAGAAGTACAGGAAGTCTTAAAAGTGATATTAAAAAAAGATCTGGATTCCTACTTCCTCCAGAATTCAATGCTCTAAATGTGGTCTCTGAGCAAACATAAGCTCTTGACCTCAAATCTATATTCTTCTCCGAGGTTCGTCCACTAGGATAAGGACTGCTGTGTAGCAGTTAAATACAAAACAAACCTGAAATTTGTACCTTCTGAGGTTTGGTTCTGACCAGCCTTTGGAACAAGATTGCTTTCAGTCAATCGGTTATTTCAGCACTTGACATCACCCCCACATAAAACAAGGCAAATGGCCAATTAGCTAACTGGAAGTTTTCCAGTTCAAAATGGTGCCAAAATGAATGAAGATGAAGTGGAGTAGAAAAAAAAAAGAGTTTAAATTGGCTGAACAGTCAGCTCTCTATGGGAAGCTGAAAATAGAAATCAGTTCATGGAACTCAGGAGCTTCACTATCTTCTATTTGGGGAAGATCAAACTTCGGCATTTGCAAGTTAAACAGGGATCCCCAAGGCTCCTAGAGAGTACTTTATAAAAAGAGGTTTTATACAGGACCTGTGTATTTTGCAAATAAAACTGCAGCACATTAAATTCTAATCACATTCTATTCATAGCATCTGAAATCAGAGTATAAATTTGCTTCCTACGGATAATTATCTGGACTGGAGTTTTAATCTCATACGTATGCCATTACCCCTATGCAAACACGGATAAATTGTGGCTTTTTCTTTTCAGCAACATTCAGCTATTTTGACATTTTAAGTGGTTATAGGTTGGTTTTAAATAAAGACAGCCTAAAGAAATCAGTTATATGTTAATCACTAGTATTTGAACTGAGAAAGAAAAGAATACAGCATTGTGGAATAACATCTTTGCTTGGGAAATAATGTGCAAATTCCAGAAAGAAAAGAAGTTAATCATGCCAGCTTTGTAAATATAACTTCTATAAAAGTCAACGCTGCTTTAAGTACATCTATCAGGCCCCTCATACAAACTGTTCAGCTACATCACAAATGCATGCAAGTATTCTAAATAGGAAAAATTCCCCTGCAGAAAATTTCCCATTATTATAAACTTGTTAGGTATGTTACAGAACAGCACTTTAATCTTCTGTCAAAACATTAACAGCACAGTACAGTCCAAGTTAGATATATCAATGTTTACCTTCTAAACAGTACTCTCTACTACAACTTTGTAAAAATATCAAGAATATCATGAAACAAAGATATTAATTTTTGTGAAAAAGCAACCCTATTCCTGACACAAAATAAATGTAAAAAGGAAAAATATAATTGCAATTTATCTAAATTGCCATTCTCACAAAAAAAGCAGAATAACTAACTTCAAATATTACTATGATATTTTTCTTTACAAAATTATTATAAAATTTTGGCTATCAGGCGCACCTGCTGACAAGCAAATCAGCTCTGCATTTAAAAGAAGCTGCCTGATGCAAAAGCCCTTTTCTTCCAGTGAAAATCAAGCAGTGATTTAAAGAAAAGGGAGTTTTCAGATGCCTAATGATGCAGATAGAGAGCACTGACGATTTTCAAATTCCTCAAACAAGCACATTTCACATAATTTCCTAGTGACCTTGTACATGCCTAAAACTTTTTTTAAAAGTTATTCTGGTTAAAAAGCAGCTTCACATGTTTTTATGACTTTTATGAACTATCAAAAGAACAATGTATTCAGAGAGATCATGAACTCATCACAGGTTCTGGCACTCACAGCCTCTGGTTGTAAGGGGAAATACCTTTACGCTGCTGTTTGTGAAACAGATTCAATTTGACTCCACCAAACTTTAGAACCACAAAAGACAAGAAGTTGCATGAGTCTAATAATGCTTCAGATCTGTGTTTTAAAAGCACTGATATCCTACCATGCAGCCAGACACAATGCACCTACTGGTATCCACCACATCACGGAGACTGACCCTAGCAAGGAGCTGAACTTAGCAACAACCTTTAAGTGCGGAGCTGTTACTGAAATGATTAGTTACAACAGCTCTGAGCAGGCAGATCACTTCACCAGTGTGCATCTGTGTAAGATCAGGGCCTGAACATGTTTCTTCCCTTCATCTGGCCTCAGCTTCAGGAAAAAACATGCTTCGTTTGTCCCAGCCCACTCCCCATGTCAGTGGACATTAAGCATATGTCGCCTCACTTTTGGAGAGCAGTGCATTTTTTTACTTCATTACTGTTTGCTGAATTGCCTTCAATTAGTTCTCACCTTGGAAAAAACGTTTTAAGTGCATTAATATGGCACAATTCAAGTTTACTATACATGAACCACGTGAATCAGTAGCGGTGGGACATTACTTACAGAAGGCAACCAGGCCCAGAGCCCCTACACACTTCTCTAACTAGATGTGTGTCCATCCCTCCAGTCACCAGAGTCCTTGTCTTCTCTGCAGAACACTGTCTGGTCCCTCCCTCCATACTGCTTAATCCTCCAGAATCATCTCTGACCTCCCTGCTCCGCCTGGAGGAACTTGTGCCGCAGCACCAGCAACAGCAGTGCTGAACCTTCAACCACAGCTGCTGCAGCACTTCAAAGGCAGCTACCACAGCCAGGGATTTAGACTGCAGCTGGAATTCGAAGGCTCAAGGTGGGGTCCCCAAGGCTGAGCAAAAAGAGCAAAGCTCATTTGTAAGGATTAAAAGGTGGACAGGTAATGGATCTCAATGGGGCAGGAAGGGGAGGGAAAAGCAGAGAGAGTGGAAGTCAGTATACAATACAAAAAGCTGAGGAGGTTAAGAGGGGCAGCAAAAGGAGGGGCTGAGGGCACGGAAGAGAGGAGATTCCTGGTTAGCGTAAATAATATATATGTATGTTAGGGAGGAAGAATGAGGGCAGTTTGGAAACATAAACAAAAATATCTTCAGAGGAGGCAGGCCTTTAACATAGCAGTTGGTGAAAAGATCAATAGCAATAAAATACAAAAGGATGTACAAGTCAAAGACAGCTAGAGAAATAGGCACTGAGAATAAAAAATGGTGATGAGACCAATGCATAAAATCCATCTGTAAAACTTGGACTGGGACATGTATAACATCTTTCATACTGCAGGATACCCAAAATGTAAAAGCGAAAATTTTTTATTATTCAAGGTAATAATGGACTCTGCATATCAAGTTATGAAAAAGCATTTTCTTTTGAAAAGTAAAATTACAGAAGTTTTTAAAAGAAAAGCACTGTTGGGTCTTTAAGACCATGCTACATATTACTTGGGAAGCAGGACTAAGCTGTCAGCAGAAGCCAGCACACATGGACTAGAGAAAGATGGCCACAACCATCTGCCTAAGCCACACCATGCTCAGCTCCTCAGAGGGGGCAGTTCTTGTCAATATTTGAACATACAAGCAGAGTTCAGGCCACGAATATACCAAGAAATGTAAGGGTTTAAAAAAACTTTCCACCTGCCTTGGAAGCCATAAACTTGTCAACTGAAAAACTACTTTAGAGAACTCTTCTAGAGAAGCTCTCATCTGGTGGTAGTGGAAGAGAGTTCCCCTTACAGCTGCAGTTAACTATACAGTAAAGCAATGCAGTGGGACACAAACCCCATGGGAAGGAACAAGAATACAGACTGTCACCCTAGAATAAATAATTTATGGCAAATCACACCTACCTTAGTGTAGAATAATTTCTCAATATCTCAGCTTCTTTCTTAGAATTTCCCACATCCAAATGCTAAACAATACACACTAAGTCATATCACAGTTATATAATTATGTGTTAAGCTAAGAAATGAGATTTTTTGCCATCTGCAATCTTTTAACAGAGTTAAAATAGTTTAGCTATTTTGTTAAACTACTAGTTGTTTAATTGTTCCAACTAATAAGCACTTGCTTGAACAGCTTAATAGTAACATTCATTTGAAGAACCTCATAATTTTCACTTGTGATATACAATCTTCCTTCACAGACTCATTACTTTCTGAATCTCCAAATGTTTCTTCATAGTTATTAGAAAGCACATTCTATACTTTAAACAAAAAAAGATTTCTAGTTTGGAATTGAGATGGCCTAATCTTTTTTCTCTCCTTAGCTTTCTGTTCAGATGTGCCAGCAGAGAACTGTGTGCACTGCTAGAAGAGGAACAGGGGAGAAATGTGAAGATCACAAAGCACACAGCTTTTTATTTGTTCTTTACTCTCAATTAGAAAGAAAAGCGTACCAGGCCAAAAGTCATTCTGTTAGTTAGTTAAAGTGACTGATGCTAATTGATCTATCAACAGTTTCTAATGCATGTTGAATATATCATTCATTTACAGACCAAACTGTTGACTGAGATTCATCCATATTCATAAAGACATATAAGCTTATCTATTACTGCAAGAAGTAATGCTGATGTGGTAATAAAAATACACAAAAACACTAGCATTTTTCAGAGCATCCATAGAGACAACTTGAGACTTCAGAAAAGTAACTATTTTTATAATAACAGCTTTATTTCAAGCACTGTTTCTCACTGGATACAATTTATGTATTTTGTGCTAAGTATATATATATATTAATGGAACACTTTCAAAATTATCCCTAGATAAAATATATTATGTGTTTAAAATTATTCCAGCAACATATTTTCCAAGTAACATTTTGCAGAGTGTTAGTTCAAATAACTGGAAAAAAAAAATTAAAAATGCTTTGGCAAAATACCCTTCCACGGTGATGTCTTTAAAAGCATTTTGAATGCAGGGCTTCCTCATCCATTTTTATTCTGGAATCAGTCAAATAGACAGGAGGAAACATAAACACAGTTATACAGTTTTATTTAAATATAATTTAAAAGAATATAGACCTTAATTTTTCAAATGCATGGTCTCATGTTTGAATTTCAGCCAGTCAAAAGACTGCCTGCTGCTTCTTAATGGACAATGGTGCAACACGTTTCTGAAACCTCTAATTGCATTGTTGCGCTGGTCCCCGTTAAAACAAAGTTCCCGGTGATCCCAGAGCCTGCGTCAAGGCAGGAGGACTGCAAAGGTACCAAACCAGAGAAGAACAGCGTGGTCACTGAACTGCACACATCGAGCTTCTAGGAGGATTAACGGTTCTTGTCACAGGCTCCTGACTGTAGTTGACAATATCTGCCTTCACCACCCTCTGTCAGAAAAGAAAACACAGTAACAATCAGAAAATACAAACTTCATGCTGGCAAAGCATTAAAGAGATTTTTACTGAAATACAAAGGGAAAAATAACAAACAAACCAGTTTTTTTCACTACCTTACAGGAAGCCTTATCAGGTGCTAATTCTTGTTGTAATTCTCGGTTTATTCATACTAAGCAGAAGCAAGAGCCTTGGTAGGCTTTCACAAGACTACACAAGGAATACAACTTTTTTGCTAAAGCAGTGAATGCAGTTCTACTTCCATGAAAATTTTTCTGTATGAGAGTAATAAAACAGAATTTATTTGCACAAGTTGTGCCATTCATTCTTTAAGAATAGCTGCCTAAATTGTAACTGGAAATTATACCTAAGTTTGTCTTTTTGTCTTTCCTCCAAGCATTTCATCAGAAAATATGGACAGAATTCAAAGCAAATTTTAAATACAGCCATATTTTAAAAAAGCTTTGATAGGCATACTGGCTAAAGATTACATTAACATAAAAAGAAGCTCTGCATACTATATTTTTTCTCCAATATAGATCTAACAGATATTACTCATTCTATTTACAAAGCATTTGATAAGACTGATGCTCTCTCCTACATGAGGAGATGGAAATGTACAATTTTGCATCCATTTCCATCTGAGATAGCTATGTAATATTTTGAATGTACAGCACTGAATACAGTAACATGAAGCATTTCAAAGTTTCTACAAACTATCTGATTATTAGAAACCCTGTGTAATTAATTGTACACAGAGTTCCAAAATAATACGTTGAGTATTACAAGTGCTTACACATACAAAACACAATCTTCCAATAGAACTTACTTTAACGGTTGTTACTTCATGTAAAAGAAATGCAGCTTATAAAAAAGAAACAAACCAAGTTTTCCATCAATACCTGAACTACTGCATTGAGCAGATTTTGCTCTGGCAGTTGGAAGTGTGGTGTTGGTTATCTTCTTCAGGATATTTCACTAGTTCTGCCCTGACAACATTCTGTTAACCATGTATCAACATGATGGATAGAGGGCAAGGAGAAGAATGTAAAAAGAAAAGAGAAGGAAAACAATGGAGAGATTAATCAGTAGTTGAAAAGAATGAATGGATAACATAAGATTATGCAGAAGCAAAATGAAAGTGCATTTTCAGGCCTTAGGCAGATATAAGAGCAACAGATCTGGCTGAAAGCAGCACTCTCAGCACCAGGGCTGCTTCTTGAGCTTTTTCCAGGACATGCCCTTTCAAAGCACCAAAGTGAAAGGCTCATACATGCAATCAGCAAAAGTAAAGCCAGAGAACGGACAGAATAAAAAGGCAGGGAATTCAGTGGAAGAGAAGATGACAATGGCCTATTCCTCCTTTAAGTCAAAGATATTTAAATATTAAATTCTACATTATCAGCTTGTAAGAAGTGCATTAGCGGTACACATGCATCTTTTCCATTACATAACTATCACATTACACCTAAATACATAATCCAAAAGCAGTGACCAAATTAACAACCTCACATCAAAATGCTGCAAGTTTTGATTTTTCTTTGCTTCATTTAAAAATAAAAGGTTCCTATTTTTCCCCTTAAAGACAAATAAACAAAACTGTTAGAAGTTTTCTCATTATTAATACAGGTAATGGGTACAGGGTTCTCATTACTAATACAGGGTCAATACAGGGTTCATGCAAAGGGAAGTAAAATTCACGGAACAATTTCAGCAAAGCAGCAGCAGAAGAGATAAGTCTGCTATGAAAGATATCCTAAACCAGTTTAATATTTTTTCTTAAATACTTCAACATTCCTACAAAGTATTTGCAAGGTTAAAATGACTTCACAAATAATTAAATTCTATTATTTTAAAGGAAACAATATGTAAACTGGATTAGGAATATATAAACAGTATACGTTAAAGATTACCTCTGTAAATAAAACCTGTATGTCAAACAAGCAACAATAATTGAATAGGCTGGTAAAGGACCTGGATTTATTAGCTGCTGAAGTACTCTTTTTGAGCTTAATTGATCACATTCATATTGTCTTATCTAGTGGACAACACTCATGATTTACTGGACTCCTGGCCTGATGTTATCAAGAGAAAGGCTGCCAAATCCCATGTAAGGCAGTAGTAGGAGTTTTAGCATTAAACAGCGTTATCTGACCTCACAGGACCTAGTTTCTTCATACCAATCTTTTGACTAGAGCTGAGGGGCAAAAAAAAAAAAAAAAAAGAAGTCTTGCAATCAGTAGGCAATTAATTGTTCCTCAAACATTGGTCTAAATCCCATCCTGTAAACACAAGCAGGTTAGTGACCTGTGCTTAGGTACACTGTAGAAAAAAACTGACGATCATAAATGACTTGGATTTTCTAATGGAATTTCATCCAAATACAAGTAAAAAAAAATCATTGCAACATTTCTTTTATTAACTTCATGGTAATTAAAAACTTGGGCTCTTTGCATCAGATTCTATGTCAAGCATATCATTGCCATGGTTCAAATCACTGTCAATAATGAGAAATAACCTGTTCTTGGTCCAGGTGCTCTGTATTCCAGATCTGACTTATCTGCCAAACATTTTATTGTACAAAGCTGGCACACACTCACTGGTCTGCTGAATTGGCATTTAGTTAGAGAGAAAACTACACATCACTTACAAAAATGCTAGCTCTTGCCAATGCCAAGGAACAAAGCCGTACCCCATGCAGTTTTTACACTACGGTTGAAAGTAAAAAATATAGAAAGAAAAACATTTGATTAGTAAAGGAGCTATTTCCTCAAATTTCATCAGACTCTTGCAATTTAAAAGGGAGAGTATTTTGAGGACTGAAAATAAGTCAGAATCTGCAATTTCTTATTTTGGAACCATTCCATTTCAAAAAACATGCTCTGCTTTCCAGTCACGCATGAAGAGTAATCTAGTTGTTTGTTTCACCACAGTTTTGTCCAAATAAAGGTTTGATTAACAGTCATCTCAGCATGTTAACAGACAAGGTTTAGTAGCTCTAGCTGAGATAGTTTAAAAACTTACCACCCCCAAATGTCTGTCCTATTTCTCTGCTGGAGATCATTGCTGCCAAAGGAGAGCTGGTGGAATGTAATGTGTACTTGCACCTCATCCACTTCAGCACAAAGTCTGGCAGCTTCTCTTTAAAACAACTTTCAGCAGCAGTTTAAGCTAAGCTGCTCGACTTCACCCTGATGTGGCCAAAGCACATGATCACCTTCCATTTTCTGATTCTGATGTGGGAGCAATATATTCCAACAAAAGGGCAGTAGCAAATACCTTGGGCTGCATTAATATCTTAAACTGCTACAGCTGTTTTCTAAAACAATGCACAGTAAATATAATTCAATCTCTAAGGCTTCTTCTGGCAGTTAATTAATAGAAGTTATGCTGCTAATTTGAAGGCAACCAAGAATCTCACATACTTTTCACAAGAGCTTCTGCAGTTCTGCCAGTCATCAAAGCTCAAAAGTCATGAGCCAAACCCCACAAATTCATACAAGTTAAAATAATGTGTTTGGGATTCCTATTATTTATTTCAATCCACCTATGAGTCACATTTTCCTAGACTGTGACAATCATAACTGATTCTAAACACAAGAAATAAGATCTTCAGGCACAAAATTGAGTGCTAGAAATAATGTTAAAGCATATTATCAATACTAGACAATAAGAAAATACACATATAGCATTTGACTGTTGGCATTTTACATAAATTCAGTATTTAATCTTATAATTTGTTACTGCCTAGATTGAATGAACGTATCTGACAAACAGATTCAAGCAACAACCTTCTCAGTTTTCAAAATGAGGAAATCTCACATTACACAAAATATGGAAAAGTCGAATATATAGTCCAGTGTGTAAATGGTGCACATTTGTGAAAACTACAATGGCTTTTACTCCTTCTTTAAAGATTAAATCCAAGTCAACACTCGTATACTTTACGGATGAGTCACATTTACTATTGTATTGTTTTTATTGGATTCTTTATAGCATTTATCTAGCAACATCCATCCATCCACCAATCTAATTTTATAGCCCAGTAGCTAGAGTATTCAATGCCTAAAAATTTTAAGGAACACACGTCATATAACTGTCCCACAAATTAAGGGCGATGCGTGCCCATTTTAGAGATAAAAGAGGGAAAAACTCCCACCACCACCACCACGCTAAGGGACCTGCACCTGTCAAACAAGAGTCTATGGTAAAACAGAAATCTAATAATGGCATTGTCCTCTAACACCACCTCCTTCCAGCCAAGAGACCAGCTCCATGCTTTTGGGAAACAGCATCTACACATCACTTCAATTAGGCTTTTCTACTGCAGACTAATGTATTTCTCTCAAGAGAATTCATCATCCTGAGGACACAAAGGTTCAAGTTTTCCCTCTCCGGATTATGTAGAGACTTTCACTTTTCTATTTTTATAAAGTGATACGGGTATTTGGTTCTATACAACAATGAGCCTTAAGATACAGCTAACAGACATTCCAATACAATTCTCATTGGTTTCTGACTTATACTGGGGAAACTCTTACAGCTCCTTCAAAATAACACACTCAAGCAAACGTTTTACTGATAACAAAGAGCTACTGCTCTTTTGGAGTAGATTGAAATTATGCTCCATTAACAGAATTTTGCAAATTAAGCAGCTCTCACTCTTTAGCTACATGCACAGTGTTGTACCATGTAGGGACTTCTGCTGTACCTGAAAGGCAAGAGTGAAGTTCCTTTTCTGTCCAAATCCATTTACTGGCTTTGTTTCTTCTTTTGTTGTTTTTTTGTGTTGGTTTCTCAGAGATATTTTTACCTTTTTTTTTGATAAGTAGAGCCTAGATTCACATCAACACTAATGTATGCCACACTATTGATGCAAATTAACTATTTATAGGCTATTGCTAATGCAACTTGTGTAGTACCAACTTTGTCTGACCCATATATTGCATATTCCATTGATCTACTCAACTAAATGAAAAGCTAATTACCCTACTAAAGTAGAAGGAAGCCTACTTAAATATGATACCAATTTTATATAGAAAGTTATGTACTCTTAAGCTGGGGCTATGTGGAGGTTCTTACTTTAAAAACAGCCTAAAAACAGACACTTACTTTAGAACAATACAATTTTCCGTACAAACCTATTATCAGTCTCCTTTAAATTTAAGGTATTTGCACACCTTTCTACAATCTTACACCTGACTTACAGAACACCACTCACAGCACAGAGAGGCCTAGGGCTGATATTTCAGTGCTAGCTAAACAACCAAAGAAAAACTGAAGAACTCTATGTGCTCAATTATTTATATGGAAATAATCACAGAGCTCAGAATAATAGATGGATGGTACCTTAGTAGTAAAAGAACATTGAAAAGACACACTTAGTATCTCTCTGCCTATAAATTCCAGCTTTTTGAAACTAATCTGCTTGTTAAGTACACTCTGTAAGTATATTTTACAATTTTACTGTTTGCAATACAGTTTTCTAGTTAACCACTTCAACACAGATTGCAAACACTGCTGTGGCAAACCACTTTCAGAAATTACATATTTATTGTATATTTCAAAAAGCAGGAGACCAAGCTGTACATAAGAAATGTTTTGCTTATTTTGTGGTACTTGTTTAACACTGGTATTGAAAAGCAGTTCCAGGATATTACACCACTAGAATAGCAACATTTGGGTTCGCTAAGTAAATTTAAATAATTGTAATCTCAAAAGTCATTACACACAGTTGTGTCAATAGAATAATCTTTCTTTTTGAGGTTTCTCAAACTGGCTTGTAGAAAAATTTTTCAGTTTAAACCCACACATATAATATCATGAATATCTTCCATGCTACCTATATATGCGTACATAATTGATTTCTAAACTAATTTTAAGTGCTATTTTTAAACAAACATCCTTTGAACTAAAGTTTTTTCTTTATTTTTGAATACGCTTTTTCTTGTTACAGAGAGTTGATCGTGATGGATAAATAAGGAATTATTATATTTCAAAAAAGCTGATGTGAAATTAAATAATTATCTTCAGAACAACAGATGAAGATTGATTTAAAGAACAGTTATAAATCCACAACATGATCACTTTTAATACTAAATAAAATACTAAAAACCCCATTCATTTGTGGAAAATCACCTGTGATTGTTCCAATTCTGCTTTGTTTAATTTGATGCCGAGTATTTCAGCAGCAATTCTCTGAAAACACAGGAAGACCTATGGAAAAAAAAATCAATTGCATTTAAATGATTAAAAACAGACATCCTTGAGTTTCTTTCAAATATATCAAACCATTCTTGAACTGTAAACAATGATATACAAAATTATGACCTGTGCAAAACAGATCTGAAAATAACCTCATCTGGTACTTTCAATTTTGTTTAAAAATTTGAGAAAATAACTCAACAATGGTACAAGGAATGAACAGTATGCTGGATCGTTAAGCAACACTTCTACTCTGCCTCCAGAGACCGAAGTTTAAACAAGCTTTTACACAACCCACCTCTCAAACACTACTCTCGGTGCTATAAAATATGAATAAGGGTATTCATTAATGTTTAGCACAAAAACATATTGCCAGTGTATTGTGAAATAAGAGATGTAGGTTTCTGAAACTGAGAATAACAGAATTGTGCATCGACATCACCAAAATCTCTACTACACATGTTCAAAAAATAGCAGTATGAAAGAGTTCTGAAGAATCTTACAAAACGTATACTGAATAGAAGTATCTAGGAACAAGGAAGATGTTGTACAGCCTGCAGCAGCAGCCTGGCAGAGTTAGACTTTGGACATGGTTTAACACATAATACTGGGTGGCAATGCTGTCTTAAATAATTCCTTTAATTCATCTCAAGACAGTCCACCTATCTTACTGTTTAGGTAAAACTGCATTTTAAATGTGATTAAAGAACATGACAGATGTTCAAGAGGAGCAGCTTAAGTGTGCTCTGCTGCTGGACACTGTATTGCCAAGCTACATGTTATATTTTATCTGCAGGGCTGTTTGTCTGAGCTCACGATCTAAATTCCTAACATTGGTTTGCATCATGCAGCTGCCACCCTCAAAAAAAAGATCTATGTACATGCTCCCAGTCATTTTCAGTGAAAATTAAGAAAAATACTATTTACACAATCTCTTCTTACACCTGAGACGGCAACCAGAAATAAATTAGTGGCACAACCAAGGAACTGGGGTAGCTTCCAAAACAATGGCTCTTTCTCTCAATTCCTTGGTCTAGTACTGGTCTGTTCTACCAACACCTACACAGCAAGGACATACTCTGAGGACAAGGACAGAGACTCTGAGGCCCAGAGACCTAGTTTAACCCACACCAAGCTCTCAGGTGCTCTGAGCTACATCACCTGCCCTGAGAACACTCTGTGCAAAAAACATCAAGCACAAGTGCAATGCTTCAGTTATGTGATTTGATGGACAGCAAAACAGTTAGTTATAATAAATCCTCCATGAAAATTTTTCTCCCCTGAGGAGACTTTCAGAATTTTCTATGTACACAAAATCACCTTTTGCAAACAAGTCTGTTGAAAAGATCTGACGTAAACAAAACAAATCATTTAACTGAGTAAGACTCCTCTAGTCTATATTCATAGCAGCAATGGATGGCCTCTTCTTAAATCACTGTCTAGGATAAACACACCATCTTCTGAATGATCAGTGTGCAGCAACAGTGAAAGGGCTAATTCAAATTTATATTGAAACTAAAAATGAACTACTGAAACTACTTCTTTTGTTAGTAGATACTTAGGCAGATATTTCCTGTTAATGTTTTCTAGGCAAGTTCAGGTTTACTTTTGTTTTTAAACAGTAAGCTATGAAAAGTACAGTCAGTATATATAGTGGAATGCTGATGTAATTAATGACTTAATTAAAATGCTGCAATAAAGATTCTGTCATAATTAGCAACGATAAATGTATCAATTATAAAATTAACTGATTTTGGTGGTCTCCTTGAGAAAAAAACCACATTTTATCAGATGCCCATTTTACTAAGTTTAGTATTAGTATTATGAATTTTTTCTTCTGTTTCTAGCATATTTTCACACTTTAAACAAAAAAAAAAGCCAAGGATTTAACACTAACTAAAGAGAATCAGGACTCACTGCATTTGTAACAGCAGTATTGTTAAACTTTACAGAAAAATTATTATCTTATAAAATTAGGCAGTTCACTGCACAAGTTTCATCAAAGATCTTCACAAGTGATTCCATTTGTGCACTACATTTCCATGTACTTGAACATGGTCTTACTGTTCAATAACAAAAAAATAAAGTAAACTTTCTTGTCAACAGTAATATTAAGGAGACAGATACAAGACTGTTTTATGGGAATGACACACTCATTAGGCATGAAACAGAAATCAAGCAAAATAATACAACATGATTTAATTTGACTGATAGTGTCAACTGAAAAAGAACCTTTTCTTTCATACGCTTCCAACTAAAACAAATAACCCAGTTAGCTCAGAGTCAAAAGATTGTTCAAAAATGTACTCTGCAAAGCATCTGGTACAAATGCCAGAATGTTCAAATTTCAATGGACCTGCAGAGGGAAAGTCTCTCATGGCTCAGGACTCATATTAAAAACTTTTATTGCAACAGGATCTTGTCACATTATTTACCAATTGCTGGAAATTTCTATATTGATGGTCTGTAGATGGGACTCCACCTGGAATGAAGAAATATATTTAACTACAAGCTGACGGCAAACAGAGATTTAGCTGGTCTCAGTTCTCACGCTGATGTATAAGCCAGACCATTTACATTAAAATCTGTACCTCAAACCGAAAATCAGATGAGAAAGCACTGTAATTTAATAACAATGATACGCACTCATACAAAGATCTACTTTTCATGCAACTAAGGGAGGCGAAAAAGGCCCTGCAGCACCCCGAGTTCTCAACAGTTTGTTGTGTGAAGTATAATAAAACTGCTTCATCTTGAAAAAAAACAACAGACATCTACAAGTCTGGGTTTTTTCTTACTTACAGAATCTCCTGTCTTGGCTGACACAAAATGGCTACTGAAATTGTTTTCCTGACAAAATCGCTGGTGCTTGTCAGCTTTCACTGTGCGCATATGCTCCAAGTCAACTAAAAATAAGTTGAAGAAATGAAAAATTATTACATTGGCGCCCATTTAGTCACCCACCTTAGAAATTACTCACTGGAAACACATCAGATGTAATACTTGGCTTTACAGGTGTACACAAATGCAAGTTTCTTTCTCTCTATAATCATTTGCTAAAATAAAGGCAATGAATTACATCAGACTAATTTTATTTGCAAAACTAAAATGAAACCACAATTTAAATTTTATGGTTAAATGCAACAAATTCATATCTCAAATTACAAATTTCTTTCTGGATACACTCAAATACTTTGTAATAACTTTACTGCTAGCTACATACAAAAACAAGACAGAACTAATATTCCATATTCTGTTTGCAAGCAAGATGCATATTGGGGATTCCAGTGTAACCTGAAGACTTTCACAAAATACATTCACCAAGGACATCTGAATTGACATATTTTTCCTGAGTAAAAAAGTAAATAAGTTATAAAGAATTTTATTGCAGAACATGGCAAAGCAAAAACATTCACTATAATAAAAGATTTGACTGAGTAAAAGCAGTGATGCTTAGTTACTTACATATGAGGCTTTCAATTCCACAAAGGTGTGGTTCAGAAAATTTTAAAAAGTAAAATGCACAGTTCGAGACACACACATATTTTCATTTTTATTACTTTACAACCATTGGAAGCAGAGTAAAGCTTTCAAATGGTATTTTATGTTGAAAAGCACTGGTTGCTTCCAAAATCTCACAGAACTCAAGTCTTGTGCAGGTTTTATTGTGTACATTCCAGTTTCTCCAATCTGATCCTAAGGTAATTGGAAACTATATTGAACAGTTTCTCTTTTTTTTTTATTGCATTACGGTTCCTATAAGGGTGTTGACTCAATGCAGTCAAATTATAAGGCAAATATATTCAGAAGGATTTAAGGACAACCAGGCTCTTTGAGTCAATACAGGAAAAAAAAACTTCAACTGATTTCCTGAGGAAGGGACCCAACTGACTTGTAAAAACTTGTAAATTTGCAAATCTAGTAAGCCTGTATAATAGTGTCATTTGATTATCAGCTGAAAAAATGCTCTCCTACTACATAAAAGGCTTTATTTTTAAATGATATTGGAGGTCTTTAATTTGTAGGCTCTGGAGATTTTCTCTTGGAGATTTTTAGTCTAACAGGGGATTCCTACACCCCATTTATACTGCTTACCTTGGTTAATGTGGAGTTTTTGACACATATTACTGTTCCTTGCACATCAGTAAGGCCTTGTTTGTAAGAACAGGCCTAAAATCATCCAGTTACCACAGGCATTAATTTGTGAAGGACTAAAATACTAAGCTATTAACACTAATGTTTCTAGTATAGTTTTTCCATAATAATAAACATCCACTATATAATTAAGTTTCATAAAAAAAGGGAAGAACAAATACATTTACTAAAATAAAGCCCGAAGTCAATAACAATTTTGTTAAAAATGCAAGCATTTAATTTTTTTCTCTGAAAAATAATTACCAAGATAAAAGATAGACTCTTTTGAAATGCCTTTAAGAATAAAATACAGCATACTGCCTAAAACATTTCATTACTAACTATTATTTTTATGCTTCACATATTATCTTTAAGTGCAGCTTGGAAAACACAACCGTGAGATTACTCTTTTGGGAAAAATAAAAACCTATTTTCTTTATTTTCATTTCATGAGCTTTTAAAGGAACTTTAACCCCACCTCCAGATTTCACTCATTGTATTTCTCTGACTATACCTGAACTTCAAAAACTTACACACAATTATGATACAAATAAATAAATAGATAGATAGACAGTATTTACAATATATTCCTTTAAAATACCATTACATGCTTACATAAATACATAAAGACAAGTTTACTATTTTACAATCTCTCTCAAACTCTCTTGCCCAGGCAGGAAAGAATAGAGTGTGTACAGAATAAAAACAGGCTAAAAGATTGATCTATTTCCAGGAAGAAAATGCCACTGACATATTGGAAATCATATTCTCAAATGCCTCTTATTTTCTATGAAGAAAGATCAATAATAATATATAGTCATGGAGTATATACTTTACTACAGCAGAGAAATTAAAGCACAGAGATCATAGAAACAAACAGATTGAAAGTGAAAAATCAAGGTGTAATTCTGTTTTCAAATTTTGTGTACTTCTCAGTCCTTCTCCCCAGTCACAAGTATTTCACTTTCTGCCTCCTGAATTTCAGACTGTCTGCTCTGAACTGTACAGTCACTGTCATGCCAGGGAACTGCCAGGTGACTGTCCATGTGTGCATTCAGAGCCCACAGAAAATGCCAGGTAATTCATGCTACATTAGCTCTTGGTGAAAAAGGGCACAGTTTTAGTACAAGAAGAGTTTCAAGTGTTAATAAATATTTAACTACCCAAAACTGCAGTTTGAAGTCAATGAAGGGCAATGATCCTAAGTCCAATTCCTTTGCACTGCCCACAGGCCAAGGGCATAATCATAGAGTTACTGATGATCAGGCTAAAGACAGTGAACAGTTACCCTCCAGTCCCTCTTCAACATCTGACATTGGTCAGCTCAACAGGCAGAATTCTTAGCACACCAGGAGATAAGTCTTGTCCAGCTCTTATTTAGACATCACAGCAAAAAGCCTTTAAGGAGAGCTTTGAAGGAGAAAAATTATTTTCTAAAAAAGATGTTTATAAGGAATGCAGTGACTTTATAGAAAGAAAACTAACAGCTGGCCAATGTGGACTCATATGATGAGCCAATTAACAGCAGGAATAGGTATCTTGGGATGAAGAATGATAGGAGAATGCACTTAAGCCATGAAAAGTTTAACAGCAAAGACAAATAAGTTTTGGATAGAAAGAAAGCGAATAAGATACATAAATACAGTTTGATTTTATAAACCAGGAAAATGATCTTACAGAATATTCTAAATGACTAGATAACATAGCAATGGCCAAGAAAAAGGAATTATTGAAATTTAGATACTAAATGAGAACATTTTAACTGTGGTAATGGCTATGATAGGCCATATCTAACAAAGGTCTCAAAGAAGGAATCTGCAAGATTTGGCCATGCATCAAACACAAACATTTAGAGAAAGGCCCAAAGTGACGTTTACGTGCCAGATGGTACAGTCATCCTCCTCATCTTTAGGGAATGAGAAAGAGAGTAACAGCAGGGCAAAATTAATAGCTTCATTTTTACCAAGTAGAATATAAACTGATGGCTGGAGATTCACAATGGGATGGATATAGGAGACTAAACAGCACAAGACACAAGTTTGAAAAGTAAAAAGAGATTTAACTATTTGCAAACAGTGACTCTCTACAGCGCACAAATGTTACAAACCAGTACTTTTGGTCAAGGGCTTGAATACAAACTCTCCTATCTGCATTAAAGTATGTTTTCTGATCATGAAAAGCTAAGGCAAGCCCAAGATGTGTAAACTTTGGAGAATGCAGTGACGGTATTTCTTTGATCTATCATTTCAAAAATTCTAAACGTCTTAAAAATGGAATCAACAGGCAGGAAGGGCAGTTAAAAGTGTAAATTACCAAAGCAATAGTTAAAATGTCAAAAGGAGTACATTGCTAATTCCTTGGCTAGAATGCAACCACTTACTCTATTTGCATTAAACGGAATATTTAAATAAACTACATGAAAACTTGTATCAGGAGAAGCAGAGGGACATCACGAGCAATGGAGGAAAGAGAGGGAGATTTAGGTCATAGTATTGTTCCCCTGACTAGCCTGATGAGGACAGAAAAAGGGGGCTCATCAGCCTCCGAAGTATATTCAAAGACCCTATCAAAGAAAAGGCATCCACAATATAGGCTGCTGCAGCTTTGCTCATTTTTATGCCTGAAATACACACTAAAAGCGTCAAGTGACAACTACAAAAAATACATGGCTGCCAGATATTCTCCAAAAATTACCTCCATTGCCCTGCTAATCCTCTCAAGAGCCCATCTTGTTGATTCTCTAAAATAAGACTAAACATTCATCTTTAAGCTTGTCTAGTACGAAGAGTCATTTCAATTACAATAGCAAGATAAACTGCTGGTCCATAACTAACAGGTCGATACACATCTGTATGTACAGGTATCCCGTAAAGATACCAGCACAACAACAATGGATTAGAAACTTTGGGAATTCAGACACAACTCTCAGCAAGGCAAACAGATCCAAGTGAAAATCTCCCCTTAAAGAGTGAGCCAGCATAGATCAACATCTGCTGTAGCAGAAGTAAGT
The DNA here is from genome assembly GCA_013397755.1 of Cnemophilus loriae. Lineage (NCBI taxonomy): Eukaryota > Metazoa > Chordata > Aves > Passeriformes > Corvidae > Cnemophilus > Cnemophilus loriae. Next base: position 628,625 of record VZTF01007181.1, on the reverse strand, counting down.
AAGACTTACTAAAATACTTGTTTCTCATGAATTCCAGGGAGTTCCATTTTGATTTATAGGTGAGATTAAACAGAGATCTAGTGAGGTGAAAAGCGAAAACAGAAACTAGGAGAGAAGCACTGAACTCCCACAGAAATCCCAAGGATACTCCCTCTAAGGCATTCCTGAAGCTGTCCTGAAGACTTCTTGGAAGAAAACCAACTTCTTTATCCCAGCCAAAACCAGCACAGCAAAAAAAAAAACAAACAAAAAAACAAAAAAACAAAAAAAAACCACCAAAAAAACCAAAAAAACCAGGTAAGAACAACACTGCAGAATTTAGGTAAGGGAAAAAATGTAAGAACTACCATGGCCATCTCTGTGGAGAGCAAGTGACATTTCAAAGAAGATAAGGACAAAATAGTAATTTTAAGTTATAACCAGAGAGATTTGATTAGGTTACATCTTCAGGTGATTTATAAAAGGATTTTCACTAACTACCCTTCAAATTGCTATCACACATCAATTATTTGCAGTGAAAATCTCCTGAACAATGCTAAATCAAATGGAAAAGGAAACTGTACTTTAAAATACTGCAAGGCTAGATATCTATCCTACGATTAAAAATTCTGAGGAAACACTCGAGACAGCATAAATTGTTCTTCAAAGTCAAAACTCTATATGAATTTACTTGAGAAATTAAGAGTAAGTCACTGAAATTTTAGTTTATTGGGCTGTAGCAATGGAATGGAAAAACCTTAAGTACTAGATAAAACACAAATGGGCGCTTTACAATCTACCCACACCCAGCCATTCAACAGCAATTCAATCCTGATTGAATAGTTCTGCTGCTTTTGACTTGAGACTCTGAAACCACTGTTCGTAAATAAATTAATGTCAAAATTGTTTCTCTTCCACTATTTAGATGTTTGCATCATTCCATAAGTTTAAAAATGACCTGCAATGAGCCATACAGCACCACCATGCACAGACTATCATTTCCATTCCACTACACCATATCTGGTGTAGCAGCTTAAACACTACTTTAACTCATCTGCTTCTCTGAAATCCAGGAGCTAGGACCAATATAATTAGCTCATCAGAGTTTGCTGCGAGGAATAAAGTGTGATATCAAATCCCAGAACTGTATTGTCTTAAAATTAAGGCAATAATCAAATACACGTAACAATTTATCCAATACAACTGGTGCAAACGCAAAGCCAGGAAGTACTTTAAAATATGTATCATCAGTCAGAAGAATGATGAATGTTCTGGTTTTATAATCTTTCAAAACCACATAAGCAAATAACTGCACATACTTTAAAAAGACAACAAAACATCATTTGTGCAGAATGTAAAGGCTGCTACTCATTCTATTTATCTCCCTTTCCCACAAGACTGCCAGTCTCTTCTTTCATAACATCACTGGAAAAGAGCTCCAAGTAAAACTACAGGGCTTTTTAAGCAGGACAACATCCCTTTTGCATGAATCTTCCTTTCAGGTAATTCTGGAGGAAACATAAAAAGGTAACTTGCACAGGTACTTCCAAGCAGCTGAGAAACTAGTGACAGTACTTGCTGAGGATAGTATGGACAACGGAGTATAATGCATGTGACGCAAGTCTGACTGTTTAACAGTTTGTTGCCATTTCTCCTGGATTGTGAGATTACACTTGCAAACTGTAAGCTGTTTTCAATGATTATACCCGTGATAACTATCCACTTTCTAAACCATATGTATGGAAAGAAACATGAGAGACAGTTCAGATTTTCAGTAAAGGGATGCCTCTCCACCCAAATCTGACCATCTTTCACTTTCAGACCTTGAACTGTAAAAACTGCAAGGGATTCCGTTGCAAATGGGCAGTTCTCTTTAAGATGAACTTTTTTTTGATTGATAACAGTATTTTCCATTAAAACTGGTAGTAATACATAAATAAAGTTACAACTCTCTAGATTTTTTAGTTATTTTACATATTAGAGCTATTTCATATTTCAATATAATTAAGAGTAGTTTTAAAGTTATGAGTAAACATCTTTATTAATCTATGGTACCACACAAAAATATATTCTTTTTTAGTATGCTGTGAAAAATGAAATATAAATCTTTCTGCAAAGTATTTGCAGCTGTGCACACAAGGTATACAATTACATAATGTTTAAATAATGAGCTATCACGATTAGCCCACACAGACATGACAAGTAAAATGCTTTAATAATTTATTAATTTGATTTACATGTGCTTAAAATTATGTACACATTTTCTCTTCTGAAAATACTCCAGGGTCATAAAAAAGGAGGTCTGTATACGACAATGTCTTTTTCATCCTATTTTTTGGTATAATTTCTGACTGATTTCTTAAGAACAAAGCTAGCTTGGGCACCTGAAAACCTAGCAGACTGAGGAGCACAGTACTGTTATACAGCACTATCCTCATGCAGTGCATGCTGCTCAACAAGTACAGTCAGTTTAATTCCAGGACGTGACGGTTCTGCTTCCTCCATGAGTAAACAAACGTGTATGAAAAAGGGAATTAAAAGAGGGATCTCCAAGAGGTGCCAAACATCCACTATTCTAAAAAATAAACCAGAAATCAAGCTGAACACTGACAGCAACATTCTAGGCAACATGATTTACCTCCCAGTTTATCAGACCTCTGTTGCGTAGCATGTCAACAGAGAATAGCTTAGCATGGCCCATTGCTCTGGCCAGAAGGAACCCCCTTTCAAGCCTCTTCTGCCATAAGCAATATTACCTGGTTTTAATCCTAATTCTACCATCAATCCAAAGAAAAAAGTGAAATAAAAAAAGGGTCAACAAGAAAAAAACCCTCCCCAGTTTTTTATTGCACAGCTTACCAGCAACCTACTGCTTTCCCACTAAAAGATGGAGCTATTTCATTATGTCTTAGATTTTAAAGAGTATTTCAGTAGGTTACCTAGAACTTCAAGCAACCGCACTTTCATTTTCTATTTAGACACAAAGGTTCTTTCTGTGTAAATAAAAACATTATCAAATACTTATAATTATTATCCAATATAATCAGATTTATACAGAAATAACAATAAATTAATTTGCCAATAAATTGTACCAGGTCTGCAGCACAACCAGACTTCGTGTATCAGCTGGCTTTTCAAAAATCTATTTTGATTTGGTACTTCTAAATTACTACAGCACACATTCTCAAATATTCAATCGCAAATGTCAGAGTGCAAACTGCAGCTTTTCATAGTTAATTTTCTGTTAATACTTTCAATCTTTTTCTCACACTAAAATTGTATAACTGCCAAGAAAAGAAAACTCTTTCATGGAAGTCCTGAAAACTATGCCCCTACTCTGATTTAAGGAAGCTCAAAACGAAATATAAATATAGTTCCAGTACAGATTTTCTCAGTAATTTTTTTAGGTTATCAAGAAAACATCTAGAGTGTTGATCTGGTTATACTCATGTCAGACAAACTACACGTCACATTAACTACCTCCAGGAAGTTATTCCAAACACAAAATAAACTGTTTATGCCGCTTCTCAGATAGATAGCATGACAGATTGTTATTAATTGAAGACAGATGAAATACATTAATTTGATTGCAAGCATGTGTTTACTTTCTCACTGTCATGTACACTCTACTGCTGATGCTTTCCTATGAGGACATAGTAACAAATCAAATGTTGTATTAGGAGACTTGCTAACGCAGAATAATAGCTGGTGCTGCACTTTAATACTTAAAAAACTACACTTAACATTTCCAGCTACAACAGGAAATTACTGGTTTCAGAAAGCAAAAAAAAATGATAGCTTAAAAACTCTTGTCATTTACACAAAACACTGTAACACTTCCTCCTCTAAAAAACTATCAGCAAATATGCTTCTCAATTACAATAAAGAAAAATACAGCTTTCTAAGTGAGAAATCTATGATCTGAGTGCCTTCCAAAAGACACATTCCTACAGATACAAGACATGAAAATGTATGCCTAATATGGGAAAGGAAAGGTGAACAATTCCTAGGTCTTGGGTTAAAAACAGAAAGACAGCATGCCTGTGAATGAGGTTTGCCTGGTTTTATGCACACCTCTCATATAGGCCTCCACCTATTTCTACAAAGCTTATGTGGAATTATCTTTCTTGTTCAAAAAATGACATATGAAGACACAAAATCTGAGCTTCTTGGAATATTTCACACATTAAAATCAAATTGATGAGGCTGACAGTTTGTTCTAACACAGGAAATAATAAAAAAGAATGTGTTTACCATGACAAGTTCTCTGACTGGCATTTATGAAAGTAACTACAGTTATTACATTAACTTTTTTACAAAAAAATATCCCATATTAAATGAGATTTTTAAATACTGTTAAACAAAAAAACAATTACAGCACTTTTGCTAAAGCTCTAAAACACAGTGGTTCTTGTGCATCTTAGGTTAATGAGGTTAACACTTGCAAGATTTAAAATAGGTTTCAACAGAAAACAAGAAGAGCAGCCAGAAGCAAATGCCTCCATCTCAGCACACTAAGTGCAGCTAACTAAAAAGGACACAGTGTGACAGGATTCTTGCCTAACAACAAGCATGTTTAATGTCTGGTAGACGGCAGGTCATTATTAAGATGATGTTAACCTTTGCAAATACAAACAGTAGGCATCTTTTCATACAAAAGTAAAATTTCTTATGAAGGAAAAATACAATACACCCAAGTTTCTTTTCAAAACTAGGATGACAGATTACTGGCTTACACAGCTTGAAGAGACAGTTAAAGAGAAAATAAGAATAATTTTTTTCTCAGCCAGACATTTCCCATTTTCATTTTTAATAAATTCTTGGCAGAAACTCTTGCAACCATTTCTCATTTGACTGAACAGACTAAGACTACACTGACAGCTGGAATCTGATCCCTTCTGTTAGGTACCTGTACCACTTATTCCTACCCCTAATGCTGACATTTTTGGAAACAAGTTTTCACAAAAGATTATATTATTAAACTAATACAAATTTGAGTCACCTTGAATATTATTTTAGGATTAAAGCATAATTGGAACTACTCTTTTCTTTTTTTCTTTTTAAAAGGGTATCATAAGGCCACAGAAAGCAAGAGAGCTGGATGAAAGGCATTGTTGACTGTCTTCTCCCCATCCTGCAACTCGAGCGGCTAAGTACACTGAAGATCTATCCAGGAAGCAGATAGTGAACTCAGAATGCATTAATCGAGGCACAAGGAGTTTAGATGTGGCACACAGACCTCTGTGCAGATGATTTTACCACGTATATGCAGTGTACAGACCTAAACAAACACGTCCTTAGGGTTAGCTTAACAAATCTATTGGGGCTGTGAATGAAAGAACATGAAACACTTTTGTGCATTCTGGTATGGAGAATGAACAGCCTGGCTTCAGCAAATTAACGCTACTCTCTCAAAAGTATCATCTCACAAGACTTTAATGTTCTCTAATTTCAGACCTTTGGTTAATTAGTTTTTCCTTTCCACAGATAAACACACCCTAAGATTACAAGCTCCTCCTGGAGAGAAGACAGTTTGTTCACTGTTGCTTTTTATCCAGTCAGTCAGATTCTCACATGGCCCCAGTGCCAATTTACAAATCATTTGCAATTAGTAATAGATCATTTGCTGACTAATTCGCTTCCCAGTAAATTGGGCAAATAGCATTCTTGTTTTTACAAAGGGAAAATGAAACACATATGAAAAGATACATTTAATGCCTTGCTAAGATCACAGGAACTTTCACTGAACCACAAATTTACTGCTTTGTGCACTAAATCATCTTTCATCTTCTTTTACACTTGTGTTCCTTTCATCTTCTTTTACACTTGTGTTCAGACTTCCTAATCTTTGTGCCAATGAAAAATTTAAGTTATTAAGTTGAAGGTGTTAATTTAGACTCAAACATCTTTATGAGTAGCTACTTCCTAGAGACAAGGAGAAATGAGAAAAAGCCTAGGACAGGAGAACACACCCCAGCTGGATTTTTCTTGCTATATTAATTCAATTATAAAAATCACTGGGCAGGCACAGTGACCAGCACAGGACAGGAAGACAGTTGAAAATGTTTATTGAATGATGCTGAGAAAGCAAAGCAAAGCAAAATAAGCTGTGTTCACACAAACCATAATCCCCAATGCCCAATACCATGTAGATTAATTCCAGTCCCCATAGGCACACTAAAACACTGGCATTAGACATGGATATGTTTAATGAAATTATAAATTATACAGCAATAGCATTAGTGTGACCATCTCTGAGAAACAGAAATTCTGTTAATGAAGAACCATAACTCAAATACAGTAGAGCATGAAAACATGTAATAATTATTTTGTATCTCTGAAACTCTAGTTGCAACATTTCTTCTCATATTCTTAAAATTTTCTGTAAAACATATGGTATTTCACTTTTTGGGTCCAGCATCCTTCATAAACACAGTAATTAGGCATGCACATAATCAAGTTTCAAGTAACATCATTTTCTAATTGCTAATATGTAAGCAATACCAACAAGAAAAAAGTTACACCACTTAGAATGTAAATTTTCTCTCACCAGTGTAAGACTACCCTTTATGCAACATATGAGAAACCCAGAAATATTTTATTCTTAATCTTGTAAGAGTATTTTTAACTCTGCAATGGCTGCAATATATTTTTTTGAATGTTCATATGCACTTCTACAGACAAATTCATTTCTATGTGCCTAACTCCAAAAACCACATTTCTCTTTAGATTAGACATTACTGGGTTTGATAGTAGTTTCCAAAGTTCCCCATAATGAACTTCAATGACTGTCCCAGCACAAGACTTGCTGACAGAAAAAAAAGGAACTCTTCTTTGATTCAGCATGAAACCATTTTTATCAGGATTACTGAAAGTTTAAAAAAAAAAAATTAATTTATTTAGCTGAGCTACTAGTGACAAACTGCTGGGCTCAATAGCTTTTTTCAAAAATAAATTTCCTCCTTATATTATTAATGGTATGTTTTAGGGCAGAGGTTAAAAAAGTGTAGAAAACAAAAAGCCTATTTTCCTACTAATCCAACTAGAGATATCCGTTGTTTTGGTTGAATTTAACAATTCCATAACATCAACAGAGTGTAAAAAAAGATATTATAGTAATGCAATTTCTGAAATTCCAAGCTGAATGACTATCATTTTAAGTGTTCTTCAGTGCATTATTGAAGACATGCAGTTGCAATGTCCTAAATATTCAGAAGATGGAGCTAGTCCAATATATACACAATCCATGGGTGGATTTCCTTCATCTCTTTCAAGTATTTTCTCTAATTTTCATGTATCTACTACATCATCACTGGATTTATCAATACCAGGACAAGGTATAACCGTCAGTTAAGTACTAAGAGGACTACTAAATGATATCATTCTAAAATTCACAAAGATTTACTGGATTGACAGGCATAAAATATAAAGCTCACTATAATTCCATAAACTCAAGGTCTTGGGATCTTTATGAAAACTTACACAACATTCCTGACATCCTGCCTTCAGTCGCTCACATCTGTCTCCTTCTGCAGCCAAAGCAACACTTTCTGGCCACAGTTTCAAGACCTACTGATGCCAGCATCAAAGTCTGGAAAATCTCACCTGTCCCACTCCTGGCTCTTCATCCCCACCTTCATGCCACAGTGTAACTATTCTCTCCTCACCTACTTAGGAGGCCATGCAACTTGTGTGAGCTTATGATGCTCAGTGAGCTGATCCATGTTAAAAATAGCCATTTCTTTTTCACTGCTCTGTTTAACCCAGATCAAGTCTCAGATCCGATTTCCCATGGAGCAGCAGCGGTAACTTCAAGCTGCAAACCGGCTTCACCCCAAGGCCAATAGATTGTGGAACTGCAGCCTCCCTGAGCTTGCAAGGGCTGAATTCTTTGTCAGCATTGAAAAGGGCTGGCAAGATAACAAAGTCAGTCTCATTACTGCATATGAAAAACTATTTTTTTCGTATTATTAAAGGCAGATATCTACTTATTAAGGTATTAGATGCAGTCTGTAGCTATAGGCAGAAATCAAAACTAATTCCATCTGCTCTTCCCCCACTACACCCCTACAAAATCCTGGAACCCATTTTCAGTTCTGCCTACAATTCAAACATTACACAGTCCCTTGCAGACTAGGTACAGTTGTACAAGTAATTTCTTCCAAAAAATAGTAAATCTGGACATATTAAAACATCAAGCAAAAACCCTTATCCTTACCTAGCAGTTCCTAAAACAGTGTTTTCCAAATAATGAATAGGAACGTATCTCAGAGTAATATATTTCATGAAGCCATGGAAATGAACTATTAATACCAAACTTATTTCTATAAAAAGCATTTACCTAATAAATAACAATTCCTCAGAGTACCTATGCCAGCATTCTTGATGGCTACTGCTGCATCCATCTACACAAACTTTCCACAGGTATGCTTCTGTTGACTTCAGGCCAACAGCTATGTTTGGCTGTCCTCTCCAGTGCGATGCTTTTATCCAATACTCTGAATTACTTGCTCCTACCAGAGCCAGCCCAGGTCAACTCCACAGCCCTTCCATCCTGATTCCTTTGTACTTCCAGCAGATGTAATATGGAGTTGGAGACACTTAGTGCTTCTCCTACATAGCCCTCTGGGAACTCTCCCACAACAAAAATTATAAATGAACGTGAAATCATTCACTGGGATATAAAAGCAAGCCTTAAATGTTCAAAGATCAGGCCAAGTCAGTATTACTGTTATTACAATAAACCTCCAGCATTAAGCAATTTCAAACATCAGTTCTTCCTCCAAAATTTTTCAATGTAGAGACAAGATTGGCACATATCTGAGTGAAATTACTCAGTTACTAGGCAATTTATTACTGCTTAACTGTTCCATGTGTATCAAATCCTGTTTAACAGCAGCCCAGTTTTTCTTCCATTTGGAAGCTTTTGTAACCAATCATTACTAAGCCAAACTGATTTCAATTGGCAGTTAAAAATTAATAGTGCAACTCAACTTTATATTAAATTACTTTTTATAAGAAAAAAAGTAAGGCTGCTTAGTAAATAAATATAACACCCTTCAATTAACTACAAAAGGAGAAATTAAACCCAAGCACATTCAGATAAATGATAATAAATTTATCAGCTAATTCTTAAACTGAGCCACAGCATTTCAAAGACTACAAAGAACTGAATTCAAACTATTTATACTTAGCAATATGATGATTTCGGAGCAGACAGTAGAAATGGAACAGTACAAACCTCTTACGCATTTGCCAACTCACATATTTCATTATCACAATCCAGTCATCCAGGCAGAAAAGCCCATCTGAATTTTAATCAATACATCAGTTGGTTCATCATTGTCTTGAAGAACTGTTCTTGCCTCTGAGCAGAGTGAGCATATAGCTTATTTCTCCCTGACATAAATTTCTATCATGATGTGATCCATGATGTGGTCCAGAACTTCATTAGCTTAACAGAAAACTATTACTGACTCAAATATTGAGGAAAAGCTACAAAAGCTTTTACCCAAACAAATTTAAAACATCAAATAGTGTTTAAAACCTCAAATAACATCAGATTATACTAATACTGCAACTTTACCATATTAACCAGTCTTGGATGAGCAGAAGAAACCAAGTCATCAGGCTAGCTTTAAGGGACTGAACAAAAATCATTAACAACCTTGTCCAAGACTTTAAAAGCTATATAATGCATAAACCAACCAAGGGAATAAGGAAAGTACTTTATACACAATTTGTTACAAATCAGGGTCCATACACTTTTCAGAGCTAACCCAGCCATCTGCTTATGTAAAGCAATCCAAGTCCCTCTTTTTGTTTCTCTCTCAAACACAAACAGAAAAAAAAATAACCAAACCAACCTCACGCCAAAAAGACTTTCATCAAGAAAGTAGATGGGGTTCAGCAAAGAGGCAGGCCTGAAATCACTTAGAAGAATGATAGTTTCTTTAGCAGCCTAAGCTACTATAATTGCAAATCAAATGGATGGTCCAGGTTTTTCCTGGGCTACTGGCTGAGCACTTCCAAAGCTTCTCATGTGATAGCACCACTGCAGAAGAAAAGGAATCCACATGTTCATTCAAAGAAGAACTCATCTCTGTTCTGTTCATTTGAGGCTGGATCAGTGAACAGAACTCACTCCATGCAGTGCTACCACAACTGCAGATGACAAAAGTGAAAGAGGGTGAAGTTAATCACAAAACCACCTCAGACCAGGCTGTGTTGTGGGAAATACACCACTGAGAACAGCTAAATTTGAACTCAAGTACGCACTCTCATACGTTTTTTGTCGGGATTCATTTTGATTTGAAAATATTAAGCAAGTAACTTAGGGTTCAGCTGGAACTTCTTTCTGTTAACTTCTTAACATTTTTTTTCTAAAACTTCCTAAAACCAAAGGCAATTTTAAGAGTTTCTGCTTCATTCCACTTTTAAGTTAGACAAATCAGCTACATCTGACTTAAAGCAGAATTTAGGTGCTGAAAGCGTATTTTCCCAGACTATTTGGTCAGTCATGACCTCAAACAGTGAAACAAACCCAATCTACTTTTTATAGTTTGGAGTCCTCAAGGATCAGTAGTATTTCCTTTGCTAGGTTTGAAAAACAAAAGGAGAATATGCGTCAAGAAGTTAACAAGTCCCTTGTAAATAACCCCAAGATACTATCTACTAAAATTTTAGCACAGCCCTGCTGATGACCTAATTTCTTTGTGACTTAGAATACTCCTCCTCTTCTAATATACATTAAGAGTTTCCACAGGCACAATTTCCATGGGTGAAGTTTTCTAAATTAGGATAGTAAAATAACTTTACTTAATGGTTAAACATTTGTTTAGGCCATCACTGACCACTCTTTGACAAATTTATGTCACCATCAAAATTCCATTTAAAACATATTAATAAAAATATATTAAACAACACGCTAGATTTTTAGAACTTTTCAGTATCACAGATTTTTTTAACATAGTCTAGGCAAGAAATAGGGTTTTTAGAAGAGTCTGTGACATTCACACAGTTCAACTGGTTAAGAGCAGATACTTTTAAGAAAGACCTTGAAGGCCTAAAATTAATCACCAGAGACTACTGAGATACTCAGCACTTCTCTTCCTCCCCCAGACTTCTTAATTACTTTATCCAAAGACAATTGTATTGAAAAATAAATAAGACTGTGGAGCAACCATCAGAATTCAGATCACATTCTGTCACCTGCACTCTTCCAACCAACCAACTACAAAGTAATACACATAAATATAGCTACACAACCTAAGGCACTGAGGTCAAAATTGCAAGGATGTGTGGAGGTGTTTAATTCACTGTCCTTGAGGGTTTTTTGGAGCTTGGAGTTGGGGAGGAGCTGTAACAGCTCATGAATTTGGGGTTTTTATTAAATCTGGTAGTTGAAGGTCTGGTACAGCCCATGCCAGCAACTTCCCTTAAAGAGCATTCAGCAGCAGGTACTGAGGCAGGAAAATAAGAAACACTACAACTACAACGATCACTCCTTGATACACACCCCACTTTGAGGCAGCCTGAGTTCCTCAGCCTGACACTCCATTTCCAGGTTGCCAAGAATACAGCTGAAATGTTTTACAGCCACTGGTGGGCCAGCCCTTCACAAGTCTCTGTGGTTTCTTTCTGAAGCCATGTGCACTTCTGGCTTCTACAATGAACAGAACTTCCACACTTTAGTTGTTCACAATGTAAAAAAGTAATTTAATCTGTTTATTTCAAGCTTGCTTCTTAATAAAAAGTCATGAGATTTCCTTGGGTTTGTATCAAAAAGATACCATAGAATTGTTCTCTACCCTCTTTTCATGGTTTTATACACCTGTTTGTCTTTTTCTGACTGCTAAGGAACTCAATCTATTTTGCCCCTCCTCATATAAAAGCTTTTTCATTCCTCTGGTTATTATTGCTCTCCTGTGTAAACTGGGATCACCTAAATTTTCCCCAATTCTCAAGGATAATTCTGAGATTCACTCCCAAAATTCTAATCCCAGTCTTATCAAAGCTTTGCAGTTTGGCACCAAGGATACACACTGTGTTAGAAGGAAATTAGTCACTTGGCATTTTGCTTGTCCTACTTGTTTCCTCTTTTCATTTCAGAAATGACAGTAGGAAATTAGTAGGGAATTCAAACTAAACAACATAAAAATGAGACATCCAAGAAACTGGAAGTGATAAACAACCTTTTTGGGTTCTTGCTTTCTAATAATATGAAGTCACAACATACTCAGACATATAAGGAGAAAACAATGACCAAGTAACTTTAAACGAATTTACATTGCAACCCAACTCCACCAGCTACCCATGCAAAGGAAATAAGGGCATATTGCAAAGACAGATGTGTTAAATGAAAGCCTGAACACGAGATTTTTGGCTGCACACCACAGGCCACACTGTTGGGAGCAAAAGTGATACTGAAGGTATTTCCACAAGTGTGGATACCCCAACACAGCAGCTGGGGTACAAAGCAACAAATACCAAGACCAGTGACAGCACCAGTTACGACAGGCTGTAATCTGCTAAGATTAAAAGCCAACAGACACCCCAACAACCTCAATTAAAAAAAAAAAAAAAAAATTGGCAGCTTTGAAGAAACGTCAATAGCTGCTGCCACACAAAACAGTCAATGACTATAGCCATCTACTTGACATGCTCCCAAACTGTCTGAAGACAATTCCACATCCAGATGTGTGCTCTGAATGAGCACTGACACAGTAAGCTCGAGCTAAGCAGACTGAGTGTGCCCCTACCGCAGGGTAACCCGGTGGGACCTGGTGGACACCAGCTACAAGTGCCACCAGACATCTGGGAAGGCCTTGAAGCAACCGTGTCTTGCTTATGGAATACACCAGCCAGGACAAGGTCAAAGAAAATTGTTCAGACAAATTCCAGAGATATGTATACACGGTTATTAGGTCAAAAAGCATTTTACACTCTAGCCCCATCACCCCCAACATCAGTAAAGATAAAATGTTCTTGAAGGAACTACTTTTTGTTTTTTCTCTTTCAGAAGGTGGATTGAAAAAGGAATAGTCTAAATCTTGACTCTTTCTTTTAAATATTCAACATCTGATACTCACTGCCTGTTTCTGTCCAACTGATTTTATTCAGATTTAGTAACCTGGACCAAAAAAGAGAAATACTATGATTACCTCAAAATACTTAAACCATGAGCAGGACTATAATGCCTGCAAAATACGGCACAAGGGAAGTATTATGCTTAGTCCTGGAACTTGGGAATTTCAATGAACAAGAACCCTCATTAGAATCAAATGGGGACAGATGTACTTACATGTGGGTGGGCATGGGTGGACATCAGCCCCTCTAACCTCTCTAATGAGCAATTTCCTCAGATTCAAAGAAAAATTTCATAAAAAGTTAAAGAGAAATGGCAACTTGCCTCCTATTACCACTGGCCTAACTACTTGGGCTGCTGGTTCTATAAAAAAGATTTTTTTCAAGGAAAATTATTGTTAAAACCATTTGGCTGAAAGTGAAGAGCTATTGAAAAGTACAGTCAAACTGGCAGCTTGCTCTTAAAATTCCCCCCACCACTTTTATAAGTATCGTTTTGCTTGTGGCTTTTAACAGCTGTTCACACACGTCTAAGCTAGATGTGAACTTTTATTTTCCCAAAACTAAATGGGAAGCTTTAAACAGCATCTCATTTAATTTTTTTTTAATTAAAAGCGGAGGTTAAAAGGACTGTGGAAATGGATGATGCAGCTGTGCCGATGCTAGGGAAAAGAATTCCAGAACAAGAAGTGAGGTAGAGTAAACACACAAAATAAGTTTCCCTACACTAAGTGCACACCACACTCAAGTGATTTTATCAGCTAAAGAGAAGTTAACTCTATGTTTCTTCAGAAACATTTTCCAAAATTAAACTAAATTGTATTTTGCAAATATACTAGAATTGTGCTGTCTACTATGCTTTTCCCTCAGACCAATCCTAAAATTAATTCCAGAATGAAGTGGCTTCACAGGTTCCAATGTTATTTGCAAATTCATTTAGAAACTCAGAAAACTCAGACACTCAGAACTAGCTCATTAATACTGCCATATATTTACTGGTTTGGTTATCAAAAGAATTGAACTTCCCCTGCATTTAGATGTCTTCTTGGAAGAATTAAACATTTAGAGTCACATTTGCAATGGTACTGAGAGAGTGAAAGATGAAAGCAGGCATTCTTAGGGGCACTTTTTAAAGTACCAAAGCAACTACTGGGCAACTAGGCAATGGTTTAACTGCATTTGAAAACCCCACCAGACAGCAGTCTGCATTTTTAAGCACCAGCATACTCACAAAAATTCTGCCTTCTTGGCCTAATTACTTAATACACAGCACTAGATACTAAATTCTAACAAAAAACCCACAGAAAGAATAAAAATGCCACGGTTTATTTCTACGTGTACATGTTAAGTACAAAAGCACACTATGACAATATAACAATTCTGGATATCGATGCATATTTAAAGGTCTATTCTACTAAAGTTCTTACAAAAAACATAAAAGCAGCTCTAAGGCAGAAAATTCACAGGATTATGAAGGAAATGCCATCTTAATTCATGTGGGTTATGTACTCTGTAGACTGTAACAGCTCCAAAAGAAATCTTCTTCAGTACACTAGCAGAGCTACTACTTAAACTAAAAGAATTTAGTAGTTCATCCATCAAGTTTATTCAAAGAAGCTGTTAGAACTTCTACAAGATGTCTAATAGAGTAAAAAAGTATGCAAAGTAAGCCACACTTCTCAAAACATAACAAAAGGAAAAGGGAAAAGGGAAAAAAGAAAAAAGACCCAAAAACCTGGTGTCTATATTGGGGTGATGAAGCAACACTTCCTGGTCATCTATGGATGAAAAGAAAACCAACAACATTAAGGGCATTCCCTTTGCACCAAGCACAAGGGACTAGGTGTAAACAGTATGAAGAAGATGAAAAAGTGGAAGAAGAGAGACAAGTAATCCAGCCTGGACAGTAGAGCCTAATAGAGAGAGGCAGATGGAAAATTACAGTGATGCAGTCACTTGTTTGCCTCTCTTGTCCACTCACATACAAGACGCTCACTATAAATATGAAAATCTGAGCCAATCAAAACCAGAAATCCAGAACATTCCAGTCAGGTCCAATAAAAAATATTGCAACCTGGATCCCTTCTTGGGACCATATCCTCAGGATATTGTCTTTGATAATACAAAGCCTTGATTTCTGTTGGGTTAGTTCCTTGCTAAATCCAGGGCACAAATTGAGTCGAACAAATGAAACTCCAGTCACAGGTGAAACATTTTATGCAGGTGCATATAAATTACATTTGTGCACTTTAACAAATCAAAAGCAGAAAATAAGAATTCACCACAGGTAAACACAACAATATAGCAAATACAGCATTAATGTTTCTGACCCTTCTGTAAAAAAAAAACCCCGTGCTTTAAGAACTGACATTAATATACTGTACACCATTTGCAGATAAAATGATTCAGAGTGCACCAATTCACATGTTTTGTATGAGAGTAGAAAGGAAACTTAATTTCCAGAACTGTGGAATGGTTATAAGTCACTTTTTGTTTTAGTTCCTAATAGTACTGTCCTCAGCACTACAAATATACATAAACTAATTATCAGAGTATCACTCAATGGAAAGACAGAAGGAACTATCAATGACCAATACACATTTTGCCGAAATATACGGTTTCTTAATATTCCACAAGTGAGCTGGAGAAAAAATTGGCCAAGCAACTTCAGATATGGATACACACTACCAACAGGACAGAGATGCACTCATGCTATAAAATGCTCCAAAACGGATGGTATAGAAACAGAAAATGCCTTGTTACTACAGGACATTTCTCCGTCCAAAGGATACCAGACATCCTTTCTTTTCCCTACTGTCAGCTAGTATGAGCCTAAACGTGTGAAAAGGTAGCTCCCAAACGTCACACAGAAATTTTCCTATCCTGAGATTTCTTAGCTGGAAGTCTTCCCCTCAGGTTAAGCAACTACAAAAGCATGTGGTTTTGCAACCTAATAAATAAGGCGTAACACAGTGAAAGTAATCAAATTCAAATGAAAAGAAAGCATTCACAGGAAAAGTAACCATTTCCATCAATAAAGCAATATAATCTGTTTAGGACAAGGGAAGTGGTTTTATTGAATGTTTGCTCAATGTTCCTTCTACATGTTGGTTTCCTAATCACAGACTTTGTCAAGAACCTGACCTTGTTTACTAACGGCAGCAGGGCTTCGGATGTTAGCAGTCTGTACTGCTTTAGAGAAAAACGGATGGCCTTTCAAAATTATCTGTTCTAGTTCAGTCTGAATTACTGGACATGAAGCAAGAGGTAGAGAGCAAAATATTATGACCCGTGCTGTGCAGATCAAGCCTGATTATAAAACAAGGCTTGTGGCTAAAATCTCTGAAACAAATCTTGGTCACACTGATGTCAAAGGCCAAAGAGTGCCACTGAAAATGGAACTAGACACTCAGTTTTGAAGCTTTGATTTTTCAGTTCCCTCTCAAAGCAGATCAGATCTTAAAGCTTATCCTCACATACCTGTCAATAAGACAAAAGAGTAGGGTACTACTCCATGTAAACATCACATTAATATAATCTTTCTATGATCATTTATTTCAAAATTAAGAGATAAGGGGACTTAACAGTTGTTTTGGTGACTGTGAAAGACCAAAACAGTGGATCTGTAAGTATGCTTCCATCTTAGAGAAACAATGTACAAGATATTTTTCTGTCCAGTTTGCTGTCTAGTGTCATGCTTCCATTATTAGTTCGTTGCCATGCTCTAAGCTTAAAAATATGAAGGAAACTGAAGTCTTGTTTCAGTGCTTTTGAAGGCAATGAGACTGCTTGGAACAAGTGAGAGTAAGTGTATACGGTGGGATTGTGACGTTGCTATAGTACTTTTTCATGAATAGTAATTACTCTGCAAGTGTGTAAAGTAGACAGGCCCAGTTGCATAAGGCTCAATGCGAGTTTTATGAACTGCAGAAAAGCATGATTAGTATGGGGGGAAAACATGTTTCACACTTTTATTGTAAAGAACATGAGAATATCACAGAAACTGCCAGAACAGATGTTCATAAATTGGGCCCTTAATCTGCAGCACTTTCCAGGTTTTAAGCTATATCCACTGGTCTGTAGAACATATTCCTCTCTTTTTAATATAATTCTTCTGTTTAGTTTTTTTAATAAATAAGTTTATGACTTTAGTAGTGTTGCCAGCTGTTCAATTTTGATTTACTGTCAGAGTCTGCTTTAATATATAGTGGCTTTTGTGGCTTACCCATATAGATTACATTTTAAGCTTCAAGATATCACTATAAAGCAGCTGGAAAAAGTACTGGCTGTGCTTAGAAACCAGCATTATTGCCCTAGTGATCAACCACTGAAACATGCAACCAGACCAGTAACCATTCTCTAATAAACTTTTGTATACACCATTCCCAAAACAAAACTGCAAAACCCACAGTGTAAAAGCAAGTCATCTTAACACAGGTACTTTAAAAAGCCAGCCCAATAAAATTGCTAAATTATTAATTAGGCAGTATATTAGCTGCCAATAGAGATCTCTACGATGACTGTTCCTTATTCTTTCATTATATTGTTTCCTTTACCTCTACTGTGCGGCTTGAGACAACTTAAGAAATAAAAGATTTTAGAACTGCTTTATATAGTGCTTTCTAGAAATTTTCTTTAAAGCAGTGTTTACTGAATGTTACTGGGAAAGAACTGTCAGTACTCTTCACACTGAACCATTTTCAACCTTGAAGAATTACAATACAACCAGACTAGGCTTTCTTTCTCCAGCATCTGCAAGTACACAGGGTAGCGTTATTAAAATAAACTACCACAACAGTATACTTAGAATTAAACAATGAATTAAACTCAAAAACTCTGGAAATTCTCTACAGCTGAACTAGCCCAGAACTATCAGTCAGAACTACTAGTGCTTTTTTATTTCACTGAAAATTACCTTTTCTGCTCAAAAAGATTCCTTTTTCCATATAAAACCAACTCCCTAAAAAAAATTCCAACTAAGAGAACCTAGCAGTTTGATTCAGAAAGATCAGTATGGTGCCTCGTGAGAGGGGTTTTTCTTCTTGTCTTACACTGTTATTTCCTCCCAAGTTTAGATTGGCCAGTTGGACAGTATCCACAGTGCACTACTCTCATGAAGTCCTATCACACCTAAGCGGAAGGCAGACCTACATCATGGAAGACATAATGGGAAAAATAAAACAAAAACTAAACCAGCCTTTCTACCCACAGCATCAGGAGCAAAGCCTGTAAGAGAACAAAGAGAAGCATAAAAAATGCACATCCCATGGGACATCGCAGTGGCATCTCCAAAACAAAATATGTCAAGCTTTTCCATAATGCTTTTGAAGGGGGATTGAGAAGTAGACTCCAAAATGCCGCCATTTCCAATGTCATGAGCAGAACATAAAAATATTTTTGAAACAGTTCAATTTAACAGCATGACCAACAACTCCTATTCACTGTTTCCTTCTGCATGCCTACACCAAATTACTTTCCAAAGTCTCCGGTAAATGTATAAAGTAAGGCTTTAGGAACTGCGGGTCTCTCTTTCTGCCCACAGTATCAAAGGTGTGCTTTCTGTACAAATCTTGATTTTTCCAGCCTTCATGTTAAATTATCCACCACAAAAAAAAAAAAAGCTTGGTTGCAAATTCAACAATTTAAAGTTGCCCTCAATACACACCATCATTATATCCCTGTATATATTCCTTGCTTTTTCCAAAACAATCCTTTCCCAAGACCTGTTACTGTTCTGTGTGTTCCATTCAACTATTTAGGCTGTAGCTTTTTTTGAATTACTGTTTGTTTAGCAAAAAAGCAGTGCTCCTGATGGCAGTTTTTAAATGCTGCAAGCTAGGTATGATTGAGTTCTCCAGTCAAAGTCAGAAAGAGTTAGTATTATTCCTCTTTCTGTACATATATTCCAAAACTTTAATGAATTCTACCATCATATACTAGTATATACTGGTATGATATCTTCCTGTTATCACACATAATTAGGTAAACATACTGGACAATACTTACAGCCAAAGAAAACCCTCATAGTATACAGATTACAAAAGGTAATCCAAAAGAATATTATAAACTAGGGGCTAGCATGAAAACACCAAAAAGTAAACTTGGAGGAGCTCACTAAACATGCTCTAAATTTACACCCATGTAAACAATAAAAATTTTTATCTTAAGAACTACTTCGAAAAAAAAATTAGAGTTAAAAAATAAAAAATATATCACGAAAATTTCAGAGGGAACTCAGCATGTTTAAAATAGAAACTATGTGCAATGTACATAAAATAAAGCTCTCCCCTTTTAAGACCTTATTTTAAATAAATAAATTAGATTACTAATTTACCATTCATCATCACTGTACTCCACCCTCCTTAATCAACACATTTCAGTAAATCTTAATTGATTTTTAACTGAATTTAACACTAAGTCTTCGATCTCTCCTTTGAAAACAAGCATATTTTGAAGTTATCCTCCAAATCACAATGGCTGGAAGCACAGAGTGTGAGTAACAACAATGACAACAATACTGTCTGCATTTAACCAACAGACTTATCTCAGTGATCTGTTTGATACCAGCTTAGTAGTTACTCCCATGGTAACACCTTCACGGTCTCATATTACACACACAGAAGTAATGAAATAGCTTTCTTTATTTTTTTCAAATACCATTTTTCCTCAAAATAAACGTGATCTATAAAATATACCAAAGTAGATAGCAGAAAGAAACTGCAGCACAATTGGTACCTCATCAAGATATACCTTCTCAAATACTGGAACAATGAAGAACTCGTAACCATAAGTGCTTAATATGCTTACAGCTCTATCGAAAAAGCCACACATTTAGCAGAGCACACATGTTCCTGTACTGAAATGGGCATCATAAACGCACAACGTCTCAGGAATGGAGCTGTAACTGTGGACTAAACTTGAAAAGGTACCATTAATTTCCACTTCTCTTGCAAAACCCCAATAAACATAATAATATCCTGACAATTACACAATTTAAAAATATACATACAATGCATTCCCTGTGATTTTTCTTCTTTGTTCTTAAATCCACATGCATATCGTTCATACTATACCACAAAGAGAGTGAAGGTTATCCATTACGATTATTCCCCATA
Source organism: Cnemophilus loriae (assembly GCA_013397755.1). Classification (NCBI taxonomy): domain Eukaryota; kingdom Metazoa; phylum Chordata; class Aves; order Passeriformes; family Corvidae; genus Cnemophilus; species Cnemophilus loriae. Next base: position 608,445 of record VZTF01007181.1, on the reverse strand, counting down.
TTAGCATAGACTAGCCCTCATTCTCTAAACTGAACTGGAATAACAACTGCTTACTTCCAATAAAAGTCTTAAATTTTTTTGGTTCATTGAAATAAATAGAAAAAGCTTAAGTTTTCCCTGCTGATTTGGAATAAATTTCTCTTCCACACTTTCTGCCCATACAGAGTATTAAATATATTCAACTATTGCATGCATTTCAGTTGAAGTTGCAGAGTACACATAAACACTGTTCAACTGCTACTATATTTATCAGTCTGACTCTGAAACTCTGAAGCTTTAAAAAAAGATTAGTTTACTGACTTATCTAGCTTTTTAATAGAAAATAATGCTACAATAGCACTTGTCTTTTTCCCCATTTTGTCCAAAATCCTAATACTAATGCCCTATTCACACTCGAAATTTGGTTATCCTCTCTCATCAACTTCCTTCAACAATAATATATGAGAATATATTTCCACAGTAGCTAATGGAGACATTCCTACAAATCAATGTGCTGCAGTGATACAGAAATAAAAGCTTGCTTCACTGTAATGATGCTTCCAGACTTCCCTCAAGTCAGGTGGTTACTTGCAGTTAATGATCTGTGACATACCACACAAGTAGTCCTAAAAAGACTTATTATCCACTGCATGTGCAACAATATTTGCTTTATGGATGGCTAAATGAATGAAGACATTCAATGTAACTGTAAAAGTAAAATCAAAAGAAAACTTACAAGTAACATGTTTTCTTTGAGTAAAAGAGCTGTGAACATTTTCCATTAATACTTAACCTTTTGCTGGAGCAGTGCAACCACATATAATGCTCGAATCCATAAAGCCCAAGAGCTGCTCAGGGTTAACACTGATTAACTGCCCCCAATCAAATGTTATAACTTTTAAAAATTTCACAGAGCTTCCCTCCACTAATGAAATCAAAACTGCATTTATGTCATGTGGCAAAGGTAGGAGCAGGACAACTGGCAAAGAAAAGAAATTTTGTCCTGTTTTAAAAGCAGGTATTTTTTTCAATCCAATAAACAGACATGAATTTGACTGGGTTTTAAAACTATGTATATTATGCTCCACTGACTTCTATTAATATACTAATAGAAAAGAATAGCAAATTAACCTAAAATAAGCTCCGATACAACAGCACAATATCTCCCATGACTCTCAGACTGTGCAGACATTCACACATTTTCTGTTTATAATTTTTTTCATTTACTAGACTCAGCTTTTGTCCACCATATGTCCACCGTAGATTAACTATTCCCTTAGGTACAATTAAGGGCTTTCCATTTGTTGTAAGAAGACCTAAGTATGAAGGACGCAGCCAGAAAAAACATTTCTACCTAAACCAAAAACAGAAGCACATTCAGCCCGGACTATAGTTTATGCAGCATCTTTTTTATTGGACGTATGTCTACACTGCTAAATAAACTACAGACAAAATCCATGGAAACAGTAAGAGATCTCTCAGCATTTCATTTGTGTATTATTATAAAAATATGATACATATACTGTTCTAACCTTTGTATTTAAACAGTTTACTTCTACTTGCATTTTTCAATGACATCTCTACAGATTTTTCTGAATTTAAGCATAACTGTTAGGGAATGAGAATATATTATTTACTGGCACTTCTGTAGCACTGGTGTTTGAGTTCCAGCTACACTAACAACTGTCTACCAGGTCCTCGAACTTGGTTGTGGTTCTTGGTTAGTCATAGCAGGCAAAACTCGAGTGCACAAAACAAAAACCTGAAGGGCAGCCTCAAGATTTTACATGTAGAAAGAAGAAATCAGTTTATTCTTAGTCACTAAAATAAAAAAAGTGTAGCATAAGAACTGTTTATTAGTTGGAATAGTTCATGACTATTCTTACTTTCTCATTAAAGCACTGTATGACCCAAAAGAGAAAACATTATTTTCTGCAAATAGTTTGCACAGATCCAAACTGCCCTGGTTCAAATGAATGCAAATTCATTGATTTTCATAGAATTACACCTGTTTATATCAGGGCTCTGTCTAGCTCAAATCTCAAACTCAGACAAGCAGTACAACAGTAACGTATCTTCTGTGTGCAAGTTGTGTATACAGTTCCGCTTCAACTCTGTAAAGAACCCCAGACTGCAGCAGAACACAAATGAAAAAGCAAGCTCACTACTAACTAATACTATCTGGGCTTAATACAGGCATTTGATAAGCATTATTAATTATCTTTTGAGCAGCATAAGAGAAAGGTTTTCCCCTTCCTACTCTTTTTTTTTTTTAATTTTATGCATTCTATGGCAGAGGCCACTTGGTTTTTAAGAGCCACCATCAAAACCTATACTGTATACATGCTTCAATAATGGCTGCAGCACTCTAAGAAAGTCCAGAAGTCTAAAAATTTGCCTTTAACCACCCTCTGCATCCACTGCCTTCTCATCCAAGAGATCATTTTGTGAAGGATTCTGAAAGAAGGCTCGAAGTAAAACATGGGCTGATTTGCAACCCTTTGCAACAGATACATTTATCACAGCAAATCACATGAAGACTGGAGCCAGAATGGAATACATATGCACAGATCCTTGTGATCTTTCCTGCCAGGTATTTTCCCTTCACAACCAATAGACTATGGCAAGGTAAATACTAAGAACAATAAACCTTCCTTCTTTTGTTCTGTATAATGTTCTGTGAACTCAGATCCTTCCCAAAGAACAGCACTTGAGGCTCAAGCTCTGTCTACTAATCACAGTTTAGTAGACTTGTCCACATGGCAATTTAACGGACATAATTAAATAGATCTCTTCAGCATAGATGGTACCCAGCGCCGTTAATGTTAAGCCAAGCATGATTTAAGACCAAAATCTTGCAAGACAGATGCTTTCTCAGACAAGCAAGTTAATTTTCTCACTCAAAAATGTGTGTGTTTCTAGGTTGCTCCCACTGCTAAAGTAATACAGAGCACATTGAGACACTGGGTTGGAAATACAATATTATGGTGAATAAAAGATCATTTTCACCTGTGGTTTTCCCTTCCATTAATTTAAGTTTCTTGTTCAAAGTAATTTTTAATAAAGTTACCTGACCACTAAAAGACACAAATCCATAAGACTGCAATTTTCTATTACAAGCTGGTTGAGAAAAACATTCTATACATATTTTAAAACAGGGTATCATTCTACATTTATTCAAATGAGTTGGTAAACTGACTGTAGCACAGGACAAGGTTTTCTTTTTAAGGGAGTCTTTACATGTAAGGAGTTTATCGTCCAATCCCAAGAGCATGTGTAAGGCTCAGGTGACCGGACCTGCTGTCAGGCATACAGGAACTTTAGTTTAATCAGGCATAAGACTCTAAAGAACAGGGGTCTTTGCATTAGCTGCTCAACACTTGTCTTAATTACAGGTGAAGCACCTAAAAAAGAGCAAGCCCACGGGAAGCAAGAACAGAAAACTGGGAGAGGTTGGGAGGGACAAGAGAATGAATGCATAGCTCTGAATTTTAGTAAAACAGAATATCAATGTCAGTATTAATGAAGAAATTTTCTGAGTACAGTGGGGGAGACTAAGTATATAATGCAGCAAGAGAGACTAAAAGCAGACTGGGCAAGTCCCATGACCAGCCAGATTCACATTAGTACACAGTACACCAAACATTAAATTGTATCTGGGTTGGAAAATGTTTCTTTCTGTGCTCAGATAAGATAGGTAAAAACATTTTATGTTGTATGTAAAGGCAAGTTAAAGGGTACACTAAAATGTAACCTTTAAACTTCACAATGTAACAGCATACCACTTCCTGTTCAGAGATAGCACTCCAAGATCAATTAATCATGGCTAAGACGAACAAACGGTCAACATTCTTAATTAGTGTTGATGCATTCTCCTCTGCGCCCCCATCTGTCATGAAGATTGTTTAAAAATCTGAGTTATTAGTCTTTATTGAGGAGAGGATCTGGTTAATATCTTTAAGAACAGAAATCATTCATCTAGCCACTATACAGCAGTACCTGATAATTCCTATCCCCTATATAAGCTACAGATAACCACCGCCCTAAGACCATCTTGGTAGCTATAAATCAAAATGAGTATAGCTCCCATGCAACCTGGGTTAATTTTTGTTTACAATATATCCACTGAAAATGCTCGTATGACACTTGAGGAGACTGCTTATAGATTAGTGGAGAAGAAAATATATAAAGCAGTCAAGGCAGAAAGGAAGAAAACACATCAATCATATGAAACATGGTAAACCCTCTGTAATTCACACTTAATGACTAGAAGATCCATTGTGATCACTGAACTTTATCAATACCTAATTTAAGCAAAGATCCTAAGTGCACAAAACACAATTCATTCACTCTGTAACTATATCTTCATTTATACAATACAAATCAAAATACTTGACAGCGACATATCTACAAAAGTTTTAAGTTATTGCATAGAAACTCAAAAACATAAGTTAAAATTAACAGTAAGGTTTAGTCCCCAGTTAGCAGTGCAAAGCAAGTGGTACTAACAACATAGATATAAGCACACTTCAAATATACTTTGTATTTAATAAGAATAAAATAACACAACATAAATTACTTGGAAAGTCAAATTTAAGATTCAATATCAGCTGTAAAGCTCAGGATTACTAAGATCTTATGACTTACAACTAATAGGAAAAAGTAGTTCTACATTAAATTTTACAATTCCTTCTGTTGTTCACCAAACGCGCTGACAAAAATCTGTGGAAAGACAGAGAACTAAGTGATAATTGAACAGAGGTGCAGAAAGCAGGTCTGGGCAAGATCTTCATTCAAATCAGTTTTCTACTCTCTCTAACCAAATGTGTAGGACAGGCTATGGAAAAAAAGAAATAAGATACAGGAAGCAAAAAAGAATGAAAACTGAAACTAAGCACCCAGGAGGAACCCAGCCACCCTAAATAAAGTACTGGTTTTACAACAGAGGCCTGTATCTGTGAAGCTCTTGTTCTCCCAATTATTTTTAATAAATTAGTGGGCAATGACAGTCCTTAATTTTATCTATTACTGAATTAAAAAAAAAAAAAAACCCAAACCAAAACAAACAGACAAATGAACAAATCAAAAAATAAAAAAGACAGGTGGAAAGGTCCAGAATTTAGATGTCAATTCATACTGCTCCATTATTTTTAAATAAATCTCTGAGGGATGAAAGACCATCAACTGATTGGAGCTTTTTAAGTACAAATTACCTTTCCAATGTTTTGTGAGTAAATCTTAATCTCTTACAATCACAACAGGACATTTTAATAGCTTGACACCACTCTGAAGTTAATTATCATGCTTTAAACAGACACAGCAGCTTACTGTGTTTATGCTGCTAATCCATTGCAATGTACAATAAACCAGAATAGTGAAAACAAGCACTGATTCATTTAAATCAGCAATGAACAATTTCTTCAAGTTTTATGGAATACTACAGAAATCCCCACAAACTTAACATTTAACAGAATGACTACAAATTGATACTAGAAACCACTAATAAATTATCTATAAAACTGCATGACTTAACAGTTGTAAACAATTATGCACCATTTACTGCTATATATCAAATAATTTACTTTCAATGACAAAATTATCCAGGGAAATTATTTACATTTAATAGAATTCAAGTGTACAGTTTTCTCTATCATATTGTGTAGAAAAATATTTTTGTTTTCTTCCAAGCTATAGCTTTATTCCTAGAGAGAATCCAGGTGTATCTCCCCTAAAATGGAAAAAACACACGTGTATTTCAGACAGTATTAGTAAGAGAAAACAGACAAAGGACAGCCCAAGTTAAGTAACTAACTTTAAGCCAAAGTTTCAAAACAGAGGCTGAGCTTCCAAATTCCTATCAAAGTATCTAAAGACTGGCCCAAAGCTTTCCAGTTGCTATCAATAGAAATAACTTCATTCTTGGCGAATTTTAAAAGCTTTTATCAGAAGGAAAGTTAAGTGTTAGAATAACTTGCCTGTGGATATTGACTTTTCTAGTCTTTCAGTGAACTTACCTGGATATTTTCCTAAAAGACACGTACAGCTCAAAAAAACCAAGTACAATCCTGAGACAGAAACCACTCACTGGAGTATTTCTCCTGAATGATGCATGAGGTCAAGTTCATCAATTCATCAAATGGCTTTTCCTGGCTCTTAACCTATTATTGCTCTTGCATTGCATATGAGTGTCTTATCACTTACTAAGTAAAGAAGTTGAACAGCGTGATTCCTCCTTAATTTGTTAGTACCAGTTTTCTCTTTTCATAATATGTGAGAGTCAACATCATGCTTCTACACAAACACCTTGTTTTCTATTTATGTAACAACAGGAGCCTGACTACAGTTTCCTCTCACAGACCATTAATTTTTTAGTATTGGGGTAGAAGCCCTCTTAGATATTCTTATCCTACTATAGTAATTTGGAAAAGCAATACACTTGTAAAGTCTAATTTTTATCATGCTGAAACCCCTCTGTAAACAGTAACCCCTGCATGCTCAACATGTGCAACAGCAACTAACATCATTAGCATCACATGAAATCAATATTTTGCTGCCTTTTTTTCTACACAGCTTCTGAAGAAAAACAAAGCAGCAAGCACAGTTCTTACAGCTGCTATTTTCATAAAATGAAAGCCCTTTCACAAGTCAGTGTCAGCCTTTATCTGAAAACTCACCTAGGAAACCAGATTCTGTTTCCAGATGCTCCCAAAGAAACACTTTGATATTAAAGATTTGCAAGCATATATACGTGAAAAATAACAGAAATCAAACGCCTCCAAATGGAAACCAATGTATCATTTTCTACATCTATTCTGACAGTTCAGCAAAGGAACTTTTTTTTTCCCTGTGTTACAGTGTATCTTACTGCAAATACTTTGTAAGATTTGCAGAACTCCAGCTAGGAAGTCCAATTTTGGGGCAAAATAGAAACCAGTGAAAAATATTTTTCGTTTGAATTTCAACAGAATCTGTATTATTAACTCTGGCCTGCTAGAGTACAACACTGTCTGTATTATACTTTCAGAAGTGCTATTTATATATTGTAAATCTAAGACCTTCTCTGTTTTCTTCACAGGAAATTAGTCTTTCAGAATTAATGTCAAAATGTTACAGCATCACTGTAGCAATACTACAGTTTATGGTTCTGAATGAAAGTGTTGTCTCTACATTGTTTTCAAACGATTTTGAACAATTTTAACTTGCTGGATAAAGACCTTTTCTCAGGTTTGTTCATGACATGGTCACTGTAACATGTCCATAAATTATTTAGAAAGTGAAAAAAATCAAATGTTTTCCTGTTGTTCAAATAAATGTATTTATACTGTTTAAAAACTATGTATCTGCTTCTACAACTTTGTTTCTAAAATTTTTATATGTTGCTTTTATCATCTTCAACAGAAAAAGGGGTAAGAGAGCCAGGATCAAGACATCAGATATGCTAGTAAGGATGTTTGTGTAAAAATTTTTAGTTGGAAATGGGGAAATTTGGAACCCATCTAATTAGGAAACTATGTAAGTGATGAAACTATATAAGTTATTTAAAGTGGCATATTTTGGTGGTCAGAAGAAAACCATACCCTTATATCACACTTACGTGTTCACAAAAAGGAGAGGTTAAAAAAATCCCGAAACAACACAAAGTAAGTCACCTGATGTGCAAAACTACAGATAACACTTAAAAAAAAAGTCTGATAAGCAACTCCTAAGTATTATGCCTAATGCATAGTGTTGTTTTTTAAACATATACCAGTAGGTAATCCAGTGGTCTCTCAACATACAGAATCACGAAATATACCTTTTACTACATGCAGGAATGCTTCCCAGTTCTCCATTCCAGACACATGCCATGGCTATATCCTGGGGCCCTATCAAATTCAAACACGTGCGAGTGATCTCTCTACTCCTGCGTGCTGCTCTCCAAGCAAAGAGGACACAGGGAGAGAGGCTGCAGGCTAGGCAAAGCATGATGCAGCAAGTCCTATAACCTATCTGCCCAGAGCCAGAATTCTGAAGATTACCCAAATATGTCATCTGTACACTGCAAAAACACACAAGGTAGTATTTAGCTGCATTTTGCTAAATATATATATCTTACGTCGTTTCTTTAATAGCAAACCACATCCAGAGTATTTCAATTAATATGTAAATATGAGTAACTTACTTTTATTTCCAACCAAGGCCACAAGTGGCTGTGTTTCTGATTCTTCATTCACTTTTTTTACCACATTATACCAGTCCTCCAAATTTTCAAAACTCTGGCCATTGGTAATATCATAAACCAAGAGAATACCCTAAATAAAAAGACATGTTTAAAATGTTACAGATTGCAAAACAATTTAACACGGTAAGATTTGCATCAGTCTAAATTATTATTATCATAAAATAGAGCATTAACAAATAATGGCATCATATCTTTTGAGGGTCAGTTAAAGGAATTATAAATTTCTATAGTATACACATCATTACAATATTTCTCCCACATTTTATGTGTTCCAAATTCACATTAACTGAACTACAATGGCAGAAAAAAAATGGCAACACAGTCAAGAGCACAATTAGTTATATCAGAAATACTATGAACTGCATATGCTTTATGATAAACCCAAAATAGCATTTCACACTAATAGGAAGATAAAAATTACACTGGAGAAGGACTTTTATTTTAACTTATATTAGTTGCAGTTTCAATGTTCTCTTTTTCAGAAAAAAGAAAAAAGGCAGTTTAATTTCACATTTCTGCACATTGTCTGTCATGTTTCTGCTGTTTTTCAGGGATAAAGGCCACATTCCATTCCTTCAGTGTTGTAGAAGATAAGTAAGAAGTATTGGCGAGCTTTAAACTTTCAAAAGAGAACCTAAAGACATAGTCAGAACTCAAAAAGGAGTCTCACATATTTCAGAGGTTTTGGGCCAAGCTACAGGTGACAAATACTCAAAGCAGACACTGCTGAAACAAACCTGAATTCTTCAGCACAGAGAGGAAGTGACCCTGGGAGGACCTAAAAGCAGCCTTCCCATACCCATGAGGAAGCAATGAAGGAGATGGAGCCAGGCTCCTCACAGTAATGCATGGCGGGACAAAACTCAATGGGCATAAGCTGAAATAAGAGAAATTCAAACCATATCTAATGAAAAGCCTTTTCACCATGAGGAAAATAAAGCAGGTTGACCAAAGAGGTTGCTCACTCTCCATCCTTAGAAGTTTACAAGAAGGAACTCCATAAATCCTTGAGCAGCCTAGTTCCATCTCTCGACCCTCCTTTGAGTGTTTTACTACTGACCTCCTGACATTGTTCCACCCTGAACTTTCAAACGAATCTGTTGATCAATACAACACGTAGCGATAGGTTAAACTCACAGCACGAAGATTATAGCAAGGGTACATACGAAAAACAAGCAAGCAAGCAAAACAAAACGAAAAAAGCTATGGAGACTGTAAGAATAGCAAAGCTCTGAAATACACCACCTACAGCAGTCACCAACACTGGAAAAATGCTAGAAGTCATTACACATGGATAGCTTTGAAGGAAGGCAACAGATCCTATCGAGATCCCTCCAACTTCTACTTTCTTATGACAGCAACACCAATCTATCTCTTTTCCACCAATGTTATCAATTCCTTCGCAAACTTGAGGTTTTGCTCCTTGTATTTATATAGTTGCTATTAATTTCTGAGGAACAGCTTTCATCAGCTCCTTCAAGGAAATTAAGAATTACAACACCCAACTTTTCCCTTGCTATCTTTCCTTCTTTACCAATCAAATCTAATATTAAATATTCACTTCCCTCTTCCAATTTTGATACAATTTATTCCTTAATATCTTGCATCTCTAAGTTAATCTTAGCTAATTTCTCCTGACTATTTTTATAACTACTCAACTACCTGGGCATGTGCGTAATTGTCTTTCACAATCTAAGTTTGCTCTACGAAGAACATACTTGTGTTATTAAATGCTCAGTGGAAAAGAAAAAACTCAATCTAAAGGATAGGTATAAAAATAAGAAAGTGTGAGCATTTAAGACTAGCCAACTCCATCTAACTAATTCTTCATCAAAATTCTACTCTGCTTCATGTCCGCTAGACAACTACAGCCTACCTACCCCTTTGGATGAAAGGGTATTCACAGTGGATTTACCATGAAAGGAATCATTTAACAAAGTTTGCAACTAGAGCTGACCTAACTTCCTTTTGGTCCCTTTCCCTGTGATCTAAAACACTGCTTCTAAAGCACATTCTTTTTTTAACCATTTATTTTAGTCTCGTCAATATTTGCCACACTTAAGAAACAAAGACGGCAAGTATAACATCATAGAGATGCAAAAAAAAGGCAGCATGGCATCCAGGTCATAAAGAATACTTTCTGCTTAGATTTTTACCACAACAGCACTCTACAAGCAACTTAGTATGATACAGATAACTGATGAAAGACTAGTCATAACTCCATGGCTAAAATTTATTTCACCTTTTTTTTATTTAACAGAGAAATCCCATAATTGCTTTCAAAAAAAAAAAATCATGTTTGCCATAAACTTACAATATATGGAGTACAGACCAAGTAGACAGCATAAAAGCTGTTGTTTTCCTATTATGTGTGAGGAATTAAGGAGGAAAATTAACACTGGCGTTTTTACACAAAAGTAGTGTATTTCCCTGCCATGTAAAAGGTTTGAAACACATGGTAGACGACATGCCAAGAACAGCACATATTGATTCTCTAGTCTCCAGCAATGTGGCAAATAGTCCCTGCTTCCATAATTGCACTCTAGTAAGAGAGACATTTTGCCTACGTTAGCGCATATGTGACTGCTTTTTGTTTTGGAACTATAGAGCATTTTCAAAAATAGGTCACTGGAAACTGAGAATATTGCAGAAATTATTTGCTGCTCCCTGGAGAGGGTAGAGTCAGCAGTACTCCTGTTAACAAGCTAATTTATGATGTAGCATATGCCAGATCTCAAAGATAATTTAAACTAGATATGTGGGTAGGGGCAGCAATTACAGGTAAGATATGGGAGTGATTCTGAAAGATTTACCACGCAAACAGCAGCAGCGTTATTTCAAAACCGAACTGCTAGTATGGAGGTGTTGTAACCAGGCAATATATTCACACTGATAATCAAAACTGAAGAGGTGTCAAGTTTATGTCAAGATTTGTCACAATAAAAGGAAGCTAGAGAAAACAGTAATTAAAACTGTATGTTTTCTTCTCCATTTATCCTCAGCTACCCTCATCCTATGACTGACTTCTGCATCAAGGAACTAAATTAACTTTCAAATTTTCATTAATATTATAAAATAAGTCAGGCCAAAATTCTAGAGTATTTTTTTCTAGTCACAGAATATTAATTTAATAAAGAGCAATTTAATTGTTGCACAAATGTGCAAATGAAAACTGTTTTTTGCAAATGAAAGCAGCTTACAGTCCACATATGCTTAACCACTGGTGTCTTGCTGATACTGAGGGCGTGGTCACTCAGATACATGTTACTAAGCTGCCATAATTGAATTATTTACCGTCTATCAGTACAGCTGTGGCAACTGACTACACAATTATTCTCAGCATCTCTCAATTCAGAGATAAATGTCGTAGTTTTAAACAGCTTTCAGTCACTGTTGATTATTAACACCTTTTATTTATCAAGAACAAAGAGCTCTTTTTTCCCCACAGCTTGCAGAGTTGTTCTGCCTCACCACTGAAAATTCAGCTACTAAGATGGGATGCAGCAACTACATTGTTCTAAATGAGCAACATCAGAGAAAAAATGAAAAATGGGCAGGAGGAAAGCAACTGCTTCAAGACAGCAAGTGAACTGCAATTTCTCCAACTGCAACCATGCAAGCAAATTACACAAGTTCTCATGCTCAAATATGCCATTCTTATTTTAAAACACTGCACAAGAAATAAGCGATCTCAATCAAAATACAGCATCTTAACAGTAACCTAACCAAAAATCTATCCTAGAGAATTGATACAGCTCTCATTAGAGAGAAACAAACCTCCAGTGGCAAGTTTTTGCAGTGAAGTATAGATGGATGCTCCACTTACTCTTCTTGATATCCTGATCAAATTTAAACCAAGATCAGGTGAACTGTAGACCACAATCTTTTCAGTTTCTGTAGATTCTCTAAACTCCTATCTCCAGCTGGCCATAGGATTTTAGAAGTAGGCCTACCATACACACAGATTTCTGAGCACAAAAACAAGAATTCAGCCACTTATGATTTCTGAATCTCACAATGATCAAATAGATGGAAACCCACACTTGGCTATGGGCATCTGCAAATACTGGATAAATGTACAACACATACCATAGGTATGCTAAAAACAATTCCACACATATACTTTAAATCTGAATTATTTAGATTTGAAGAATACACAGACGAACACAATTTCTGCAACAGATCCAAATCATCTGCTTTATCTATATCTGTACAGCTTGTGTACTTTATAAACAAGACATTTAAAATCCCAGCTGCACCACACACGCTGACCAAGTGTAATACATCATAGGCACATACACTTTTTTTGTAGCAACCGTCACTCGAGTTACTTCAATATTTTCAAGGCTCTCTTGCACTGGGGAACCCCAAACTGAACACAGTACTCTAAATGTAGCCTCAAAAACGTCAGACAGCATGATATTCACTTTCCTGGATTTGGCTACTTCATTCTTACTAACACAGCTCAGTATTCAATCACCTTTTACTGTTGCAAGGGTGCATTACAAACTCTCATTCAACTGGTTTTTACCTAAATAAGACATCTATCCAAGAGCTTTTTCCTCCAAAGCCATTTCACAGAATGACTGAGGTTGAAAGGGACCTCTAGAAGTCATTTGGTTCAAGCAGTGTCACCCAAAGCCAGCTGCCCAGGACCATGTCCAGACAGCTTTTGAGTGTCTCTGAGGGTGGAGACTCTATAACCTCTCTGGTCAACTTGTGCCAGTTCTCAGTCATCCTCACAGTAGGAAACGTGTTTCCTGATGTTCAGGGGGAATGCCCTGTGTTTCAGTTTGTGCCCATTGCTCTGGTCCTGTCAATAGACACTACAGAAAAAGGCCTGGTTCTCTCTTCCTTGCATCCTTCCTGCATGGATGTATTGATTAGCCTTCTATTCTCCAGGCTGAGCAATTACAGCTCTCTAAGCCTTTCCTCACAGGAGAGATGCTCCAGACCATTAATCACCTTTGTGGCCCCTCACTGCACACTCTCCAGTTGATTCCCAGCTGCATAAGATTATTCTGCACCAAGTGCAGGACTTGGCATCTGTGGTCAGCTGAACCTCACAAGGTTTCTGTTGGTCCACTTCTTCAGTTGGTCATGGTCTCCCTCAGTAGCAGCCCTACCCTCCAGCACAGTGACCATTCCTTCCCAGTTTGGTGCTGCTCATAAACTTACAAACAATGTTTTATTCCATGGTTAAAAGAATTAGTAAAAGACACAACTCCAGTACCAACCCTTAAGAAACAAAGCTTATAATCAGGCTCCAGTAAGATATTGAGCTATAGACCTTTAAATCCAGCTGTCCATTCAGATTTTCAGTCAATTTATGGTCCACTCATTCCACCTGTATCTCTACATATTGTAATAATATCACAGGAGATTATGTTAAAGGCCTTGCTGAAGTGAAGATAAATGACATCCACTGCTCTCCTCTTCAGAGCTAACCATCTAACCACAGACAGCAATCAAGTTGGCTGTGCACAGTTTACCATCACCAAGTCCATGCTACCTCTTCCCAATTACTTTCTTGCTGTTTTGTATTCCATTCACAGGAATTTTTATCCATATTTAAAAGGATTTTCCTTCATAAATACTCCTACTTGTTCTACTTTGCCTTTCCTCTTTTTCTTATAGGAAGCTACAGATGTTCAACATGAAATAAGCTTCTGCCTAGACATAAGCTGAAAGCAGTGCCTTTTTAAACTATTCATGGCATTTCATGAATAGATGAAAATAAAGACAGTTTTATGCATCTTTAACAGGCCCTGTTACAAAGGTAATAGAAAAGTGTGTTAGAACTCAACTTTGATGATGAGAAGCCTCTTACAGACATTGGCAATGCATGCCAACACTGGGAGAAAAATTTTTTAAAATTACAATGAGGATTGAGGGAAGATTAAAGACAGAGATTGGACATAGAGGTTTTTTGAATGACTAAAAACAAAGCCAAACTTTAGTCTTATTGATATCAACTGTTTATGCACTTTTCAGCACTGGTATTAACTTTTTGACCTGCTGTTTTTGGTAAGAAACTCCTAAGTTTATCACCAAATTCAATACAGACAAAGCTAATAGCCTTTTATTTCCTTCATTAAATTTACTTTGGGCATATGGCAACAATTTGTGATTAATCAAATTCCCTCTGTCATGGAAGCCACTTTCTCCTATTGCTTGGTAGATCTGTAACAGGTCAACAAATCATTTTTTATTTTAAAAAAATTGAATATGCTGTAACACAGATGCAACAGCTAAAAACATTCAGACTTTTTTTGAAAGTGACAAAATGTTACATTGACAAGTTTGTCTTTATCCAATTAACTAATAAATTCCAACCTCTTTCATTAGCCATTCCTGTGTTGCATAACATTATCTAACAGCACATGTTACGCCTATTGCTCTCATTACAAACTCCAAATTAAGGAACAGAGTACATTTTAGGATCACTCATCCTAAGAAGTATGGCATATATAATACATCCTCCTAAAGAATCCAATGACTCAAGATACAGTTATAATACTTAGCTCTTAATCGTACCATCCACTTTAAGTTGCTCAGTTAACCTGAAGATAAAATTAATTTTCACTGGATAGGAGTTCTGCAAAAGTATTTAGCTACCTGGTTGTCTTCTTTTGTTTGCCCTCTTATAACCCCAGTTACATGTATGAGTTTAATGGTGTAGGATTGCTCTTAATTTCCTCCTTCTACATTTTCCCCTCAGGAGGCAGCTGTTCTGAAAGCAGCCACTCTATCTACCATGTGGATATCCAAATAGCCTTTACTATTTACTGTGATTGCTTTTCTTAACTCAAGACACAAAGCCTGGAAACAACCATCTGTTCTTGAGAGTTATTCAGTTCTATAAATGCACATTCTTGCTTTGCTTTTTATGTCAGCTCTAAAAAATTAGCCACACACCAAAATTAAATTAGTGTATTAATATCAATTAAATTTAGATTGAACAACATTTCTGAGATTTATGAAACAACCAACTAAAAGCTATATATAATGTATGTACGTATAATTTTAAAAACAAAGTTTCAATTAATTTTATATCATTGCTATAGATACAATTATCAGCATTTATACTGTACCTGAGCTCCATAAATATATTTATCCAGCATTTTGCCTCCTATTGTTTGTCCCCCTACATCCCACACTTGAAGAGTAACATTCAAATTTCCTGGAAAAAAAATTATACAGATACTGTGTAACATGGAAAATTTAGATACAAATATATTCAACAACAGTAGCTTTTAAAAAGTATGTAAGAAATAGGAACTAAATTTCAAACCAAAAATGATTATATCATCTGGGAAAAAGTCATTTGTGTCCAGCTAAGTCATTAAGATACAGTAAAACTATAGCTAGTTATTAATGTATCTAATATTAACAGAGAATAACTGGAATTGCATAAAGTGTAACACTCGTGACTAGAAATTATATAACATCTGCCACTGACAAAACATGTAAAACTTTACAAAGAATGTTCCATAGCATGGTACCACCTTAAAGCATAAAGCTAAATTGGACATGATTTACATCATTTCATCTTCAAAGAATCTACACCAAAAATAGACCTTCCTTTCTACTCTAAACCATTTTTAAGCTACATTGAAACTGTTAACAGGTTTTTAAAGCCAAAACTAACAAAAAAAATCAGTCTAAATACAGAATATTTAATATCCTACAAATCACACATATTCTGCAAGCCAACTCAGCAACTCACAGATCAAAAATATAAATAGAAAGGTATGGCACCGTATACATACAAACATATTAAAGTATAACTTCTCACATTTTGCATGGTAAGAACTGTTTTCAGAACTGTACTGATTACCTGGGAGCACCAAACTCTAACAGAGTAAGGACTGACAAAATTTTTTCTAATCCACATACAACTCACATGACACTTACATGTTAACACCAATTCTACATACTCACAAATAATCTCAACTGCCTATTAATTTTACTCCTAGATTTAAAAAAACACAACAGATTTCACATCACAACAATTGCAAATCGAGTGAAAACAAACACATTATTTTGGGTTGCTAAGAAAGATATATTCTTAATTCAACCATTTTATGTAGTTGACAATCTTATTTTACACCACATGATCCATTCAGCTGTAAATTTATAACTGACACGTTTGCATTGGTTACACAAGGGAATGTGCTCCATGCAAATGCATCACCCTACTAGGTGAAAATAACCAGCAAATTATAACTATTTAGCTGAATATATGCTACTCGTGGTATTACATATACCACATTATATTTTTATAATGCACCCTGCTTTAATCTGGTTAAAAGAACAGATTTCCAAAACTACTACCTTGGTCTCAAAAAATATAGAGCTGAATGTCAGACAGTACTATTAAGCTACCCTGAGTTTTATGTAATACTAAGAGAATTTCATGGAGCTTAGAAAACACATCATAAACACTCCAGTTCAATAAAGGCAACCTTTTATAGTCAACAAAAAGCTTATTTGTTTTGATAGTGCATATATGATATATTAATTAATTAATTATTTTAAAAGCTTAGAACATAAATAATTGAAAACAATGCAGGAAAGTCTTCCATAAAGCATCTGGCATGGATAAACTAGTGCATCCACAGTCTGTAAAGGCTATACATCCTCCATGGGTAAACAAACTATGCAGGCTCAAAGGCTCACCATGCTGCAGTATTCTATCCCTATGCATTCTACTGGAAAGTCACCATGTCATTCATGTCAGCTATTTTGAAGGAAAAAAAAAAACCCTTTATAAATATTATCATTTTCAAACTCACTAATTTTCAGATGCCTAATTTTGTGTTCAAGTGCTCTAAAAAGTTTCAACTTGATTTTTCCTCCTAAGGAAACAATTATGCACAGCATAGTGGGCTTAGTATCTGGATAACTGCATGGAACAGCCTGAGAAATTTTAGTGCAGTAAGTTAAATTAAATAGTCTAACTGTGACTGTCCAACTAAAAAAATTCCTATTACAAATTACTAACAAGAGAAAAAAAGAAACGGGTGGAAAAAAACAGACTGGTATGTTCATTTAAGGTGAACTCCTTCTTAATTAGGACCTCACTAACTATGAAATTCACACTGATCATCTCCTGTGCAAAATGCTTTATTTTTGCTTTTCTTTCAGTTAGGTTCTGCAATATTTGCTTTGTGCTCAGATTGCTTCTGGGGGAGAAAGAAGGATGTTAGGATTATTCTGACAAAAGGAAAAACTGCAGGCAATTTACCTAGCAAGTATCTAATTAATAACTGGGATAGTAGCACATGAAGTTTTCTGCAAAAAGTTTAAAATCTTTTATTTCCTCAATTTAACAGGAACATAAAAACAAGAGACTTCCAATAAAACAAAAAGAAACCATGCATAGTAAGACAGTTCTTAGAAACAGTCTTAACACACCAATAAAAATAACTGAAGAATCCCATCAAAATAACATGTAATACACTAATAAGGAACAAAAAATCCCCAGCACTTCTTTACTCTGTGGAAAATGCACACAAGTGCAAAGCTGAAATACATGAGGTAGCACAGCGCAGGTGTGTAGATTGCTTCCGCTGTGAACTGCAGCCACTGGGCTGCTGCAGCACTGACCCTGCAGGAGGACACTTGGTGCACTGGTTAACCTTACTTAAAGTGCTGCACAGTCAAGATGGAACTAAAAACACAAGTCTGACCGCTTTTTACACCAACGACTTAAAAAAAAATTCCTTTTAACAGAAGAATCCTGTTTACTGAACTGCACCCACAACCTCCCAAAAAGTATACAACTATGGCTCTTAGAAGTCTCTATCAGCAGACCCTCTGACTAACAGATACACTATTTAAGCACTAAAATCTACACCATGGTTGCATCCAGACTATACCACATTCTGCATCAATAAATATAATGAAACTGATGTGCACTTTAAAAAAGGTATTTTGAACAAACTGCATTAAGTGAATTTGACATGCTGAACACTAGACGTGTAGAACAATGTTGAACACGTTCAAAATTCATCAAAGGATTTCTGATTTGTATTAAACTGTATTGTTTTACCATGCAAAATATTTACTATTTTCACTGCAAAACTGCATTAGTTACTAAAACAACTGGAGACAAATGCCACTTTTATCTTAAAAAAGAAAAAAAAAAACCACAAAAACAGTACTTTATTTTATAAGCTGTAATGTATTTGAATGTGGCCTACTGTAAACTTCCGTGCAATTCCAGAAATCCGTAACTTCAGCTTCTGGAATCTTTGCTTACATTGAAGAAGAAAAAAATCAGCTACTGAACCATAGTTGTTCATCAATTCTCCTACTTGAATAAGAGAAATTGAGTCTTTTTCCCTGCTGATACACACATAATTTCTGTGCAGTGGTATGAATTAACCTTTCAAGTAAACATAGCAGCTCTGCAAAGCCAGAACTAATCAAGAAATTAGAAAAATACACTTACTAAAGTAATGCTTCCCATTCCAGTATTTAGAAATGTTACCTCCCTCCCTCTCACTCCCCACGACTAGTCCAGTTTACCTATAAAATAGAGAGCCATATATATCTAAACACATATATAGGCATAGGCAAAACCAGAATGACAACCTACAGAAAAGTGTTTCTTCCTGAATATGAATACAAACGCTACTGTTTTAAGGAAAACAGATGTACAGACTTTTTGGTGCTATTTTTACCTGCATTCTGATTTTATTACAAAATAAACTATGAATGAATGAAATCCACACACAAAATAAACTATGAACAAAAATGAATGAAGCAATAGTTGATAATTTTCCAAATTTTCTACTCAACAAGAATATTTAGAATCCCAGTAATGTACTAATAGCTTCTGTATGCTTAACAGCGGGAAAAAAAACTTGCAAAATACAAGTTCTCAGCATGCACACTGCATGATTTGTGTACACATTCCACTTGCAAGTACTGCTGTTGAGTATTATGCACACTGGTATTTTTAGAGGCATAAGCAGGACAATAAAAAAATTATTCTGTTGATTTTATGGAGAAATAAGCACTGGGATTTGGTATTTTATCACTCACCAGATACTAAAAAAGTACAGCAAAATGGCCAAACCAAAATAGTGAACACAGGAATAGTCTGAAAAGATTATTCTGTTTCACTCAAGAAAATATATTAAAATAATCAAGAAATTATTTGCAATATAATTGAAAAAAAAAGAAGTTCAAGAACTGCATACGTTTTCTTATAACTTCAGGTTACAGATAAAATGCTTAATTTCTGGGTTTGCTTCCCTCCCCACCCTTCACAAAGAGAAGACAGAACTATAGAACTTGCATCAACTTTATCAAATCTCACTACAGCTTTTAATAATGACACATACTTTTTCTAACTTCTGATTTCTGAATCCAGAAGTAAATGTTTTTAATTAAATACTTGCATATTTAGAATATGAGCACACACAAATCAGTGAAAAGACATATTTTAAAACCCAGTTGTTCAGAGACAAACTTAACCAGCAATTATTCTTTTTTAATGACTTCTTTGCATTTTCCATGCAGTGTGCTGCAACTGGCATCTAAATAGTTTCTTTGCCATCGTGAAGTGAAACATCTTGAATGCTCAAACTGTATTTTTATGAGTGCCGAGGGACCCTAAATTTTAGTGGTCTATTAAATGCCAGCAATTTCATGCTGCCTTGCATAAAACAGCATTCACATATTACAGCACTGCGAGTCCATAGCTGCATTATGCTTCTCTCACACAACTCAAATATAAGTTGTGTATTTCATTTAAAAATATATATATATTTCTTTCAAAACACAAATACTTTTTCAATTAATATGTTTCAAGTTCCATTTCATTGTTGTGTGTTACACTATCCTCATGGAAAGTGAGTGCACTCAAGCAGGGATAATAAAATTCATCAATATAGATAGCATTCCTTTTATTTGAATTCAGTGTTTTACTTAAGGGATGTAAGCTGCAAATGCATAACTCTTTGACACCTGGAAAGAATGTATGAACAAAATATTCTCTGAACAGCCTAATTTACTTTGCCATAAAAATCACTGCACCAAGCTTATTTAGCACACATTACTCTGAAGAATCTGTTTCTGCAAGTTTTGCTGCCACCCAACCTTTCAGTGTTAGTTTTTATTCTCTTACCTGGCAATAATATCCTTTTCAAGAAGAAGTCCAGTCCTATGGTTTGTTTGTACTGTTTTCCAAATGTTTCTTGAGCAAAACGTGTAGCTAAGGATGTCTAAAATAGAACAGTATCAAATAAAGTTGTCATTTTAAACAGCAACAAACTTTATGTTAACCCAGAAGTATGAAATACAGTTAAGTACTTTTTAAATCAATGAATACTAACAGTGTTCATGGATTTGGATCGACAAGCACTCCAGTCAGTTTCAACATAATAACAGGAGGTGGCAAAGGCTACTAATTTATGCAAAAAGAAGCAAGGTGCATATTTATTTGCTTTGATTTCAAAAATACTCTAACAGTCCTATTACAAAATATTACACAGATTTGAAGGAGGTATCATTAGTATACTCAAACTGACACAAATCAAGGTAACGCTATCTGTACCTGAAGATCTTCATATTTTTAAAAAGCATTCATTTCCAAAACAAGGGTCCTCCCCTGGTAAAGAACACCATGATCCCAGACCAACTTTCTGGAAGGGAATAGAGATCTGCACAGTGCAGAATCCCACGGGGGGCTCCTAAGTGTGGCAAGATTTCTGCCACTGTACATCAGTTTCAGGATCAGGGATTATAGGAACTCTAAGATGGGAAGAATACTTTCTTGCACACAGAAAAAAAGTTAAACTCATATTAAGAATGCACATTTACAGAATCATTCCTTTCAGCAGAACTTTGAAAATTAATTTCTTCAATTGGTATTCTGTGGATTTATGAAAACAAATCAATATACTATTAACCTAATAATAAGCTTCTTCTATATACTGCTGAAAGGATACACAACTAACCTAGACAAGGTACTGAAGCAAGGCATTTATATCCTGTCAGTAGCAATCTGGTAGCAATTTAAGGTCTCCTTTCACGACAAAATAAGTGTGGGGGTAGAAGAAAGAGCGAGAGACAGAGAGACAGAGAGACAGAGAGACAGAGAGACAGAGAGACAGAGAGACAGAGAGACAGAGAGACAGAGAGACAGAGAGACAGAGAGACAGAGAGACAGAGAGACAGAGAGACAGAGAGACAGAGAGACAGAGAGACAGAGAGACAGAGAGACAGAGAGACAGAGAGACAGAGAGACAGAGAGACAGAGAGACAGAGAGACAGAGAGACAGAGAGACAGAGAGACAGAGAGACAGAGAGACAGAGAGACAGAGAGACAGAGAGACAGAGAGACAGAGAGACAGAGAGACAGAGAGAAAAAAGGCCCACAAAAATTAAAGGACAAAATAGTGGTACAATCATAAATAATACAAAAGTTTGTATTGTGAAAAAAATTAATAGTAAATATTAAAAATTTTAAAACACAACTTACATCAAATTAGTCTACACTTAAAAATCTCTTGTTGACATGACATTTGTAAATAAAAATACAAATTCACTACAGGAAAAAAAAATAATCTAAATATTTATTTACCTATATAGAGAAGGAAAAATACTAAGAGGCTCACAAAACCCTTACACTGTCTGAGAAAACTCAAAATGGGCCAACAGGGTTTTTTCTTGCCAGTTTTCTGTTCATCAAGACCTGAAGAGATGAGTCACACCAATTGTTATCAGAAATTGCTGTTAAGAGCGCATTTCATTAAAAACGCAATAGCAAAATAACGCAAATAGCTCTGAAATATGAGAACACGCGAGGTCTATGAATAGAAGGTTATAACAAAGATCTAAATTAGGCTAATGTCAAATTTGCACAGAAAAAAATAACTTTTTTTTGCATTAAAACATGATCACCAGAGCTCCAGCATTAACGCTCTAGTATGAATAGGCAAACATTTATTCAACTATCAAATTTCCTATTAAGTAAATAAAACAAGATCTACTGTTTCCATGTTTCTATATCATATTTATATTCCTATCATTGCCATATATATAATGAATTACATTTTGATATCAGAAGATATGTTTAGGAAACAATCCAGTAAGTCAGTTATAGCCTATGGCAACATTTTCATTTACTTCACTGAACTCAAGCCCCAAGAGGATTAAAAATAAACAAACAAAAGGGAAAAAAAGCAAGTAAACTAGAAATAGCCTGAGTATGCTCATGTATTTATATCCCTGTGGAAAGGGGGAAGACCACAGAGGATGAATCGTGAGAAGATTCTTCTGCCTTCAGCTATGTGACAGTAATACTAACAACACACAAAAAATACAATTCAATGCAGATTCAGACTACAGTATTGAAAGAGTCAGTAGAACTGATTCATTTAATCCCAATAGTTAGCATGTCAAGATTACAATGACATTATCTTTAATCTGTCATGACCTTAAAGACGTAGATGAGAATAAGACTGCAAGAATACACCATTCAGTCTTCTTGAAATGTTCCTTTTTGGAAAAGTAACTAATGCCTAGAGTACAGATTCAAGTATCATCTGACTGTATCATAGTATTCTATATTCTCCAACACACTAATTTAGATCCTCATTAAATAAGTAACCACTACCTTCTTGTTTTAAAGGCTCAGTAAATATTAGTTTATCATTCTGTGACACTCAATATTCCCTGAGGATTTCTAGGGGTGTTAGCAAAAATAAATTACACACATTCAATTAACAGCCAGCCTATAAGAGCAGCAAGTAACCAACAGTGTGGCAAAGTCCTCTTAAACAGTTTTTCTCCACTGTGCTCTTGAATGCAAAGGAATTTATAGCACAAAATCATTGACTAACTCCTTTTTAAATTTTTTCCTAATAAATGTTAGAGCTCAAGGAAGGTGTTGGATTACCAGTCTAGGGTCCTCTATTTATTCACAAAACAAGCATTTATCCACAAAATGCTAAAAGCAACAGTTCAAACTTCTTTACAACAATAAACAAAGAAGTTATGTCAATGCATATTCAAGTACCTCTACAATGCAAATACTCCCTTCAAATCCCAAAAGTGTTTGCTGCCGTGCTTGCCATAAAAGATTTTGCTCAACAGTTTTACCTGAGAGGATAGGTTGAATACGATCTATATAAGAATTAATGACAGTTAAATAATGGTTCAGTAGAAGTGTAGTTGTAAAAATGAGTAAGTAATCAGTGACCATTTTTTAGAAAGGCTGCATTCCATACAATTCCACCCCTTAATGTCGGGGTCAGAGAACAGCACGATAGCACAAAGGCTTTGTTTCTTTGCCCCTCTACTAAGACAACCAGGCCACCAGCCTGCACAGCAGAATTTCCAGCAAAAATTCCATCATTTTGGAAGGTTCACACAGGTGCCTTAAATACTTCAAAGTGAATGTCAACATCTTATTCTAAATATCAATACTCTATTGAAGGTTGGTGTCAAAAACCCTCTGTTAAAAACAAGAAAATGTCTTTGGGCTCTAATGTACAGCAACCAAGATAGCAGTAAAAAAAAAAAAAAAAGTGCAAAATACAATAGGATATTTGGGAAGGTTTTTTTGAAAGAAGCAAAGATGGAATTTAACCTTACATGACAGGCATGACAGTTTCTTAGTTCTACTTTCCAATGCCAACAATTCAGTATAAACTGCTGACATGCTCTTCCTAAAGACCTACATAATGAGTAAAGAGGAAAAAAAGTAAACAATATCTATGAAATAAACTAAAAAGTCGGTAATTGAAATAAACTGAAAGTCAAACAGAACAAGCAATGACAGCCAGCTCTGACAATGACTCACCAGGGCAACTAGAAACTTGTAGGGAAAACTCCACCAATGACAAGTCTTTGAGCTGTCTTTCCTATACTCAAAATCGAAGAGCCAACTGCTATTAATAATTGATGTTTATTTTCACCTCACACTGTCCCCACTTCTGATTGCTTTTTAGATGATTTTAATGAACTAGACAAACCCGGAAAACAATTCTCTATTATCTTCTGACTAACCAGTGTCGCCTCCCTCAATTTTGCTTTTCCACAGTTCACCAACACCTTACCATCTCTATTTCACCCTAAGAGTTTTACAGATTCTACTCCGTCTCACTTCTCTTATGCCTTCTTCCACTTTTCTCTACTTGAGTTTGCTCCAGCAGGGCTTATTGCTACTCTTTAAATTCTAAGTATCCAATTATCCATTCAACCACGTCAAAACAAATGAATAGAAGCACAGCATCCCTCCCTTGCCTCATGGATAGAGCAATTCCTAGTTAGTGTAAGTACAAAGCCTTGGCTTGAACTCACGCTGGTTTGTTTTTAAGCTGCTACCAATCCTTGCAGAGGACCCAAGTCACATTGCTTCTAAGCAATAGGTGAGGAAAACAGCAAGTTTCCACCTGACCCACAACAACTTTTTTTTTTTTTTTTTAATTTTGGTAAAGAGGAGGCAAAAGAAGCCAAATGTGAACACCTCACACTAAACACAAGATATGGTATTTCAGATATATCCCATCATTTTCTACACGCTTCTGGTCTCATGATCCCAGTGTGACAGAGGAAGAGAAAAACCAACACCTTGCACAGTAAAAGAGATGTTAAGCATGCATATGTGTAAAGACCAGCTGTGAAGCAGATGTGGGAGCCAGGCAATTTAGAGTTGAAAACACATAGACATACACAGGTTTCAACAAGTAAGCGGAACGAGCAGACAACAAAAGAGAGGAACCTCAACAATTTAGTCTTCTGAGGTGCTTGAAATAGCACTAGGTACATTTTATCCTTCCATTCCATGACCCAATTGCTTCTTTATTTTTACAATAAATCTCTGTGTGTTGCCAGGCCATTGGGATGGCAGGAAGGAGCCTCTATTACAGCATCATCTAGGGGAGACAGGAGGAAAAGCAACCCACCAGAGAGTATTGCTGCTACTCATGCCCAATAACCTGCCCTGGAAGCATGAGATTCCTAGAGCCAGCAGGAGATGCAGTGAGTGGCAGCTCCTGTGAGAGAGGTAGGAACCAACAGGAATATACATCAAAACTCAAGAATGCTTGAAAATCCATGTTCGGCGAGAGGTCTCACCACAAGCTGCTCAACAGCAGTAGTGAAAGGATTCTTCAGTTTGAACGGAAAACTCCTGGGAAATGCTACCCGCGAAGCAGCACTTCGGCTGTCAATGCTATGCATTTATTATGCTCTCATCACACAGCTGGTTGGAATTGCCCATCTACTGACTCAGATGAACACAATACCACTTCAGACTGGGTTTAGAATCACTGGAGACAAAAAAAATGTTTTGTTTCTTTACAGAGCTCTGAATAAGTAAGTGAGCAAAACCATATGTACTTTCACTAAGAGCTTATTCCTATTAACGTAAGGCAGTTCATTTAATCCAGCTCTTAGAACATTTCCACTTTTCATATGAACTGTGAAGCAAGCAGAATTTCTTCTCCCCATAGTTTCAAAAGTTAGCAACAGAGGAAAAAACTGCATACTTCAAGCATACAATAAACTTACTATTTTCAGGTGTATCTCAGAAAATTATTCAGGCTACTTATGACAATAGATACGTTCAAGGGCATAGTTAAGATCAGTGACTATTTTAAGCAGTAAGAAAGCAGCCTCTCCTCTGCCTTCTTTGGTCTCTCCTTGTCAAAATTCCTCTTTTACAAACAGAAATTTGTTGGATTATTATTTGACTGTTTCGATTATTGTTCGATTATTGTTGATACATAAACTTTTCTAAACAGGACTTCATTGCAGTGATTACAGATAGAGGAAAAAACCCAAAACCATAAAAGTTACAAACAAAAACTAAATGGACCCAGCACTGCTTTTCCAACTCTGGAACAGTAACTCCACTAGATGCAAACTGTTCTATCCAGCTCAGGAGGTTGGTACCTCTGTATCCGAAACGAAGGGCGCCTGCAGACCCAGCTAAGAGACCTTCCCTGCTCGTCCTTTCCAGGGGAGCCGCGAACCCACGTGCTCGGCCCCGAACCCAGCCCTCCACGCCCGCGGCATTGCAGAAACCGAGAACAACTCTGGGCTATTCCAGCGACTCCAGCCGACTAATTCCTGCCTCCAGCGCGCGATCAGCAGCGCACGGGGATCAGTGGGAAACTCCGTCAGCACCACAGGAATTACGTTATTCGTCGCTCCTTTTCTTATGGCTCAAGAAAATTGGATTACAGCCGTGTACATCTATTTGTCGGCGATGCCTCCTCGGGTACGAAAGCCCCGTCAGAGGGTTTGGCTGCCGGGCACGGCGCGGATACCGGCGGGAAGAGCCCGCGTCTCCCGCGCAGGGCCTGGAGCCGAGGGGGAGCAGCCAGCCGGGTATCGCGACAGCGGCTGCGCGACATACTGGAAGCCGCCGCTGTCTGCTCCCTCCTCAGCAGCAGCCAGGGGCAGCGTGAGGAGAAAGGCCGGGAGGGGGCTCGGGGCACCGCGGCGAGGGAGAGGGAGAGGAGCTGCCGGAGGGGCCGGCACTGACCTTGCCAGTGGTGCCATCCCCCAGTACCACCAGCTTGAGCTGGCGGTCCGGACTCTCCTCCTCCTCCGAGTCCGACATGATCTCTACGGCCTCGGCGAGGAAGAAGAGGCTGAGAGCAGCCGGGAGGAGCCGGGGGCAGGAGCGAGGACGGGACAGGGGAAGAGCGAGCGCCGCGCTCACGAAGCCGGCAGTGGCACAGGCACCAGCGCCGCCATCTTCCTTCGGCGCGCCCGCCGTCGCTATGGTCCGCGCGGGGCGAAACCAACTACGGCGCTAAGGAAAGGGGGGAAAGCGGTAGATTGCGGGCGAAAGCTACAGCAACAAGTCCAGCAGCTGCCTCGGGACACACCCACCTGCGCCCCCTCAGGGTCAGGAGATGGTTCAGCCCGGCTCTCGGCCGCACGCCGCGGTGGCTCGGGCCCCGCAGTGACGCCCCGGCGGTAACCAAGGAACGGGGGGCGGGGCGGGGGCGGGGCTTCGGCCAGGCCGGCCCCTCTGGGGGGCGGGGCCGCCCCGTGTGGGGCTGCCCGGGGCGGCAGCTGCGTTTTGCTGTGGCAACTAGATATGGCAACTAAATAAATAGTTATGGCAACCGAATCATGGAGTCACTGAATGGTTTGGGTTGGAAGGGACCTCAAAGATCATCTCGTTCCAACCCCCCTGCCATGGGCAGGGGCCCTTTCCACTGGACCAGGTTGTTCAAAGCTCCATCCGCCCTGGCCTTGAACACTGCCAGGGATGGGGCAGCCACAGCTTCTCTGGGCAGCCTGTGCCAGTGCCTCACCACCCTCACAGTGAAGAATTCCTTCTTGATACCTAATCTAACCCCGCACTCTTTCAGTTTAAATATCCCCCTTGTTCCATCACTACATGCACTTGTATGAAGTCCCTTTCTGGCTCTCATACCCCCTTCTAGGTACTGAAAGGCCACAGTGAGGTCATCCTGGGGCCTTCTTTTCTGCAGACTGAACGACCCCAATTCTAGGGATTCCACTACTTTCTTACACGATCTCAGAACTTTTCTATCCATATAGGCAATCAGTAAGAAAACTTGTCGAGGTAGCCCTAGCCGAATTTTAGACAATTACTTTATCACGCACCATGGCCAGGGAGAACAGGCTATATTCTCTTCTTCTGCATCAGCCTTCCCTGTGTTTGAAAACTGACAGTGTCCCTTCAGCCTGTCATCTTTCCCATAGACTAAACAACTCCTCTTCAGTCAATCTTTCCCTGGGTTGTCTTTCCTAGACTTCTGATTATTCTTGTTGCTTTCCTTTGGCCCCTCTCCACTTTCTTGCAGTACTGTGCCAAAAACTGGATACAGTACTTCTGTTGAGGCCCTGGGAATACTGAGTAGAGTGGAAGTATTACTTCATGTGTCTTACATACGAGACTTCTGTTTATATATCCCAGTATGATGTTTGTTTTCTTGCCGGTATGACATTGCTGACTCATACCAATCCTGATTTGCTCAAAAAGCCTCTGGATCCTCTCCTGTTACTGGCATTTCATACATGTTGAAGCTTTATTTCTGTTTAACTAGAGTGGTTTCTGCTTTTCCCCATTGAATTTAATCCTATGTTTCAAGCTGCTTGTATCATTTGTAAATATAATTTTATTTGTAATGTTGTCCTCCAAAATGCGTGCCAACCGTCCCAACTTGGTTATGTCTGGAACTCTAAGAACCATAATCTCTATTCAAAAGTCATTAATAACGATATCCAATAGTACCAAATCTCTTCAAGCCTCTATTTGACATATTTTTCCAGTATGAGTGACAACAATTCTTTGGGTATCGTTTATATGACAATTTGAACAGAGACAGCTGGAACTCTTTAAAGTATAGATGTATTTTAATGGATTCAATAACAAGTTAAGAATTTTTAGAACAACTTTGCATAATGCCTGAATAGAAATCATACCTATTTCAGTCTCTTTCAGGTTTTCTTTATAAAATGTACATCTGAAATTTGTAATATTACAAGTACACTGTTTTACTCAATCCTCAGCAGGATCAAGAAGGTTCCTTATTAATCATGTATTCATGTGTTTGCACAATTGAGGCTAAATGCTTTCCCGGTGACATTCTGGAAAAAAAGCAAAGGGTTGGGGGCAGGGGGGGGGAGATACACCATAAAGTACTTTAAATTCTAATGGAAAACAAGACACACACCTTTGTAACTCCATACGCTTAATCAAATTAAACATGCTATTAATTAACTGCTTGCAACTTCAAATCATCTTTTAGCCTAATTGTACTGCAAGTTCTCTTAACTTGGCACTGCAGCAAGATCAGCATCAGGGCCCGGCTGAACAGCATTTCTTGCAAGGAAGAGTGATAGGGACAAACGTGGAATTTTCCTTTATGATTTCTGACATACTGAACAGTTGTACAATTGGCATTAGACATTTAAAAGCTCCACATCTCACTCCAGGGCAGACACGTGATTGATCAACCACTGTTGGTGGAACTGCTCATATTTCTGAAATTCTGCCTCAGTCACATGGAGATAAAAATATAAAAGATTAATTTAAAGCTTTCTGATGCTTTTGAGGAGAAGAAGGTTCTGTTTAACCCACAAGAGACGAAGCTGCGTGTGCAAAAGCAGGATGATGAGACAGCAAGGTGCTCCAGATGACTACATGTATTTTCATTTGAAATACCACAAAGAAATGCATGTGTTATAATACACATCCCAAAATTTAATTTACTTCTTAAGGTATATTAGGTTTTCCTTCTCAAATCACCCAAGCGTATTAAAAGTTAGCATCATCACCTAAATGAATGAGAAATATAGAAATAGCTGTTTCATCTTCAACGTGGTATTCATGGGCTTCAATTTGTCTTGAGCCTGTGTATCTGATCTATTTAAATAGGCAGTTATATATTAAAGCATAATTTTGGAAATACAATGAATACTTGGTATGGATAAACATGCATGCTTGCTGTTGACTACCAAAAACACAAGAATGGAATCTACCCCAGGAGATGGCATAGTAATGCAATTGGACAACACAGCCCCCCAAAACCTCCTTGCTTAAGTGTATGAATGACAGAAATGTACTAAAATCTTTTTTACTATATAAAAGATCAGTGTAAAAGAAAAAAGCTGCCTGGTGGAGTTAATGCTTTAACAATGATACTACCAAAGAGTGTTGTTTATCATTATTTCACTTTAGTAGCATAACAAGGCAAAACATCTGACTGCAAATCTTTACACATCATGCTTGCAATGTTCAGCAAGTGCACTAACAGTGTGGTGTGGTAATTTTACATAGAGTGGTACAAATTTTTGCTACCAACACATCCCCTCTGGGAGCCTTTCATATTGAACTAGTTTTGTCATTGCCATCTTTACTAAATGTGGATAGCATTTTATAGATGTAAGGAAGCTAGTCTTGCACTGTTTGATACTTTACAGTTAAAGGAAATATATGAAGTGTGTTGAAAAGCACTGGAATTAACAAACAGAACACTGCAGTAAAAAAAAACATTGATGGCAGTATAGAAATAAAAAGTGAAACTCTTATCCATTTTTAAAATGCTAAGAAAAAATCCTTGAGCAGTTACTTTGAATAGAGTTTTCACTAAAAAGTGCCTGGGTCACTCAGTGACACAGAAAATAAATATATATTGTTAAATAAATATATATTACTTGACATTTTGTCTATATTTTGATATTTGCTCTTTTGGGTTTTTATTACACTTTTTATATACTTTATATTATTTCCTTATGATGAAA
This sequence comes from Cnemophilus loriae, assembly GCA_013397755.1. Taxonomy (NCBI): domain Eukaryota; kingdom Metazoa; phylum Chordata; class Aves; order Passeriformes; family Corvidae; genus Cnemophilus; species Cnemophilus loriae. The sequence continues at coordinate 577,988 of VZTF01007181.1, read as the reverse complement.
ATTCACTTCTAATCCACTGGTAATTGAGAATCTTGTGAATAATAACTGAGATGACAACAATTTTAAAATTCCCATATTTCACTAAGGCTATAAACAAGAAAGTAATTGCATCCTCATTCTCTGTCAAGTTTTGGCCTGTTACTTTACTTGACCATTTTCTCCTGAGTTAAATCGACTTCTTAATATGTGAAACAAATGGTATAGATAGTTTTCTATATCTGTACTTCAGAAAAAGCAAGGGAAGAGCTACGTGACTTCATTTCAGTTCTCTCCATTTCAATAGTTCTTGATCAGTGGAGCTGTGGGTGTTTGAAAACACCTTTCAGGAGTCCATGGAAGGTTGCTGAGAAAAGTAAACCCAGAAGACTTAGATGTAACCTACAGAGACTTTCACTTTCACTTGGGGACTTTGAAGAGTCTGTAAGATCGATTGTTTCTGCTGCTCAATGCCATTACTAGATCTTCTACCTGCCCATCAGCTGGGCAGTGAGTTTAATAAATGTTTTCACTTGGTTTAGTTCTTCAGAATACCACTGAAGTTGTTTCAGTTCAGTTTTAGTTGCAAAGGCTCAACTATTTAAAGGCTTGGTAACTCTCCCTAAGTAGAATCACTGCAACTGCTGAATGAGTTTTTGGGAGACAGAGGTAATAAAGCGTGACAGGAGGGGCCAGAGATGTTTAGGAGAGGAGACAGGCAGCGGTGGAGGAGTCAGAGCTCATATGTAGGTAGGAAAGGAGGGCTGGAAGGGGAAATCTGTGGGAATTTCTGAGGGTCAGAGACAAGTGTGGGAGTTTTTAGTATTCACTCTTCACAGTCCACTACTTTTATGCAACATCTTTGTCCACCTCAAGAGACATAGCCAGGTACCCAGCTCACCTCATCTGGGTCTAAAGGAACTTTTCTTCCTGGCCCCTGTGAATTTTTGCACTGCTCTTGGATGCCACTTATTCCCTTCTTCACATTTTCCCCTACAAACCCTGGTTAAATTTGTTAGTGCAAGCAATTGATTTTCATTTCTGCTCATGTTTTGAGCTGGCAGTCAGAAATACTTTCTTTTTTTCTCCTGTCATTTTGTTCCAGTTTAATTAGAAAACCATTTTTGGTAATCAGTTTCAGTTTGAAGAAGAAATAGCACAGTTCCAGTTTTGGTTCCTTTGCCCCCTTGTTCTTAAGTTACCCTGACTAAGCAGTTGTGGTATACACAGTCAACCATGTTTGCAGATGCAAACTGTACGAATGCAAACTAGACCTCTGTGAATGTGGGAGGGGTTTTTTTAGAATATTCTATAAGGTTGCGTTTCCTTCATGCAAGTATCTACAAAAGCACCAAAAATCATTACCTACATAGGAAACAGTTGTGTGCTTCTCCCAAGCTCTGAGGAAAGGTATGAATCAAGCTGAATGAGGTGGAATCTGCACTGAGAGAAAAAAGAATAGCATGTGTGAGAGCCTTCAACCTTTTTGCCATCCTCTTCAGGAATGCTGGGTCATTAGCTGCCGAGTCACCTGTGCTGTCCTTGCAGTGCTTGATGGAAACAACACATTTCTCAGAGCGATTGACACAAACCGTGTCCTCTGTTACCAATACAGGACATTCTTTTAATTTTTGTTCTGCTTTTTCTGCCCACGCTTACACAACAATACTCATTCTCTTTTGAGTTTCATTCATACCAATTTTTCTATTTCAGGTCTCTGTAGCTGGGATCTGTAGAGGCTCCTCTTCTTCAAGGTGGAAATTAACATTACATTTATTTGAATGAGGAAAGTGTCCTTCAAAAGAAAAGCAGAATTGTTGCCACAAAAGTGGAGTGTGCATTTAAATATTTACTTCCATTATAATGTTGGTTTTGCCACTCATCTCTGGAGCACAGTAGAAAGCAGCTGTTGGTTTTAATTGCACTACAGATTTGCAAATAAAACCCAAACTGTTTCTACTTCATCAGTATCATCTCTAATGTCTTTACCAGACAGTGTTTTCTTCTGCACTGCTTGATGACTATGCCCTGAGTGAAACTCAGTGATTAATGTGCCTGACTAGACGGACAACTGAGTGGAAATGGTAAATAATGACTTGTTTTTATACATGTAAAAACAGTTCCTACTCAAGTTGGAAATCCTTGCTTTTGGAAGGGCATTCTTCCATCTTACTTCCTGCTAACCTAAGGTCACTTAAAGAGTAACTGTTTTTAATGCTGTTGATTACAGTGATGTAAATGTCTCTGGCCCAGACACTGCAGTGAACAAGACTTTCCACATAGGAATATGGTTAAGCTGAAGGCCGCAACTTTTATGAAGTACATTGCCTAGTAAAACAGGGAAGAACCGCTAGCCAGCTGTTCCCCACAAACTACGCAGTAAAACAGGACCAGTGAGGTTCACCAAGCACAAGACTGTGGAGGCCAAGCTAAATGTTTAAGAGAAAGCTGACCGCATCCTCCCTCTGGCAAAAGTGACCAAGGCATGTGGTCCCACTGAAACTATCTCCTCCTACATTGTCTGTGCTGAGGAGGGGAGAGAAATGTCAGCAGTAACTTTAATTTGTGTAAGGCACTCCTTTTCTCCCTGAATTGTGGAAAGGGAAATAGCTCACTGACACCTGGCTAGTATTTAAGATGTGAGGAGTAATTCTAGCCACAGCTAACATGAAAAGCCCACATTGGAAACCTGCTCTCTAGCTGTGTGAATGGACAAACAAGTTCTCTTGTCTTTCCACTAGCTGAATTTACTAATAAAGCCACACCACATTTTCAGTGTGGTAAACATTTTTTTACACTAAAGCACACTATCCAGCTCAGAGTATAAAGTCCAGCAACAGCCAGGCTAAAAACAACAACAGTTACAGAAAGACAAGGGGTCAAAAAGACCTTCAGAATATGAACTAATTTATAAAGGAAGTACATCTAACTTCTACTGAGATGGTCATGCAAATCTGGAATTTCCTGCATGAACACAGAGGATCACTGGGAACTCCTGTTTCTTGTCTCCAAACCAGAATGCTTGTTGGAATAATGGAGAAAGCTGTCATTCTCATGGTCTTGACCTGTTCCCAGTTCAAAATAAAGCCTTTTTTTGTTTTGTTTTATAACAACATGGAAAATCTAGAATTATTTTCTAGCCTGTACTGCAGGTTTGGAAGGATCCACCTGAATCACTGGTGTCCTGTTGTTGAATTCCTGAAGGAAACTGTTAAGTTTCATCAGGAAAGCGGGAAAGCCATTTGCCCTCACCACTCTTCTTGGAAGTTTTTTCTAGGGCCTGGTTGTTTAACTCCATATTGTGGGTTTAGCCTTCCAATTCTTTCCCCAGTCCTGCTGATGATGGAGTGTGCGAGCAGCCGCATGGGGCTTGGTTGCCAGCTGGGGTAAACCACAACACCCCACCTGACAGAGAAGCTCCCACCTGGTCACATGCTCACTCTCCCTCAGCAGGAGCAGGGAGAGAATCAGAAGGACAAAAGCAAGAGATGAAGATTGAGAGAATGACAGTTGAATAAGTGAAACAAAGCTACACACACAAGAAAATGAATTTTTTTTATAAGGGAAATAATTCTCTACTTCCAATAAGAAGGCAAATGTTTAGATGCTTCCTGGAAGGCAGAGCCTCAGCATGCCTAATTGGGAAGACAAGGGCAATAATCTCGAATGTCCACTTTCCTTCTTTTCCCCAGCTTTTTTTACTGAGCACAACAACTGCATTTGCTTTTTTCACACTGAAATCACATTTCCAGTAGATCTAGTAGCCATCTCATTCTTCTCTTAAACTGTTAGCTATTAAATCTCATCTTCTCCTGAAGATTTAGTTACTACTTTCCAAGTATATGACTTTGCACTCTGTGTGGCTGAATCTTACCCCACATTAAAGGTTTCAGGCCCCAGTTATCCAGTTTTCTTGGCCCAGTATCTTGAGCCTCTGCTGTAGCTTCCCAAAATCCTCTTACCAGTTAATCAGCCTGATCCTGCTTTTTGTGGACAGCTCATTAGAAATGCATTACACAATGTTGTACCTGAAACTTATTGCTCAGGTAGCCCATCCCCTGCAACCTGATACTTCTTTCAGTAACATCCATCATGATTTTCTCTTTATCTAATTCTCCCATCTTCACCTTATCTACTGATTTCCACTTTTCTGCCTTAATGTGTAGCTACTCTCTGTGAAAATCCACATAGATGATATCTTCCTGAGGTGGATTGACCTTAGCCGAGTGCCACGTGCCCACCAAAGCCACTCTATCACTCCCTTCCTCATCTGCACAGGGGAGAGAAAATACAATGTAAGGTTTGTGGGGTGAGATAAGGGCAGGCAGAGCTCTCTCACCAACTACTGTCATGGGCAAAACCAGCTTGACTTGGGGAAATTAGTTTTGTTTTTTACCAGTCAAATTGGAGTAGAAGAAAGAGAAATAAACCTAAAACTTGAAACACCTTTCCGTCACCCCTCCTTTTATCCCGGGCTCATCTTCACTCTAAATTCTCTAGTTTCTTCCCCCGAGGGGTGCAGGAGGATAAGGAATGGGGGCTGTTCATCACACATTGTCTCTACCGCTCCTTCGTCTGCAGGGAGGACTCCTCACACTCTTTCCCTGCTTCACCATGGGTTTCCCAAGGGTCACAGCCTCCTCCAGGGATCTGCCTGCTCCAGCAAGGGGTCCTCTAGGGGCTGCTGGTGGATGTCTGCTCCATCACAGACCTCAACAGAGAACCTGCCTCTCCAATGTCTGCACTACAGGCTGCAGGGGGATAAATCCCTGCTCCAGTGCCTGAAGCACCTCCTTCCCCTCCTTCTTCACTGATCTTGTTGGTTGCACGTTTGTTCCTCTCATATATTCTCACTTGTCTCTTCAGATGCACTTGTGCAGGTTTTTTCCCCCCTCTCCTTAGCTCCTAGAGGCTCTGCAGCTGTTGCTGTTGGCTTGACCTTGGCCAGTGGCAGGTCCATCTTGGAGCTGGCTGGTATTGGGAAACTTCTGGCAGCTTCTCACAGAAAGCCACCCCTGTATGTCAACCCCCATCCCCCGCTACCAAAACCTGGACACGCAAACCCAATACATTACCATGTCTAAATTGCCCATGTCTAAAAAATCTTTCAGCAAATCAACTGTCACATTAATATGACACATGAAGTAAACCTGTGTTGCAATGTATCCTATTTTTCACTTGCCTAGAGGTCCTTATTAACATTCTTTTTCACTCTGAACTATATGCCAAAAGAAATCCCTTGGAAATACATCAGTTAAAGCCTTTATATTATCTATCAGTCTGTGAAGACTGCGTGAAAAATTCAGAAAAAGACAAACTCAATTTTCTGAATAAATTAATAATTGCAAATGATTTTTCAATATCATTTGATATTAATATGATAGTGAATATATCCCTTTCAGCACTTTTATGATCAGCTTCCACAGCAATAATTATTCACTTTTGGTCTTCATCCAGGGAACCGCACACACGTGAGTTGAATGAATCTTGACATTAGAAACCCACTGCAATCACCTTTCTGCCAAGTCTAGACGACCTGCTCAAAGTCATGTTGCCAGCCTCAAAGGCAAGAAAAGAACTCAGGATTTCCTACTTCTACCTCTCCAAATACACATTTATCTCTAACATTAAACTACAGGTCTCATAGTCATGACAATACAGTTCTGTGTTCACTGCAGCACATGCCAACCATGCTTTCAGAGTGCTCAGAGCTAATTAGTTCCCCAGACTCCTAGACTTTCTTGTACTGGTCGCTGTAGAGCCTCTACTCTTCTGCTCCTTCACTGCGCAACCTCATCTATAAGTACTTGGCAGCTGGAAGGTACTGGTGATCCAGGACAGTTGTCTGTCATATTGTATAAAATTGTCTCTTTGCTCCTTGGTTGTCCCCCATGACTGTGGCATGGGGGGACAAAATTTCTTTGTTTTTCCCTAGACTGCAATTTGCAGTTTTTAAGAAACAAATATAATCTATTGGCTATACCTGTGTGCAACACCTACTGAACTGAGATCCTCATGCCTGACTACAAATTCTAGCTGCTGTGAATATTCAAGCAGTGCAGTCAGGTGCATAGCTCATTCTGGAGTTATTGGATGCACACTGTCCCGTGAAACTTTCATGGGAGAGGTAGGTTTTCACTGACTGCAGACACCCAAGACTGATTTTCTTGAGTAGACAACTATTCCAATCCAAAATTAATTTGAAATATCTGTGAAGTGTCATTTAGTATCCTCCAGCTCAGCTATATCCTGTTGTTAGAATCTGTATGATACACTTTTCCAGAGGATGAAGCCTAGCGTTTCCTCCACAAACCGTCCAGCCAGCCGTCAGCTGTGCCATTTCGTTGCCACGTCAGCAAATGAAGGCAAAGCACTAACTACCCCAGTGCTTTGCCAGAAAATGGTCCCCATCTGAATAGCTTAAGGTAGCATCTTAATCAGCTTTGAAAAGTTTTCGGTGCCCAACAGGCTAGCGTGTCACTACCCACTGTGGCAGAGGGCTCCGTCTGTGATCAGGAGCCAGCAGCCACAGCAGTTCAGGATGTCACCATCCACACCCCCTCCATGGTTTGCTACCACCATTGGCAGCACTGAACGTGCACCCACACCTCACCCACACCACAGCCTCACCTGAGCTCATCTTCATCAGCGACCTAAGACATGACGTGAGCAACCAGGCTGGGCACAAGTCCCTCCAGCTGCTTCAGCTGCTATGACATCCAGCAAACTAGAGAGCTGACATCCCAGCTGGGAGCTGGGCACTGGTTCATTAGCTGACCTGTCACAGCACTAATAAACCTGCTTTCTTAGACATTATTTACACCATTTAGCACAATAAAGTTCACAGCTCACTGTCAATGTGTCTCAGCTGGAATGACAAAGACCTAATATTTCTGATAGCTTTTCTGTTCGTCTTTCTTATTGCACATGACAAACTAAAATCAGAACTATCTCCCAATTTTCCATAGGGGACTATGACCAGCAGAATTACATCTCTGGGATAACTGATTTTCAAACCCCTACTTTGTATCAATTTTCTTCTGATGTGGTATCAAAAGTTGTGACTCACTCAAAGTGTTTTTCATCAACACTAGCTTATATGCTTCCAAACTAATTTCTTCCCAGGAAACTTTACATCTTGAGGGCAGTTCTATTACTGCTGCCAAAACTGTAGGTGTTTCTGATGGAGATGAAGTAGCTTTATGACATGATTATCTCAGATCAACGTCGAGCCAAACCATGGAGGTGTATTAGCAACATGATAAATATAGAAAATACTAAGGAAGAGAGAGTTAGGAGAAGCACACCCAGAAAAACTGAAAGAAAACTGTGACAGAATTTGCATATCTAATTCTGTACTCGAGTAGACCAAGAAGAAACGTTGCAATTAAGGTTTTGAGAACATGCTATTATTACTAGTGAAAGATTAGGTATTATTTTCTGTTTCCTGAGAATTCCACCACATATACTTTTAACATCTTGTAATGGATCAGTTTCTGCTGGTTTTACCTTACTTTGCTTAGGTAAAATTCTTGCCAGTTAATAACACACTCAAATTCATATTCAGTTTGACAATATATTCAATGAATTGAGAGCTTATTCAGCTTATTGCGTAGAAAATCTAGACTGCTATGGGAACTGAGATTCGGACTTACAATTAGATGTGGTGTCTCTTTAATCCTTCTCACCATTCAACACAATTTGAAATGTTTGGAGTGATTTTCTGTTCTTACTTGTAACTAGAATACATGTTTTTCGAAGGAAATATGATATTTGAGTTGCTAGTGTTCCTTTTAAATGGACAAATGTACACCCACAGACACAGACAGTATGTATCTGTGACTGCTGGAGCACATCAAGTGAAGTGGCTGGATTTTAGATCCCTGCTGGCAAACACAAACCTGTTGGATGCTGTGCAATTCTGTCACTTTGCTTTGGTTCTTCAGTGGCAGTTGTAGTCTTCTGAAAAAAAAAAAATTGGTCTCATAAATTTCTGAGCTGTTTGGCCGCGTTCCTGCAATCCTTTGGCTATGCAAAACTGCCTTTTGCTCAAGCTTTGTTATCCAGTAAAATATTACCAAAGTTCTCCACTGATCTCACTTTGTCATGCAAGAACTTTTCCAAGATATTGCCTGCTAAATTTCAGCTTTAACTGGTAGGCGTCAGTCTGTTTTCATTTTCCTGAATCGGGCAATGTCTGTCTCAAGAGGAAAACAAGGATCCTTGAGCCAGACTCTTGCACTGCACATGCAAAGAAATTTTTTTGAGATCGAAGGAGAAAATCTGGCTGATCTGAAGGGTGATACCACTGTTAATCCTGTTTTATTTTCTGCCTAGTGAGAATGAAGAGCAGAAAATTTTGTACAATATACAGTGTAAACATAACAGAGGGCGTGAGCCTGTCAGCCAGTCATTGACACGAGACATGCAGACCTGGATCCTGACAGGGATATTTTGTGAGCAAAGGCAATAATGAGGTTTTGAAAAGCACACATTTAAGAGTAATGGATGCTTTAGAGCTGTGCTCCTACAAGTTGTGATTTAAAAGGCTGGAGGCTTCAATCTGAACCACTAAAATTCAAAATGACAGAAACTTACAAAATTTTATTGCTCTGCATTTAATAAAATTTACATTTACAAGCTGTCAGTTTGAAATCCTGAATAACTCATAGTTTAGAACACTGAACAGCAGTTTGAATTACTCTTGCAGTCCACTGCTTCCTACTTACATTCTTTCTCAGATACCCAGAATAATCCTTCCATCCCACACTTTTGCTATCTTAATTTTGCTATTCGTAATTCATCTTTGGCCCCAAAAATATATTGACTTTGAAGGAAGGTCAGGGAAAGAAATGCATCTTGTCACCATTAAAAAAAAAATCCAACCTAGGCGTAATGAAAAGCTCCCTTTCTGCTTGCTTAACATGCTAATATAAGAACATTAAGGCCAATGTACCATCTACAGCTTGGTCGCTCTGGCTGTCTGGATTTTTTTTGTTAATTTACAGACTCAATTATGTAGACTTTTAAATTCACAGCATTAGTGGGTGGGAAAGTAGATGGTTAATGAAAAAACACAGAGTAGGAAACTTCTGTTTTATATGTATCTTGGGTAACATTTTTAGAAGAACAAGGATCAAAGATTGTAATTTAAAGAAACTCTCAAGACAGGAATAAATGTACATGACTTTAAGGCACCCCTAAAAATTATGGGATGGCTAATATCCCCACGGTTCTGTGGTCTGTTCTAAAACAAAAATACTAAGCCAAATGTTTGGCTCTATATCATAAAAACAGATTATCTAATGGTTTCCAGTGGGAAATATGAGAAAGAGCATTCATAAAGACTCTGTAATAGTTATGAATTATAAAGACTTCCCCATTTTCAGTATGAACTGAGGCGCCAATAGAAGTTATTTATTCGCGTGCCCTCAAAGGGACTGCACATGGACATTTTTAATTAACATTATTTGCAACACCTTACTCAAGTTGCTCATTATTAATTTGAAATGTTTTGAAGTCCTGACCAGAAAGTTTTCATCACTTACTCTAATGACACCATTCTTACATGATTTTAATACTTTTAAAGGGTTACAGTGATTTGCAATCTATACTTACTTTAATGAAGAAAGAAAACAATTTTTCAGTAATCAAGGTCATAACATTAAAAAAAAAACTCAGGAAACATAAAATAAACTTTAGGTCATTATCTCTGGCATGCCATTAGGCCTTCTCTGTAAGAAAAAACAAGTTAAAAATAAAGGTATAATTTGACAGCACTTCTGTATTTCCAGAGATGCCCATTTTGTTGCCATTTCGCTCTTCTATTTTCAGCTGCCCTAAATGTTTTGACATTTATTACTGCATATAAAACACATATATCAACTTCAGTTCACCTCCATCTGTCCTCACTGGCCAGATGTCTGTGCCCATCAGTTCAAATTATTGAGATAGGGTAAAATGTCTTTGTCTTGCCTCATTTGAATGATTTTCCTTAGCTTTTCTCCTTCATGCAGTTTTAGCTATTGAAGCCAAAACTGCATGATGGGTCTGCAGAGATTTGTCTTAGGTTACAGAATTGGTAGCAAAGGCAGAAAATATGCAGTAAAGTATTGACATGACCTTCATGTTTGTGTCTTCACAGGATAAATAAATTACTACTTTCTTCCTAGAGAATGGTAAACATAAATAGAAAAAAAGCAACACTGGAGAGACCTGAGAGTATCTGAGAGCTGTACCATGATTGAGACAGAGAAACCTGCTTATCTTCATGAAGATCTGACAGGCTCAAATACGTTTAAACTTTGCTCTTTAGCTAGAAGCTAAAATGTTGAAATTTAGCGTTTTAAGTAAAACAGGCACTTGGCACCTCTCTTTGAGAGCATGCGTTGAACTGCCTCCTCCTAGCTACACCTTTTATGTTCGCAGCTACACCTTTTCGTTGAGATTGGTTTCGTAAATAACAGCTGGAACTGTAGAACACAAGATGGCAGTGTCAGACGCCACGTACCAGAGGGGGACTGTGGGACGGTCCAGCGGGATCTCCTGAGAGACGGGACAAGCAAGAAGCGTTGAGCTCTTCGTCCTTTCTTTAATATCTCTGTGGAACAATTGCTAGGAAGCGAGACCTATCTGTTCCACCAGTACCTAGAAAATCCTCTGCAGAAGGAATAAAGATACAGTACACTCTGCAGAATAGGTTTTGCTCCACACAATTCTCTGAGATCTCCAGGTCTAAGGTGGTGTGTTGAGACATAAAGTAATATATATCTTACATAGTTATCAAGAAAAAGGGACCTTCTGTCACTGGAACATTGCTTTTCTTTCCTTATCCTAGCAGAGAATGAACATACAGGTTATTTTTTTTCTCTCCTTTTTTTTCCCCCCACAAATTTATATATCAGCAGTCTCTAAATCGATACATATAGTAAAAGGCTAATCTTTGTCAACGACATATAGGAAATTTTATTTACTAGTTCTTGAATGCCATGGTGTTTTTTCTGGTTTTAGGAAGCTCTCTATAATCAATGACGGTGTGTATGTGAAGGTCAGAGTGGAGAAGGTGTGAACGTGATCTAAACCGTGTCAAAAGACCCGGACCGAACCTGCCTGAAATGGAGCTATCTGAGTCCAGAAGCTTTAGGAGGAAATAACTTTAAAGACCTTTTAATCAAACCTGTATGTCCAAAGCAAGGGAAGGTCATTAGCAATTACTGTTCTAAATTTGAGGGATTCTAACTGGGGTGTCCTTTATGACTTCCTTAGTACTACCGAGCACCTGAGCCCCAGTCCCGCTCCCACTGAGGGACGTGGATCTATTCCTTTGCATGATGCATTTCGGACCCCGAATCGTGGAACTACGGGTTCTCCCGGCGGTGCGTTCGGCCCCGCCTGAGGACGGGCCGTTTCAGCCCAGCCTGCCTTGCCCAGGCGAGAAGCTCCGCTCCCGGCAGTCAGGCGGTACCTGCAGACACGCCGTTGGTCTGGTTTTTTAGTACGTACCGGGCTGGTGATTTTTTTTTCCCATCATCTTTACATCGAATTCGAGAGCTGGGAAAGTATTTTGTTTCATCCTTGGGGAAAGTGCAATAACACCTCAGACATGCCTTGGAAGTTTAACTAGAAATAAACCTCCTCATCAAAATACCTCCCCGGGAGCCGAAAAACCTCAGACAGGCAATCCCTCTAGTCTTTATTTTAAAGTATATTGATGGCTAAATCCTTGCACTTGCTCGGTTAAAAAAGGCTGTGAGAACCCATTTCCTGCACCTCAGCTGTCCAAAGCGGGGGTTCGGTGCGTTTGCCCTTTGCGGGGCCGTTTTGCTGCCGTGGAAGATGCAGCAGGGCCGGGGCGGTGCTGAGCGGCGGCCAGGCCGGGTTCAGCACTTTCCCGACGATGACAGTTCCCTCTTGCCACACCGAGCCGGAGTCCGGCGGCAGCGTCCCGCCGGTGCCCCCCGTCAGCACCCGTGTCTCGTCCCTCGGTCCTCTCCGGGGCCGGCAGTCGCTGTGCCAGTGCCCAACGGAGAAACGAGTTCCTGAGCGGGTTTTGTAGAAGCACTCAGGGGGAACAGCTTGGGGACTCATCTCACCAAGGGTACGGAGAAGGCCCGGGTAATGCCCCGACATGCTCCGATGTGTGATCCCCACCCCCGTAATCACCAGCCCCTGTCTGTCCCGCTGGAAACAGGCGTACCCGTGTGGCCCTGTCTGGGCTTCTCTGTCGTTCTGACTACTCATTGGGCTGCGTCAGTGAGCATTGCAATGCGGGGGAGAGTAGCACAACCTCAGGATCTGACTTTGCTCCCTCTCTGCCCATCCTTGCAACTATGACTGGGGTATCCACCGTCAGTTATTCCTGACGAAGGAAATGTTTCCTGTGACTCTTCAAACGTTAATGCAGCAGAAATATCCAGTGTTTAAAAAGCAGACGATGCCTGCCGCTCTATAGAAACGTGAAATTTCTGCCTTGCAGCACTTGGGCAGGAATGTTGTGCCATCGACGTTGCGGTGGCGCTTCCGTCGTGTGGGGATTAAAGTCAAACAACGGCGGCTTCATTCGTTTATTCACAAAAACAAAACCAGAAACAAAACCAAAAACAACTAAACAAACAAACAAAAACCAAATAAAACCAAACAACCCCAAAGAAATCACCCAGGGTGAATCCTCACGCTTCCTTTTCGCTGAACAAGACCCAGTGCAAGGGTGCATCTGTCCGCAGAGCGGGTGGGTGCCCCGATGGCCAAGGCAAGCCGGGCGACTGGCGCTGGGGCTGGGACGGAGGCGCGGAGCTGCCCATTCTGCTTCCACTGGCTGCATCGGGCCCCACAGAGACACCTTACATCGGGTGCATCTAGTTTCGGGTGAACTGCGGAGACAAATACCCCAGGAAACGTGATGGAAGCAATGGAAAGGCACTGCTCGCCCTGTTTGCAGCTGAACCTCCCCATCACGCTTTGCTGTCTCTCCCACAGAGGACGGTTCAAGGCCATGGGTCGTGGAGGATCGATGCACAAATACACGCGGGTTTCCCTGGCCGCAATGGTGATAAGAGCGGCGGAAAGGGAACAGTGGGCAGGGATGGCCCTGGCTCTCGGATCAAGCCGCTTTCCATCTGGGATTCCTTTGAGGTGTGTAAGCGCCTCGGAAGCGAGCGCAGCCCGGCTGCCCCGAAGGGCGCCGGAGCTGGGAGAGGAGGGCCCGGCTGCCCCGCGTGGGACTCGCTCGTGTCCCCGCCGGCCCGCCTCACGCACACCCACGGCCGCGGAGCTGCCGTCCGGGGGCTTGAGATGGCGAGCAGCCGAGCTCCGGCGGCCTGGGCAAGGGCCGGGGGTGCCGGGGGGTGGGTGGCATCCCAGGTGCCCCGCTCAGAGGAGAGGGGCTCGCTGCAAATGTCATCAGGGCCTCGCCGCCGAGCCCGGCGCGTTTCAGCCACATATGGTGGGTGGATTTAGGTGTCAAAAGCCGGCGAATTAGAAATGGTAATTGTCCGTCATTATGGGTGAAACGCGATCTATCACAACAACTGGAACATGTCTGGGCGCTAGCAAAAATAATTTGAATGATTAGCGATCATTATGGATGTCAAGCCGCGTCCATTAAGCTGTATGAAGAAATTATCCTTGACGTGCGAAATCAAACTACAAATACACAGGCCTGGCATTGAGAAGACCCTCCCTGCCGGGCCGCGGGAGGCCGGGAGCAGCCCCGCGGGGCGCTGGCAGGGTCCGGGGGAGGCGCTGGGACTGCTGCGCTGCCGGGGCCGGTGACCAGAGCTCTGCCGCGAGCTTGCATGGCCCTGCTCACGGCGAGGGGACAGGGGACAGGCGCTCGATCGGTCAGAGAAGGTTTTGCAGGGAGTGGGAGGCAAGAAGCAGAGAGCAGGGCGGGATGCGGCAGCGATGGGAGGTTGTCCCGAGCAGCCAGCAGGCACCTCCCTGAGGTGCAGGAGAGAAGAGATGGGGAGAGCTTCTGGAATATATCTTCTGCCAGGCGCACGCTGCATCCCTCGTAGCTGCTCCTGTCCTTGGCATGAGAGGATGTCCGGGGACCCGCTCCCCCAGTCCCGCGGGAGTGCGGCGGCCGCGGCCCCTCCGCGCTCTCCAGCCCTCAGCCGCCGCCACCCGCTCACCCCCGCCGCGCCTGCCTGGCCGAGGGCTCTGCCACCCCGCTGAAAACGACATTCTTCCCGAGGCGAGATCGGTTTACAAGTAGTTTCCATGTTGCAAATCTTGCATATATTATTTTCTAAGACAAAAATGTCGTGGTTTTCCTTTTAAAGTGAGCCCCGTACAGAGGGCTTGGGATAGATTTTTTTCTTGCACCTTCGTTTCTCTTCCTTCTTTAACAAAAAAAATTGTTCGCGAAAACGAAGTGGTTATTTCAGTATCCTTTGGAGGTATTTTGTGTAAAACTATGTTATTCTGTTCCCACGAGCCGTGACCTGACATGGACACCTAAACACAACTTACCAGTGGCCGCGAATCCGTGCAGCAAAAAGCAAAAGCTCTTCTCGAAGACAGAGGAAACCCGTCTGCTTCTTCCAGACTTTTTTTTTAAATCCGGAAAGTTAGTAAAATTTCAGACAAATTAAAGGAACCTTCGCAGTTACTTAACAAAATCACGGTCTGCAGAGTGGGGTTTATAACCAGCGAATGAGCACATGTGTTTTTTTCTTGTTCTGGTCGCTGGGAAAATGTAATACGTCCATAGAAGTTCCCCCTTTGCCACCATTTTTCATTCTTAGCTAAATAAAGAGAACCGCGAATCGTCTATTGTTATTATTAGTAGTAGTAGTATTATGCCAAGTAAAGACTGTTTGTCTTATGTGGTCATTCTGAAGTACTGTGCCGCCGTGCAGAACAGAGTGGCAATGCCGGCACCTCGGTAAAGCCGCACACGACACGAAGAAAAACGTCCCCGTGGCTTCTCGGGGGTGCCTTCGGGGCTGCGCATCCCGCCATCCCCCTGCCGCCGCCCGATATCGCAGTCGAGTGCCAGAAGGCAAGTCCCAAACACGACCTGTCCCTCGCTTTCGCCTCCTGAGCAGAGGAGCCCGGCACAAACCCCTCCACCGAGTCCTAGCTCTACCGACAGCCGGCAGAACCGCCTTCCCTCCCTCCCCTTCCAGTCTACCCAGCTTTATTCGTACAGTTTGCAAATCTGTATTATTCCCGCACAAGCCAAAAATAATATTAGTCCTCTCCACGCGCATTTCATCTCTAATTATCACTCGAGTCCTTTGCGACACAAAGCGTTTCTCTGGCCAGTTTAAGCGCAGCGCAGATCCGTGGGCAAAGTGATTTACCCCGAGCCAGGAGACAAGCAGCGGGGGTTTCGCCGTCGGACGACTTTAACGGAGAGCGGATCACCAGTGCCGAGCGGGGTCTTCAGACCGCCGGAGCCGACAGGCAGAGCCGGGCTCTGAAGCAGCGGGCAGAGCTGTTTTTCAGAGCCGTCACCGCCTGCAGGATTTGCTTTCCCCACAGAGCGATTTAGGAAACAGCGCCGTAACCCGCGCCCCTCCGAGCAGCGGCTCCAGTCCCGTGAGCGCTCGCCCCACCGCCAGCCCCGGCCTGGCGGCCACCTCCCGGCCGCCCCTCTGCCCGGCCGCCGGCGCCCCTGCTCGCACGCTGATACCCTCCAGATCCGGAAAGATGAAAATCAGACCCGTCTTTGCCTTTCCAGCCGTTTTATGGTTTTCTACCATTCTTGGTCGGCGTGGAAGCACTGTTTTGCTTGTCAATCGGCTGTGTATGAAAAGGCTGCGTGTGGCCTTCCTAGGTCCCATGCTTCTTTTCTTTTTTCCTTCCTTTTTCTTTTTTAATAAAGAAAAAATGTTTAAAATACTTATTATTATTATTATTATTATTATTATTATTATTATTATTATTATTATTATTATTATTATTATTATTATTATTATTATTATTATTATTATTATTATTATTATTATTATTATTATTATTATTATTATTATTATTATTATTATTATTATTATTATTATTATTATTATTATTATTATTATTATTATTATTATTATTATTATTATTATTATTATTATTATTATTATTATTATTATTATTATTATTATTATTATTATTATTATTATTATTATTATTATTATTATTATTATTATTATTATTATTATTATTATTATTATTATTATTATTATTATTATTATTATTATTATTATTATTATTATTATTATTATTATTATTATTATTATTATTATTATTATTATTATTATTATTATTATTATTATTATTATTATTATTATTATTATTATTATTATTATTATTATTATTATTATTATTATTATTATTATTATTATTATTATTATTATTATTATTATTATTATTATTATTATTATTATTATTATTATTATTATTATTATTATTATTATTATTATTATTATTATTATTATTATTATTATTATTGTCATCTGTGTCCCTGCTCTGGTGGGAAGCTCGCCAGTTCTGGTGGCTACTTGCACCCCTTTGGAGACAGCAGGTAGTCCCTGGGGGTCGCCTTCTGCACCCCTTTCTGTCTCTCCCAGCGCCGAGCCACTGCTGCGGGAGAGACTTTCCTGGCTAGTTTCTGTTTCAGCCGAGGATGTGCTGCTGGCTGCCATCCGTGTCCTTCGGGAGCCCAAGCCGTGGCCTCTTTACTACCGAGTCAAATTTCAGGCAAGAAGCCACAGGCGCACCTGAGAACCACAAAACGGCTTAACCTGCAGCTCTGCAGCCACCACTCCCCACTCTAATTTTTTTCAAGGATCACCCCGACTATCGCCAGCATCACTTGGGATGGCTAACACCTCCAGCTGCTCCGGAATGGGGCAGCAGGCCTGGGGAAACACCGGAGGAAGAGCCGGGGATGGTTCTTCAGCCACTCCAAGGGCCTCGGACCGAGGAGCCAAACCCCTCATCCTCTGCCAGGGCTGTCCTCTGTGGGCCGTAGGACCTGTCTAGGAGGGAGCCAGGGAGGTGTCTGCGGCTATGGGTGGAGAAGGGCAGCCCTCGTCCCTGGCCTGCCCAAGGCACTGCGACACCCCCTCCCGGGCCGTCCCGGGCGCGAACTTGCCCTCTCTCCGCTCCATCCCTCCCTTAAAAAAAACAACGAACAAAACCCAAAACAAAACAAAAAACCCACACCACAAATATTAAACATGTTCTAGGAAAAGCGCAAGCCGCATCTGCGGGTAAGAGTCCGCCCTCTACGCCGGTCCCTCGGCAAGGAACCGGCCAGCCGCGGTGCGGAGCCACCCCGGTGAGGGTTAGTGCGGCTGCCCGGGCGCAGGGCGCTGCGAAGGTCCCGCGGGCGGCAGTCCCAGCGGGGCGGCAGCCCCCGGGTAGAGCCTGCCGGCCCACCGGCGTCTCTGCTCGCCCCCGGAGGAGGGAGCGCTGCCTGTCCCGCAGCGCTGCGGTGTCTCGGCGCTGACCGCCCTGACACTCGGTTGGGAAATGCGTCATTTGCTCCCTGGTTCACCTTGCTCCTCGGTTAATCGCGTTGTTCCCCGCAGCAGCGGACAACGCGAGGGAACAGCCCACATTCTTGCGACTTTCGGAGAGGTTGGGAGACGTAATATCCCCAATTGTGTGGCCGGGACAAAAAGACCTGCCCTTTATTTTTCCCATCACCTCGGGAAAAGCCAGTCTGCTCGATGGAGCCACTGCTGGCAGCGCCCTGGATCTCCAGAGGCCGCGGGGTCTGTCTTTCCGGCCGTCCGGAGGAGCACCCCTGTCCTTGTCTTCGGAGCTGTCCCAGAGGAGCGGCTGCTCCGGTGGTTTGATGCTGCAGACCCGGGAGAGCCGCTGGAAAGGCAGCCGGGATTCCCCGTGGCCCCGGCCCCGGGGCCGCCCTCGAGGCGCGTCGCTGTTCCACTGACAGGAGAAGCAGAGCGGAAAAAAGCCTGCCAAGGCCTGCCGGGGAGAGGCCCTTAACCTCGGGCCACCTTTGGCCCCTGCTCCCGGGAGCCCCTGGGAGGTTGGGCAGGTGCTGCACTGCCGGGGGGGCTGTCTGTGCCCCGGTATCTTCTGCCGCTTCACCTCCTCCCGGGAAAGTGTCGCTGATTTCTACCTGTGTTTCTGTGTGTGTGTGTGTATGTGTGCAGGGGGGGCAAATCTACGTGGTTTCCTGTTTTATTACCCTGCGAGCGAGCGGGAGGTAGCTAAATATAGGCAGCCTCCCGGTTGCAGAGTTGGACTCTGCGCCTGTGCGACTGTTTAATACACAAACACCAGCGCCAATGGAGACATATGCAAAGATATACACAATTTACATTACATTTCAACAATCGAATTTCTTGTAGCTGCGGTATTTCCCCCCTCTCCCTCTTGTCTTCGCAAGAGTTTTTTTTTTTTTTTAAGACTAGAGCTTGCCCGTGGTCAGATGGAG
Source organism: Cnemophilus loriae (assembly GCA_013397755.1). Lineage (NCBI taxonomy): Eukaryota > Metazoa > Chordata > Aves > Passeriformes > Corvidae > Cnemophilus > Cnemophilus loriae. The sequence goes on along the minus strand of VZTF01007181.1, from coordinate 559,612 downwards.
AATGATTCCCACGGCCCCTGTACGTTTCGGGGTTTGTGAGAGAGGCCGAAATTGGGACACGCCGTTAGGGAGATTATTTTTACTTTGCAGCCGTGTATGTGCTGACGAGCTGAATGTGTGTTTGAGGGTGTCTGAAGAGAGCCCCGTTTTTGCTGATGACTTAAATGCCGAAAATACAGAGTAATTCCTTTGGCCTTGGTACAGTTACACGTGTGTTACTGGGGATTTTGGCATTAAGAAAAGAAAAAGGATGCAGATAGTTTGCTTTATATTTCAAAAATCAAAATTATAAAGAAAAACAGGAATAGAAAAGCCTCAAATTCCAGAATAATTCCATTAAATTATTGATTAAATTTTCCCAATACCAAATACTGATGTTTCTCAAATATCGGATTTTGTCAACGTCAAAAGAAGACACTGTCGATGTGTAAATATTTGATATTAAACACCAATACTAAAATTCTGGGCGACTTTACTCAGATCAGCTTTTCCAGCAACTTCTATCTCGAGTAAAATGCACTTTAGTTTTACCTGATTCACAGGAAAATAGTTTGACAGTTTATTCTGAATCTATTACCCAGTGTTACAACCCGAGGAATCTCTAATAACCGTGGCTTCTCTTTCATATCAGGAGGTTCCCTAGAGCACTCCATCCGTCAGCAAGCACAAATCAAAATAATACAACACGGTGACCTACGGGAAAAAAAAATTAGGCTTAGAAATAGTCCGCTTCCTCGAACAGGGAGCCTGATAGGAACCATAGCCGGCTTTGTGGAAAGCCACCCCCGCCGGGGACAAAACCTCCGCTGGTGTGAACTGTACCATCAAACCTGAGATGGGAGTCAGCGGCTCGGTGTCTTGCACGGGGCTGCAGGCAGAGAAACGTTCCCAGGGGCCAGAAAAAAGCAAACTGCGGGGCAGCAGTGGCACCTCTTTACCTCCCTAAGTGCACGGCGGTCCAGATTCTCCCATCCAAAAGTTTCGTTTTCCCAGGAAGGAAAGTGTTAGGAATGTCAGAAGGAAATAGTTATTAAAAAAAAAAGAAAAAAAAAAAAAAGAAGAAGAAGAAAGAAGAAAGACAGGAGCTTCGGGATCGGGCCAAATAAATGTCAGTCCTCCCGTATCTGCCAAGGGGCCGCTACATCTGCAGCACTCTTTTCGGCTGCAGGACCGCCGACACACCCGGCAAAGCAAAACCAAATCCAAAGCATTTCCCCCAGTGTCACGACGGCTGTCGGCTTTGGGAACAGAGAGCTCGTCCCCAGCCCGTGCTGGGGCTGCCCACGGGCAGCCACTGCCGCCCCTCTCCCTGTCGCCGAGTGCTGCTGGGGGTGCCAGCCCGGGGACATCCAACCTGCGGGATGCCCGAGCCTGGGGAGAACGAAATGACAGCAAGAGAGGGCCGGAGCGAGGAGATGACAGGGAAACAGCCTGGCTGCATCTTGGGGCGGCTTGCAAGCACAGCAGACGGGAAGCGATGGGGCAGCAGGGGCTTTCTGCAAGTCACTCCGCACCCGGGAGCCGCAGAGAAAGCCCGTGCGAATCAGCGGGAAAGGAAAGAAGCCGGCGGTGATGAAGAATCAGCGGCGCCCAGGCAAAGCGGCCGCCGGTGAGCGTGGTCCGGCAGGGTTGCATCGGTGCAAAGAAACAACTGCGGCCACCACCGGGTCCGGTCCCTCGGAGCGCCACTGCCCGGCTCGGCCCCCGGGTGGAGCTGCCCACCCCACGGCAGGCTGCCCTCCACTTCGGGCAGCGCTGGCCTCGGCAGAGACGCCCGAGGACGGCAGCCGACGGCGGGGATGAGCCGCCAGCGCCGCGCCGAGGGCCCGGGCTCGCAGCAGAGGCTTGGAGGAGATTCAGTCCAAGGCGGGAGGCTGCCCCAAGTGGCTGTCGCGGTTGTGTCGGGATCCAGACGGCCTCGGCAGTTTCGTCGAGGCCGGTGAAGCCCCCTCTCGCAGCCCAATCCTGAGCCCGCGCCCCGCGTCTCCCTGTCAGGCTCCAGCGGAGAGAAAACCGTCTGCCGACCCACGCATTTCCCCCGGGATCCGCCAAGGTTTTAAACCGGCACGGCCCGCGGTAGAGGGGCAGCAGCCTGCACGGTGAGGCCACCATCGACCGGGAAAAGCGCTTCGAGGTCCCAATGGCTCCTCCGACTGCACCGCTTCCTCACGGCTACGGGCAGCCGTAAATTCAGCCGGTGATCCCGGCCCTCCGGCAGGCGGGGATCGCTCCATCAGGGATAGGCGTTACTGACAAAGTGATTAAGGCGCCCGGCCAGAGCTCCTGGGCCCCCTCCGCCTCCCATAGAGGGAACGGGCATCGGCGCTCCACGGTGCAGCCGGACAAGGTGGCCCAGAGCTCTGCCAGGCCCCACGATCCTCACCGCCTGCCTCCGCGTGAGTGGGAAAAGGAGGGATGTGGTCTGAGCTACGGCCTGAGGTCTGCTGCGGGGGAAAAAATATTGCTGGGGAAATCCGTGTCCACTCTCAGGAACGACACAAGCGGCAGAAGTAAGTGTTAAACTAAAGTTTATAAATTAAAAAAAAAAAAAAACAACAAATAAAACAAGTACAGCGGGTAGCTTACAAACATTCACAATTCATTTGAAGTAAATAATCTAGTTGAGTGCACAGTGCCATTAAAAGAGAAATGGAGGGGGGAAAAAAAAGAAGGGAAAAAAATAAGCAACGAGTTACCTTGGAAGAAAGACTGTAATTACATTGCTGAGCAGATGAGAAATCCCCGCCCCTGGAGGAGAGCTCTGCAGAAGAATTGTATAAAAGGCACTGATGGTATTAAAGTTTCCCATTACATCGATTTCTTAAAAAGCCTGACTAGAAACATTCACATTGAATATAAAAATAATAACAACAACTTTAATACATCTGGAAAGTGCGAAAAATCCGTAACTCCTCCCTCCCCGAACACGGAAAGATCTCAGGAAAAAAAGGAAAACAAGAAGTCAGGAGTTTCAATATAAGTCTCACCCTTTTGTGACATATTAATCCTTTGCCAGGGATCATGGAGTACAGGAAGAACAAGGGCAACAAGAGCAGGGGGGACCTGAAGGAGGCTTCCTTACATTCAGCACCATACAAGGCACACTCAGTTTGCAACAAGTTGGAAGACCAAGGACTCAGACGACAAAAATAATCTTCCTTACAATCCGCTGAGGGAGTCCTTGATCTCCTCTTTTGAGCTGCATTTAGTTTTGCGCATTGTACTTTTTTTTCCCTCTCCTTTGTTTTCTCTCTTTTTCTCCACACAAGATCGAGTCTCCACTGATCCGAAGCAAAATAAAACAAACAAAAAGTCTACACCAAGTACACTGACAGCATGGATACCATGAACAAGTTGTGCCGAATCGCGAGAGTCCTCGGCTGGCAGGGTGGGGATGGGGTGAGAGTCAGGGTGAGGGTGGCCGAGAAGTCCTGTGTTTAAAGAGGAGAGGGTGAGGAACCATCCAAAAATATTAATAATAAAAATAACAATAAAATAATAATAAATACTGTCCAAGGCACTTAGAGCTGCAGCTGGGGCTCTGGACTTGAGAAGCTGAATGGATGGATCGATGGATGGGGGGATGGCAGAGGGAAGATGGGCTTCCTGGCTGCCAGTGTGTATGGTGGGGGTGTCGGGGCCGGGGGGGTCTGTATGTGTGCCTCTCACTGGGTGCTGGCAGCTGCGGCGCAGGTGGACAGAGCCCACCCGGGAAGGCAGTAGTAGGGATAGTAGTAGGATGGCTGGAGGGAGAGCAGCGAGGGCGGCCGCAGCACCTCGCCGGGGTGGTACTGTCTCTGGTCGTCGCGCACCAGCACCTTGACGGCCACCTTCTTGGCGGCGGGGGCGGCGGCCAGGAGGTCGGCGGCCATCTGCCGCCGCTTGGTCTTGTAGCGCCGGTTCTGAAACCAGATCTTCACCTGCGTCTCGGTGAGCTTCAGAGAGGCGGCCAGGTCGGCCCGCTCGGGCCCCGACAAGTAGCGCTGGTGGTTGAAGCGCCGCTCCAGCTCGAAGACCTGCGCGTGGGAAAAGGCTGCGCGAGAGCGCTTCTTCCGCGGTTTCGGAGCCGCCGCCGCCTCCTCCTCTCCCGGCAGCAGATTCCCGCACTTGCCCGCTCCGTCCTCTTCTTCCGGGGGGCTGCGATCTGCGGGCAGGGCGAGAGCACGGCGGTCAGGGCAGGCAGGCACCGGGACAGCGGCACCCCCGCTCCTCGCGGGGCCCGGACCCGCGCACAGGCGGCCAGCAGCGCTCCCTGCGGGCAGTCCGCAGCGACGGGGCGAGCGGAGAGCCCGCCAAGCCGCTGCCCGCCCCGTCGCCGGGACAGCCGCCGCCGGCAGCCGGGGCTTCTCGCTCTCCTTTAAACGCCGGGCGCCCTGGCGGGCTTGCGGGCTCAGCCTGGCCAAAGGCCCTCCCCGATCCGCCCTCCCTCGCCCCGCGGGACGCGTTTCGGGTTTTTTCTCCCCCCCCGCGGCACAACCGAGCCTGTCGCACAATCCCGGGGGGCCGGCGTAAAGCCACGATCATCTCCCGTCCCCAGCCCTCCGTGGCCCTCCCGCCCTCCTCGAGCGGGTGCGGAGGAGCCGCCATCGGGGCCGCCCCTACCTGAGACGGTGGCCGACATCTCGCTGTCGCTGAGGCCGGCGGCGTCCCGCTCCGCTGCCTCTGGGGGCTGCGCCTCCTCCGCCGCCGGCCGCCCCCCGCCCGTGGCTTCGGCGGGGCGGGCGCTGCCACCGGCGCCCTCCTCCTCGGAGCGCCGCTCGCCCTCGGGGTCCTCGCTGAGCGCGGAGTCCGAGTCCCAGCCCGCCGGGGTCCGCGGGGCCAGGGCGCGGGCGGCGGGCGCGGGGAGCG